>JARWLC010000014.1:69469388-69839221 GCA_033318265.1 Phyllotis vaccarum | reverse complement strand
CATTAAAAAACAAACAAGAAAATAAAGCTGGGCATGGTGGTACACGTTTGTAATCCCAGAACTTGGAAGGCGGGGATTCTTAACCTTGCAGAACAGATAATGTAGCCTGTCTGGCTGCTTCCCTGTAACAGACTCTTTATTTTGCTCTGGTTTTGTTTTGTCGAGACATGGTTTCTCTGTGTAACAGCCCTGGCTGTCCTGAAACTCTCTTTTTAGACCAGACTGGCCTGGAACTCACAGAGATCCACCTGCCTCTGTTTTCCAAGTGCTGGGATTAAAGGCATTCACCAACAGACACTTAATAAAATAAAAAACAAAAGATATGGATAACCTCTGAAGGAAGCATTTAAGGATGTCCCTCTGGCTACCACACACACATGCACATTAGCATGAGCACATAAGCACACACACACACACACACACACACACACACATAAGCACAGGCACATAAGTGCTCGCGCATGCACACACACACACACACACACACACACACAATGCTGTTATTAGCATATTGAGGAAGGAAGGTCAGTTGTGCATTTTCACTAAATAGTTCTGAATTTTATTCCTGGGGCAGGAGGTGTGGTTGAGGCATGGGGCGACAATCTCTGCCATTAGGAGACTGAAGTAAGAGGACCCTGGGTTCAAAGATAGCTTGGACTACATAGTATAGATCCTGTCTTGACAGAACAAAGGAGGAAAAATGTGGTGGTTGAAGAAATGAATTTAATTATAAAGGTATAGACCTTATCTCAAAGAGCCAGTCAACTGAGGAGAGCAATCGCCAACAGTAAGCAGAACCGACCAGCAGGTGGCACCACCTACCCACAGGGATTCCTAACAGCTACTGGGATTGCCCTTGTTCATGTGCTAAACTAAAGCTGAAAAATTCTATTTTCCTGATGGAGAGCTAGTTCCTGTTTCCATCCCCACTAACATTAAAAATAATTTTTTAATAACTATATTCCACAAATTTAACAAAACGCTGTCTCTTAAGAAAGCACGTCATCAGTGTTTGGAGCGCTTGCCCTACAGCCACCAGGAGCCGAAGCTGTGCCCTGACACATGCCAAGGCCAGTCGGAGGCTTTTGCTCTGCAGCTGTGCACTCGGGATCCCCATTGGTGGAGGGTCTTCCCTGAAATTCAGGATATGACTTCTTTGAAGGCAGGCTTGGGGTATTAATTTTTAAACGTAGCATGCCAAATCGTGCGTTTTATTACCTCATTTTGTAATCTATGTTGTTATACTATGTCATTATACTTTGTACTTAGTCATCCTCCCTTCCCTGGGAGCTCCCTACCCCATCTCGCTGTCCCCTTCCTCCCTCTAACGCCCCCTTCTAGTTGCATGTCACACATTTTCCATCACCCTCTGTTGCCAGTTAGTTTTTGCCAACTTGACACAAATAACGCTTATGTGGGAGGAGGGGACCTCAGTGGAGAAAATGCCTCCATCAGATTGGCCTGTGCCCACACCTGTGGGGCTTTTTTTTTTTTTTTTTTTTTTTTTGATTGTTGATTGATGGGTGAGGGCCCAGTCCACTGTGGTGGTGCCATTGCTGGGCAGGTGGTCCTGGGTTGTATAGGAAAGGCAGATGAACAAGCCAGTAAGAAATCTCTCCACTGTGGCTCTGGCCTCGTGAAGAGATATCGTTGTGAAGAGATACCATGACCAAGGCCATTCTTAAAAGGGAACACACTTAATTGGGATGTTGCTTACAGTTTCAGGGATTAGTTATCGTGGTAGGGAACATAGTGCCACACAGGCAAACACTGTGCTAGCGAGGTAGCTCAGAGTTCTACATCCTGATGTATGGCAGAGAGAGAAAAAAACCTCTGGGCTTGACCTGGGCTTTTGAATCGGCAAAGCCCGGCCCCAGTGACACACTTCCTCCGACAAGGCCACACCCCTGATCCTTTCAAGTAGTTCTGTTCCTTGGTGATGAAGCATTGAAATCTAAGAGCCTCTGGGGGCCATTCTTCATTCAAACCACCAAATGAACTGTAAATGTCTAAGCCAAATAAACCCTTCCCTCCCTAAATTGCATTTGAGTGTGATGTTTATCACAGAATTAAGAAGCAACCTAGAAACGTCCCTTACCCACTTGTCTCTTATGAATCCCCATCTACTTTTGTCTATGAGTGACACATACCACTCACACATAAACACACAGAGACATTTACTAGGTGGTCTCCAGCTCTAGCCATTTTCCTGCAAATGTCACGACTTCATTTCTCGTTATGTTTTGTTTATGAACTGCATGTCTTCGTCATCGGTTGGTGACCATCTAGGCTAGCTCCATTTCTTGGCTGTTGTAAATAACGCAGGACAGGGGTGTGCAGAATTCTGGGTGATGTGCTGGCTTAGAGTCATTTGGATCATACTCAGGACTAAAAACCTTTATCCGTTTGTTTGTTTATTTATTTATTCATTAATTTATTGTCTATTATTTTATCTATTTATTCTATATTTTATTTATTTGTTTTTCTTCATCCCTCCCCATTTATTGAAAATGTTTTTTGCCCCTCACATAATATATCTTGATGGTTCCCCTCTCTCTGCTCCTCTAGGTTCCTCCTCACCTCCACTCAGACCCCACCCCCTTTCTGTCTCCCACTAGAAAACCAGGCAGGCTACTAAGGGATAATAATAATATAATATGATATGATATAATAGAAACTAATACATCAAAATAGGGAAAAACAGAAGGAAAAGAGCCCCCAAAAGACACATGAAGCAGGTAGACACAGAGGCCCACTTGTTCACACACTCAGGAATCCCATGAAAACACTTACTTGGAAGCTGCAATATATGTGCAAAGACCAAAATGGAAGGCGGCCAACTCCTGCCTTACATTCCTTTACCTGCCCAGATATCACTTTCTTTCTCAAAATTCCTAGTGCTGGGATTAAAGGCATGTGTGCTTCCCAAGTACTGGGAGCAGAGTTATGGGATCCCAAGTGCTGGGATTAAAGGTGTGTGCCACAACCGCCTGCTTCTGTTTCATTTTTGGACTGGATTAATCTCCTATAGTCCAGGCTGGCCTTGAACTCACAGAGATCCAGATGGACCTCTGCCTGTGCCTCCCAAGTGCTAAGGTTAAAGGTGTGTGTCACCACTGCCTGACCTCTACGGTTTACTCTGTGGCTGACTCTGTCCTCTGATCTGCAAGCAAGCTTTATTCTGTACACAATATATCACCACAAGCTGTCTCCCCATATTCTTTCACTTGTCCCCAATCCCCCCACCCCAATTGATCCACCCATTCAAGTCCCCCTCCCCACCCATCCATAACTATTCTATTTCCCTTTCCTAATGAGATCTATCTGTACCCTGTACCCTGTAATTCCTTACTCTATACCTAACCTCTGTGGGTTTATGTATTATAAGTTGGTTATCATTGACTTAACAGCTAATATTCACATATAAGTGAACCCACACCACATCTGTCTTCCTGGGTCCTTGGACCCTTTTTAATTCTATTGTGGCAGGACCTTAGTGTCAACTAAGACTTTAATGTTTGAGATAGGAAGTAATTTTGTCTTGTCATCTCGATTTTTGGATGTCCAAGTGGATTAAGTCAACTTCTATGAGTTTGAGGTGCAATAGAGTGATTTAGAAATGTAGAGCGCTCTTCTGAGGTAATGCAAACAACTGTTAGAATATCACATCTAGACAACAATCCGTATTTTTCTCTTCTTTGAAGCTTCCTCCCTTCTCCTCACGTCTCTGCTGCATACACACACCTTCCACTCTAGAAAGTAAGATGGCAGGAGTCAATTGTCTCCGACACTTCTGCTGGTGACTGGCTGAAGCCCACACTGGCTGAGGAGATGTTAGGTATAAAGATTACAACAGAGGGAGTGTCATTACTTCTGTCATCACAACTGGGAGTTCCCTCAGGTGGAGAGCAGTGGGGGAAAGTAGTAAAAATAGGCTGGTGTGTTTGGAAGATTCCAGAAAGACACAGCCACACCCTGGATAGGCTCCAATGCCCCGGAGTCCTGGGTCAGTCCTGAAGGATAAGACCTTGCTGAGCAGTGTTCTGGAAAGAGTAGGGGCTAAGCAGAGCTCAGTGGGACTCCAGATACATGAAAGGGGACCTGTGACAGAGAAACAGGTACCAACATCTCCAGGGGACTAAATAAATTCTCAACAGAGGCCCAGAGAAGGCTGAGAGCTACCGCCTTCAGGAGAAGACTGGGGTGGCCTCTGGGAGTAAATTTGGGGGCTTATATTTTCTATAAATTCTTGGTAAGTTGACGGTGGTGACTGTGGAGCTTTGGGATGGTTGACAATTTGACACTACCTAGAGTCACTTAGAAGGAGTCTTCCTAGGGAATTGCCTGGAATTGGTGGCCTATAGGCATGTGTGGGAGTTGTCTTGATTTTTAGTTGATGTGAGAAGATCCAGCCCATTGTGGGCAGCACCAGTCTCTAGACAAGGGCCCCAGACCTGTTAAGAGGGGAGAAAGCAAGCAAGACTGTGAGGGTCCATTTATTCTCCTGTGCTGTGTATGTGATGTAAATGGTGGCTTGAGTCCCTGACTTCATGTCCCTGCAATGGAGGACTATAAGTCAGAACTATAAAGCAAATCGACCCTTTCTCCTTTAAGCATATTTTATCACAGCAATAGAAGCAAGACTCTAAGAAGTTCTAAATAGAGACCAAGTTGAATCTAATTGAACCTAAATTCCTTTGCCACACATCTGAGGGCTGAGATAGGCTTTCAGATCATGACACAGTTCAGCAATTTGGGGACAGACGTAAGGAAGAGCATTAGGTCTTGACACTTTTGAACTGTGAGCAACTTTGCACCTCACCCAGTGAGAAGTGGGATGCACACACACAAAGAAACAACTGTGTGTTCCTTTAAGTTAAGAGTGATTCTTTCTGCCTTTGGCTGGTGTGGTTTTTAATGATTTCATTTTTATTTTTAAGTATGTGTATATTTATGTGTGTCTGCATGTTGGATATGTGCACATAAGTGCAGGTACCTGTGGCGACCAGAAGAGGGCATCTGCTCACTTGGAGCTAGAGATAAGGGCAGTTTTGAGCCATCTGACCTGGGTGCTGGGAATTGAACTCTGGTCCTCTGTAAGAACAATAAGTGCTTTTAATTGCTTAGCATCTCTCCAGCTCCTTGCTTCATATATTTTATTTATTCTTCTCCTATAGTTACCAAAAAATAAATATCTTAGCCTGCTCTCACTTTCTCTTCCCTGGGAAAAGTTAACAGCCAAAACAGAGCACAACATTCTCACAGTAGTTAGTGTCAATGCGATTATATCTTCCCAAGCCCTCTAGACAAGGACTGCTGTGATTTCTGTGTTCTCATCATTTTCCCTAAGCCTAATTAAAGTTTTCAGAGCTTCTAATCGGATTACACCATAGCAAGTCCCCGAGGGCAAGGATGGTGTCTTCTTTCTCTTGCTGCTTTCTTGGACAAACCCTTTCATTACAGTTAGAAGGAAACCCCAAGTCCTGTCCAGGGCCTTGACCTTTCCCACCAGGTGGTCCCCTATTGTCTCAGAGGCGTCTCTTAGCGAGTATCCTCATTTTCAGTAGCTGGGTTTGTTAGCCTTTTTTATTAGGCATTTTCCCTGTGCATAAAAACAGCTCTCTCACCCACCCTGGCCTGACTGTGTACTTAATGCATCCCTCATCCTTGAAATATTAACATTTTTCATCTAACCTGGTTCTGCACAGATATTTTCACAGCAACCCACGCCCTTCCTTCAGAGGACAGTTCACACCTCGTACCTCCGCAATGCCATAACCTTTTATGTTTGTTCCTTTCTTACCTTGAGATTTCATCTTATGTGGCATAGGCTAGCCTTGGATTTACTATGTAGCTGAGGAACTCCCAGCCCTCCTGTCTCTGGGATTCTATAGGTGTGTGCCACCATGCCTAGTTCATCACCTCTTAAAGTACTAAATGAGACTTCGGATTATAATATTGAGTTCACACAATCACAGAAAAGGAAGTGTGTTTACACTCATCTTCAGAGCATAGTCTCTGAAGTGTGTACACGTAAGTGCACATGTGTAAGTGCACATGTGAGTACGGTATACCAAATAAACAGGAGATCAAGGAAGACTATTATGGAATAAGGAAGGATTCAGTGCAGGTGATGGACACTCCAGGAATGAAAGAGAACTAACTGGCTTTCTAGTTTCTAACTCTGACCTGGATTTTTCAGTTTGGGGTGGTAAAAGTACATAAAGATGTACTTAATAATAAAAACACAAGATCCAGGGTGAGGCTCCACAGCTCTAGCATGGCTCCTCCGTGTAGAAGAAGTTCATTGAGATATGTAGCCTTAGGTTCTGGTTAATTTCGGTACATGATGGTTTTGTTTGAAATTCTTTGTAATCCAATTTGAACTTAAAAATATTTATTTATTACAATTGTATGGTTTAGGGGGTGAGGGACACTTGTGGAGGTCAGAGGACAATTTGCAGAAGTTGGTTCTCTCTGCTTTGTGGGGCTCAGGACTCAAACAATATCACTTTGGTTTCTAAATTTCCAGACTCCTTCTGTGTTCATTAACATAGCACGTGTTTATTAATGTCAGAGGCACTCTCCCGAGTCAGTGAGCATGTACCTTCAGCAAATGTGGCCATGCTTGCTGGAGGTTAGCTGATGTGGCTGCTCATGCTTCATTTGACTGAGGCCCAGGGGGAGGGAAGAGGTAGAAAGCAGGAGAGAGGGGTGGAGGTGGTGACATTTAGACCACTGATGAGCAACTCTGAGGCTGTGCCAAGCTAAGCCCGAGAATGTGACCAACGGCAGCTGGAAATGAATCATTATTAGTTACTGCAACCTTGAAAGCTAATCTGAGTATTTTACAAATAAATAAGCAGAAGAAGCTTCAGGAACTATGCAGAGTAGAAGCAGGTTGTGTCCCCAGCTATGACAGCGGCTGCAAGGAGCCCACTGGATATAGGGAAGGGAAGACGTGTTATCCTCCTGATGACAGGATCTTCATGGAACAGATTCTGAAACAAAGGGACCCTAAGAAAAATACAAAGGTTGCTTTAAGAATGGTCTTTATTCCCATTTATTGGACGACACTACAAAGTCTCCGAGTTTCAATGAAAATATGTGTGTATGACAGAATCTCAGTGGCGACCTTGACATTTACATAATGTGGTTGTTTTCTTTCTTGCCATCTGCTCCCATGCTTTGGCCTCATTTATCTCAGACTGACTTTGAACTCACTATGTAGTTAGGAGTGTTCTTGAAGTCCTTCCTTCCTTTCTTCCTCCTTCCTTCCTTCCTTCCTTCCCTCCTTCCTTCCTTTATAAATGTCTTCTGAGTCAGGGTGTGATTACTTATTATCCAGACTGTCTTGGAACTTGATATGCAGACTAGACTGGCATTGAACTCCCAGGGAACCACCTGCCTCTGCCTTCAGAATACTGGGATTAATGACATGCACCACTATTCCTGAGTTTTAAATGTAGGGGTGTCCGTGTCCGTGTCCGTGTCCGTGTCCGTGTCCGTGTGTGTGTGTGTGTGTGTGTGTGTGTGTGTGTGTGTGTGTGTGTGTGTCTGTGTGTCTGTGTGTCTGTGTGTGTGTGTGTGTGTGTGTGTGTGTGTGTCTGTGTGTGTGTCCATCCACATGTGCATTACATTTTGTATGGGGACATAGATGACAACCTGTGGGTGTTGGTTTCTCTTCTTTCCCAACATAGGTACAGCAGAGCGAACACAGCTTATCAGGTTTGGCCTTTACTCACTGAGCCATCTCACTGGTCCAGACTGAATTTCTGATTCTCCTTCTTCCTTCCCAGTGCTGGGCTCACAGGCAGATGTTACCACTTCCCACCTATGGGTTTCTGGGAAGGAACTGGATTTAAGGACTAGTGCATGCTAGGCTAGTGTGCTACAAACTAAACCACACTTTTGCCCCCGCCCCCCCCCCCCCCGGTATCTTAAGTGCCTACTTTGTGCCAGGTGCTTTGGAGGCACTCAGGGTACAGCTCTGGCATATGCAGATGGTGAGCAAGTGATGCTCTTACGATTCTTTGCTGCAGCTGGCTGTAGGAAAAAATAATGCATGAGTGCAAGTGTAAGATGAAGTGAATACCTCAGAGGAAGTCAGAGAACTTGGTATTCTGTCTAGGAAAGCCTACACATTTGTAGATCAGCTGCTGTAAGTGCAAATATCAGTCTTGCCAGTTAACATCCTCCTTGTCTTTTGTTATTTCTCCGTAGTTTATTTTCCGTGTGCACACGTGTTCGTATCGGTCCAGGTACAAGTGTATCCCCGCATCTGTGAAGATCAGAGGGGTCTCAGGTTACATTCTTCAAGCGCTTTCTACCTATAACATGAGGTCTTCCAGTGGCCTGGAGCTTGCTGCTTCGACAAGATTGTCTGGTGAGCTACAAGGATCCTTCTCTCCATTCCCAGTGCTGAGTTGATAAGTATGAGCCATTGTGTTTAGCTTCCTAAGTGGGTTCTGGGTCTCAAACGCAGGTCCTTGTGCTCACACTTTACCAGCTGAGCCTGCTTACCAGCCACAGCCTGCCCATTTTGTTATGTTTCGGTTGATTAACTGTGTTACATGTGTGGCCTCTCAGCTCTTCCCATATCACAAGAATCAGTTCTCTGTATGCAGTTCCTCTTTGCGTTCCCGAGCCTGGACCTTGAGTTTTGACTGGACTGTCATTTACAGAGACCTCAACAGGAAGGGGAGCCCTTTATGTGTTGGAGGTGAAGTTTTTTTTTCACAGAATTGGCTTTGCATTGCCTTGAGAAACCAAGTTAGTTGACAGAAGAAAGGACTGGTGTTGGCTCGTGGCATCTGAAGTTTCAGTCAGCGATGGTTTGGCCATGTTGACTTGGGGGCTGAGCATAAGAGCAGAGTGTATGGAAGAGGGGACTGCTGGCCTTGTGGTTGAGATACCATGATCCCTCTGGTCTTCACAAAACACACTAACACTCAAGTACCTACACAGGCACACAAGACCACATGCCCACATAAAAATAAAATAAAGAGAAATAAGTAACAGGAGAGAGGTCATTACCAGCCCCACAGCTGGCAGGACAGCGGATGAAGATGTGGTGTGTGAGGGAATATGAAAGAAGAGGAGGAGAGGAGAAGAGAGGAAAGGAAAGAAGGGGGAGGGGAGGAGAGGGGAGGGGAGAGGAGAAGAGAGGAGAAGAGAAGTAGGAAGAAGGAGGAGGAGGAGAAGAAATAATACACAGAGAGGAAGGGGTGGGAAAGAAAGGAAGAGCAAACAAGGACTAAGCATCCCCTTCAGGGACTCAGCATCCCCTTCAGGGACTCAGCATCCCCTTCAGGGACTCAGCATCCCCTTCAGGGACTCAGGGACTCAGCATCCCCTTCAGGGACTCAGGGACTCAGCATCCCCTTCAGGGACTCAGGGACTCAGCATCCCCTTCAGGGACTCAGCATCCCCTTCAGGGACTCAGCATCCCCTTCAGGGACTCAGCATCCCCTTCAGGGACTCAGCATCCCCTTCAGGGACTCAGGGACTCAGCATCCCCTTCAGGGACTCAGCATCCCCTTCAGGGACTCAGCATCCCCTTCAGGGACTCAGGGACTCAGCATCCCCTTCAGGGACTCAGGGACTCAGCAGCCCCTTCAGGGACTCAGGGACTCAGCAGCCCCTTCAGCGACTCAGCAGCCCCTTCAGGGACATGCCTCCAGTCACCTGACTTGCTTCCATTCAGCTCTACTATTTAAAGGTTCTGTGCCTCCTAACATTGTTTCAGGCTAGCGCCCCACTCCAAAAGGTTAGCATTATCCTCTAGACAGCATCTGGAATCAGCCTTCTCACACAACTGTAAGGATTACCCAAAATGCCAAGGAGGGAGGGATTCTTTGGACTAGGTTAACTGACATAGGAAGGCCCATCTTAACTGCTCTTATCTGTGGGTTGGACTATTCCGCCTGCTGGGGCCCTGCACTTTCATAAAACAGATAAAGTAAACGATGTGCTAGCGCTCAGCATTCTGTTTCCTGATTGTGATGTGATGCAGCCAGCCTTTGCCAGCTTCTGTGCCTGATGCAGTGAACTTTTGAACCGTGAGCCAAAAGAAGCCCTTTCTTCCTAAAATTGCCTTGTGTCTAGATATTTCATCACAAGAGAAAGTAATAAGGCATGAAAGATCAGACACTTATGATCTAAACCCCAACATGCCAAAATCCTGTGTATTGAACAATCTCACAGAGGTTAAGGACAAAACACATCTTCAGTTTGGGGCTCCTCCTATCTTTATGAAACATGTTTGCTTACATCATTTCATTTTTCTGCTCCCATCAAGGTAAGGAAAATCTTGTCTTTTAGTTACAGGTAGGTCTCACTGGATAGTTTGTGGGATACTTCTAAAATTATTTATTTTACTTTTAAATTCATGTGTATGTGTGTGTGTGCATACACACAAACACAGGTACCTTCCCAGGTACCTACTAAGGCCAGAGGGGAGCATCAGATCCAACAGAGCTGAAGTTATAGGCAGTTGTGAGCCACTTGACATAGGAGCAGAGAGTTGAACTCGGGTCCTCTGCAAAAGCAGCAGGTGCCTTTAACTGCTGAGTCACTTTTGCAGACCCAGCAGAAGTTAGTTTTTGTCTCATCCTCCTCATGGGGCAGGAAGAAAATAGAAATCTGCTTTCTTGAGATAGCTCAGTGACCAGGTTCTCTGTGGCAAGGGCAAACTGTGTCTGACAGTCTGTTTGCAGGGCAGATGCTGAAGTGGGATCTCACAGTGACATGCTGCAGGTCCTTCAAGGACCGGTTGCTCTAACTAGAGCAATGTGGACAGTGCACCCTGTTAGATCTGCACAGATCTCCCTATCTGGAAAGTTCCTCAGCTTCTTAGATCATACTCTGCCAGACCAGCCTAGCTTCCACCTGGCTTTTCTCTCTCTTTCTGTTCTAGGGAACTCACACCCTAGCTCTGAGGAATTCTGGGAGTGCAGCCCAGTTCCAGAGCATTCTCCACTTCCACTGCCCTGGCTACCTGAGCTGTTTCCACTTGTTTCTGGCACCCCTTTTCTGCATCCCTAAGCACCCCAAGAACATGGTGTCAGGGCCCTCTGTGCCCTCCCCCCCCCAACTCCAGACTCTCCCCTCAGTCTGGGCAGAGGAGATAAGTTCTCTGCACACTCACCAAAGCAAAGCAGGGACGTAGCAACACCACTGCCCTCCAAATACTCCTGCAGAGCCCCTGATGTGCTCTTAGGAAAGAAGCAGCACTCAATACCACAGAAACACTTACCAAAAGTTTCCTTTAAGAGTCCTACATATGCGGGTAGCCTTCTACACAGCCTTCTTGAGAAGAGGCAGGAACACTTTCTTCTAACAGGTCTGTCGTTTGTGTGAATGAAAACCCTAGACAGAGGATCAGAGAGATAGCTCAGTAAGATGCTTGCTACTAACTCTGAGGACCTGAGTGACCCACGTGATGGGGAGACAGACCCGACACCTGCAAATTTTCATCTGTCACTCACCCATCCACAGAACACCTTCAAGCATGCCAGCATTTTATTCTATTCTAATTGGATTGCCTCTAAATCATTGCTTCTTAAGGTGAAGCAGCTAGTTGGGAAGCAATTGGTTGGAACTAGGCAATAGTAATGATTATTTCCCTCACTGGGGATGCAAAGGAAGACACAGCTCTGTTGTTTTGCCAATTACAAGTGGCAAATGGCCTTGTCAACCTGCCTTTCCTACGGTCAGCTCTTCCCACTCTCAAGAGCCCAGTGATGCATTCTTCTCAAGTGGCCGCACGGTGGTGCCCTCTCACAGTTCTGGTGCCTCTCACAAAGCGGCTTTTGTCCTTGTGGGCAAGAACAGCCCATGTTCCCTGGGCAGTAACCTCGGCCAGGAGTGACCCTGACTTGAGCTCACGAGGTTGCAGCTCAGCTGAGTCACAGCCACCACCTAGGTGCCAGCAGGTTCCTGGAGGCCCATGTAGCCTAGTGAACCTTTGTTTCTAACTCAGACCTTTGTTTCTAACTCAGAACAAAAAGGGTTGGTATCAACTCCTTGGTGCCATCTGAACTTCTGTGAAAGTTTCTGGGGACTCCCCGGGGGACTTCCAATGGCCCTACTGCCCCCACCCCCCCTTCCCTGGCCCCTTCACTGCTGACCAAGCTGAGACCAGTTCCTTAATGTTCTGTAAGGCCTAAGACCATGGCACCGTTTCTCACCAGACCAGGGGACTACAAATTCAGTTTGAAAATCTTTAGCAAGGCACCACTCCTGCAAATCACCCTGCCTGGAACAGAGTTTAAAAAGGAAAGTGTCTAGCATGCCTTACACCTAGAACAGTCTGTAGCCTTGACCTTGAAAGCCCACCTCCGGGGCTACATGAAACTCATGTAGCCATCTGACCCTCATAAAGTAGGTGACTTTAGATTCCAAGGGCTTGTTGGTGCATGACAATTAGTTATAAAGCGTTCAGGAGCTAAGTATAAGCTCCCTGGATATGCCAAGCGGGGAACCCAGTGTTTTTGTGGCCTAGATGGAAGTCACAGAAAGTCCTGACTGTCATGCCAAGAACAGGGCCACAACCCACTCCACTGAGGAGGAGCCAGCAACCAAAGGCAGCCCAGGAGCTCAGCTCACAATTTAGGATGCCAGTTACCCTCTCAACAGTGGCTCAGGGTAATGCATTTTGGGAAGGCACATTATACAGTATTTCAAACAACTACTTTATTTGATTAATAATATCAAACGTATTTTACAGACAAGGGAAAAAAGAGTGACTTGGAAAGGGGAAGTCATCAGTCCAATGCCACACAGCTGTTATTAGTAGTTGAGGTTCAGGACCTTGGGACTAAGACATAACTCTGTTCCTCTAATTACATAGTCCTTCTTGAGATGGGTATCCACATTAGAGGAGGGTTAAAGAGGAAGTACTTGGGTTGGATCTTGCTGGAATATAGGATTCCCTTTGAGGTGACAAGTTAAGGCAAAGGATAGCTTTGCCTGTGAGTCACCCAGGAACAGCGTTGTGTCACAGAGTCCCTATGGGGAACCAGTGGGTGGGACTAAGTCCCCAGGAACCATACCCCTTCTTTTCATTGGTGGTAGATGGGTTTCCTGTTCATTATCTTGTCTTAGCTCCACAGTCCTCTGCTGGGGATGAGAGAGAGAGAGAGAGAGAGAGAGAGAGAGAGAGAGAGAGAGAGAGAGAGAAAGAGGGAGAGGGAGAGGGAGAGGGAGAGGGAGAGAGAGAGAGGGAGAGGGAGAGAGGGAGGGAGGGAGGGAGGGAAGGAGGAAGGGAGGGAGAGAGAGAGTGCACATATGATCACCCCCTAACTTGCTCATATGCTCAACCACTCACACATACCCTACCTTCACCTCCATCCCTCCCCCTCCACCCCCTCTCCCTGCAAAAGACTAGTTGATGACAGGTATCCTGTCTCATTGGTCTCACCTCTTTGCTGGGGTGTTTTTTGTTTTGTTTTCTGGTGTTCTTTTTTGTGGTTTTTGTTTTTGTTTTCCCTAATCCAGTGCTCATCCATTTGAGCAAGGCTAGCTAGTCAGCTTCTCCCAGACAGCCTATTATTCTCTCCAATTTCTACTTCCAGATGTTGGTTTAGGAGATGCTGGTCCTGATGCCTATGTGACAAGCACATTATTATCTACTGAACCATTTTTTCTCAAGATTTTTATTTGTTATTTATATTTTGAGATAGGGCCTTAAGACATTTTTTGCTACATAGTTAAGGATGACCTTGAACTTCTGAACATGAAGTCCTGGGATTATCAGCTTGAACCGCCACATTCAGTGTCTAGCTCTCTGAGCAGTGGAGGCGAGCACTTTTCTGAGCTCTATCCCCAGCCCATAGAAGGGACTTTCTTTTCCCGCAACATGAAGATGGACAACCCACCCATCCTTCCTCTGCCATCCTCTGTGCTATTCCTGAATCACAACAACAGCAATCTACTAGGCAGAGGAGGGAGGGAGACTTCTGAGAGCAAAGAACAGAGGTATGTTTATATGAACATGTGAAGGTCGTTACACCGTAAGCCTAAGAAGTTAACAATAGGGGCTGGGGAGGTGGCTCAGTAAGTAAGTACTTACTGAGTTTCCATCCCTAGCACTCAGGGAAAAGACAGAATTTTCCACTTGTGATGATAGCCCATCAGCACTCGAGGGTGGGAGGGAGTAGAATGTAGAGTTAAGAAGAACCCCCAGATAGACTGGCTCAATGGCCAGCCAGTCTAGCCATAGCTTTGGGTTCAGTCAGAGACTCTATCTAAAACACCAAGATAGAAAGCAATAGAGTATGATACATCAGGCTCTGGGCTCTGCGTGTCCATGTACACATACAGACATGCAGGTATACATTTATACACTGTACACACACAAACACACTCTCACAAAAAAATGAATAACAAAACCAATTAATGCCCCCCCAAGTGCAAAGAACACCAAAGGGAGCCTGCAGATTTCCCCCAAACTAAAGTAGACTCAGGTAGTAAAATTTTGGCTGGGAGCCAGGAACCTACAGGCTGGGGAGAGCCCCGAGGGTAATGCAGCTCCCTCTCCCTGAAGCAGTTAGCACAGGCCAGTTCCGTGATAGTAAGCAGATGATGGATAGGCAGGAAGGATGCAGGATAATGAACAGCCTTTATTAAGTCAAATCCAAGGTTCCATTTGTCAGAGGCAGTTAGTTATCACAGTCCATTTGGTCAAAATTCTCTCTGGAATTCCTCACGCTCCTGGGATTTCCCACTCTATTTCTCAATGGCTTGTCCTATGAGTTTGCGTAGGCACAGGCCACTGGAACCGGTAAACCACAGCAACCGTCCGGGCTGGCTGCAGGACAGAGGGCAGGTTTCTATTAGGGTGCCTGCTTGCAGCTAGGAGTGTGGGTGAGCCTTGTAGAGCAGCACAGAAAACACAGCTTCACTGGAGAGGGCAGTCTCTACTCCTGGCAGAGAGTCTGAAGGGTCCAGCACCCCCTTGTTTTTCTAAGCGGGTGTTGGGAATTTCCTTGTTTAAGCCTCCAGGCCTTTCCTTCTTCCGAATTTAATGAGCTCATTTATTTTTTCCTTCTCACTCAGTGCATTTTAGGGCCAATTAATGAGTGGTGGGGTTCTTTTACAAGAGCCAAGTTGAGCCCAGTTCAGGACATTTTCTTACATTTCCAGCTTTCAGAATCCCCAATATGTCTCCACACTTCTCCCCCACTGACTGCCGCAGTGCAGTTTCCATATTTAGAAGTTTCTGGAACATACTGAATCTCTTCAGGGCCCTTCCCTAGGACAGTTGTTATGAGGTACATTTCTGGCTGTTTTTAAAGAACAGAGTGGCACAAACACAAGGAAAGGGACCCTCGTGTCTCAGCACGGGCTTTGCCCTCAGTCTTGTGTATAGATGGATCATTTTGGAGTTGAGGAGACTGGCTCTACACTCCAGGAAGACTTCAATGCTTAAGCCTTTGTGTGAAATGTCTGAAAGAGCTGCCGGGAGAGAGTGGTGACAGAGTGGACTTTGGATGCCTTGCTGAAGGGGTTAGTGCTTAGAAGACTCTAAACCCTGAAAGGCTGAGAGGACACGGGGTCTCCACAGCAAGAACTAGGGTCACCGAGGAGTCAAGTTTCTAGAACCCCTGAACGTTTACCTTTCCTTTAATTCAATAAACAGGATGGTGTGCAGACACCGGAGTCAGCACAGGGCCATCAGGAGGAAGAGATGGACACCATCCTGTTGGGTGTCCACAGAACATTTCTCATATTGCAGAGACATTCTGATGGCTTCTTGATAGGGGAAGACAGACTTGAGAATAAGCCATGGGAACTTCACTGTGCATGATTTGAAAGTTTTCAGAGCAGTCTTTAGAGTGTTCACCTAACATGCTCAAAGCTCTGATCATGTAAGCCTGAGGATGGAGGTACAAGCCAGTAACCCCAGCACTTAGGGAAGTACAGGGCGGGGCAAGGGGGGATCAGAGTTCAGAGTAATACTGAACTCCATGACACCATGGGCTCAAAAGTAAATGAATAAATAACTAAACACAAGCTGCTTGCAGAGCAATTGTTGAGTGGCTGGTGCTTGGGCACAATGCTAGCCATAAGAAGACAGAGTACCCAGTGACTCCTGCTTGGGGACCACTTGTTCTGCTAAATCTCTATACTAATGGTGAGACTTGGTTCTGAATATCACTGCTCTTGCTGCCAAAACATATGTGAGACTTGTCTTTCTGGCTTCCTATTGGCCCCAATAGTGGTCTCAAGACAGAAAGGCTACTCACATGGAAGGGCAGATTACCTTCATGCTCGTTGAGCTGCTGTGTATACTGGTCTTCTGTAATCAAGTACCTCAGCCTAGATGGTCCAAAGAACAGCAGCTTATCATCTCCCAGTTTTGGAGACTGAAAGGCATTATATAAAGGCATTTGTAGAACCAGTTGCTAGCAGTCTGTGGTATTCCTCAGCTTTTAAGAGCTGCTGGATAGGGCTGGAGAGATGGCTCAGAAGTTAAGAGGTCTACCAGAGGTCCTGAGTTCAATTCCCAGAAACCATATGGCTGTTCACAACCATCTGTAATGAAATCTGGTGCCTTCTTCTGGTGTTCAAGCACACATGTAGAACACTGTATATATAATAAATAAACAAAATCTTAAAAGAAAATAAAAGAGCTATTGGATAATTTCTACCTTCATCTTTGTTTTTTGAGAGTCTGAGATAGTTCATACTGGCCTGGAACTCACTATCTAGCCAATGCAAGATTGATTTAATTAGCAAGCATAATTAGAGCTGGATACTGTTAACAAGACTCTGTAGGCTTTAACAGGCTTAGCTGAAAAGAATATATATATGTATATATTTTTTTGGCTGGGGTTTCATTCTCAAGACCTGGCTGACCTTAAACTTACAACTCTTCTGCCTCAATCTCCAGAGAGCTGGAAGCCCAGGAATTCACTACAATTCCTGACCAATTTACAAACTCAATAGATGATAGAAATATTCATTTCGTTTTATTGGGAAAGTTATAATTCATTTAGGAAATGATTGTACAAAAACAGTACGGACCTAAACAAAACAAATAAATACACATATAATAAATTTGACTTGAATCTAGTGAAAAATTTGTATGACTTTGAAATAGACGGGATTTTTAAAAAGATTTAATTGCATTTATTGATTTATTTGTGGGGAGCAGAAGAGCATGTGTCACTGTGCACACGTGGAGATCAAAGGACAACTTTTACACAAAAGTCCATTCCTTTCTTCTACTAGGAAGGAGACTTGAATTCAGGTCCTGTCCTTGGTGGCAAGAGAGACTTTGTCCACTGAGCGACCTTATTTGCTTGGAATAGAGGGGATATTATTAATGACTGGATCCCCAAAGCTTTAAGGGGAAGAGAAGAGACATTCCCATCAGATATTTTAAAAATAATATTTTTGGCTTTTATTTATGAAACTCAGGGACTTGTACATGCTAAGAACATACTCTACCATGGATTCACATCCCAAGTCCCTTTTATCCATTTTGGGACATACTCTCATCTCCTGGTCAGCTGCCCTTGAATTTGAAATCCTCCTGCCTTAGCTTCTTTAGTAGGCACAGGTATTATCATGCCTGACTCCACATAGTTTACTTTTAGGATTTATTTTATTTTGTTGAGAGAGAGAGAGAGAGAGAGAGAGAGAGAGAGAGAGAGAGAGAGAGAGAGAGAGAGAGAGAAGTAGGTGCATGTGAGTGCAGACATTTTAGAGGCCAGAAGAGGGCATCAGATCCCTGGAGCCAGAGTCGCAGACAGTTGTGAGCTCCTTGTCAGCAGGTGCTGGGAAGAACTCTGATTCTCCGCCAGAGCAGGAAGAACTCTTAGCTGCCGAGCCAAATCTCTAGCCCTTATAATTGCTTTTAATTGCAGGAAAAGAAAAGGCTTAACCATAGTCAAAAGACAAACTAGAGTCAGATAAATCTCTGCAACACCCGTGAAAGGACATCATTCTTAATATGCCCAAAGTTCATCTAAATCGGTGATAAAACATGAAATGTAACAGGAATATAGAGAGAAAAAGACAGCTCACAGGGGAGGAAATGAAGGGTTAAACTGGACAGAGGGGGATTAGCCAGAGAGAGGAAAAGTTATCTTGGTGCTCATTGGCTGGACAATGACAAAAAAGAGCAATGACTCTATGTGTTAGAATGGAAGCAGTTAGCACTGCACACTTGCTGGGAGAGCATCAGCTGCTAAAGGCTGGGGGGGGGGGGGGGGAGAATGATCCATCCGTGTCTGTTAAGGTTCAAGACACATGCTACAACAACTCTCTTTTGAAAAGCAGCTGGTCTAATAAATACGAAAAATCAAATGTGTAAGAATATATTAAACAGCATTGTGCGTGTGTGTGTGTGTGGGGGGGTGGAATCAGAGAATCAAGAGTATCCATCACTGATAAGATGATTGAGCCTTCTATAAAACGACGGGCAGAGGGATGCTAACAGATAAATACAAGAACTGAATTTCTTTTGTGTGCAGGTGTGTGAGTGTGTGTGTGTGGTGTGTGTATTTGTGTGTGTGTGTGTGTGTCTCAGAAGGTGTTACACTATGTTCCCATTTTTGGCAAAACTTAAGGAGAAAACAGAACCCAATGTAAGTGGCTACTCAGCAGTGGGTGTATCTATACCAATTCTGGGAAATGATTTTACAGCATCAACACCCCCAAGGCCCAGAAAGGAGCCAGCGTCATCGGTAACTCTCTGCTTCTTCGTCTTTGCTGCTTCAATTATTACAGGATCCTCATTCAAAAATGAAAAACAAATAGGCAGGCAGTTTTAAAGAGAAAAGAAAGTCATTAAAACACCTCCGACTTGGGCTGGAGAGATGAAACAATAGGTAAGAGTCTTTCTGCACACACATGAGGATCCAAGTTCATATCCCAGAACCCACATAAAAAGCCAGAGATAGCCATAAGCTAAAACCCCAGCTTGAGGGGTCAGATGGCACATGCAGGAGGATTGATGGGCTCCACTGCCCACTGCCTACCTTTAGGGCTTTACTGCCCACTAGCCTAGCTCCAGGTCCAGTGAGGGTCTGGTCTCAAGGGAGTAAGGTAGAGAGGGCAAAATGGGACAGTTGGTGGGTTCCTTCAGTGCAAGTGTGTGCATACCCATATATACCCATGTGTGCACACATCCCCCAACACCCTGTTCAAAAGAAAAAAGAATACACCTATGTTTCACGAGGTCCTGGAGATAAAATGTAATCGCCCCAGCTGACTTTCACAACCTCTGGGATCCATCTCCAGAGGCAGCACTAGCCAGCCTTTCCCTGTGCTGGCACCTCACTATTTTCTCCAGCTTTACAGGACTAGGCTTCATCCGGGCTACCTTCCTGAGCTGCCCTCACCTTACGTCTGTCCTATGGAAATCCCCAAGGGTAAGCAGAGGACTTCCCACCTACTTACTCCCTGTGGTTGAACATGTGCCCTTGCTTTAAGGTGCAGTGCTGCTTCACTGGGTGTTGCCAGCTCATTGTGGGTGATAAATACCATGTACAATAGTTGAGTGAATAAGCATCAGGAGAAGTGTGCCCATGCATAAATACCAAGCCTTACAGATTACAAAGAAATCACAGTCCGTGTCCCCAGAGAGGCAGGCATGTGAACAGGCAGCTATAATACAAGAAGAAAATTATTACCATGAGGCAGAATGAACTTACTAAAACTTCTAGGGAAGAGTCTGGACGGCTTCCCAAGTGAGGAGACATTTATTCAAACTCTTGAAGCATGAAAAGATGTTTACGAGAAATGAAGAGGATGGAGTGATGTTGCCAACAGAAGGGCCAGTACGAAGACCCAGCCCCAAAGAAACCTGAAAATCCCCCAAAGATCTCATTTTATTTGAGAGAAGAAAAAAAAAGAATCAAGGTGGGGGGGGATGGGTCAGTCCCTAGACTATTTGCTGTGCAAGCATGGGAACCTGAGTTTAATCCATAGAATCCGTTTAAAGCCAGATATGGACTTGACTAGAAGGCACAGCAGGTAAATGCTTCCTGTGTGAGCCTAACTACCTGAGTTTGGTTCACAGAACTTACATAAATATGGAGAAAATCAATTCCACAAAATTGTCCTATGACCTTCAAATGATTGCCATGCACAACGTGCTTGTACACACACACACACACACACATACACACACACACACACACACACACACACACACTTCTTCACTACAGACAAGTTTCAAGCCCCAAGGGCATCTCTTGAAGGACTCAACTGAGTTATTACAAGATATTATGCTGGCCACCTCCCGAAACTCAGCACTACAAAACCCCATTGACTGAGCACATAAAGCCAGCTTGTTTGTATTTTTTTTCTTCAGAAATGAGCTGGCAGTTTTGTAATAACTCCAGAAAATTTGTGCTTTAGAGGCCACCAAAATATTCCTGAAAGGTCATACAAGCATTGCCGGTGGAATCCTGTGGTGTCTGCAGTATTTCCCTCCTGTATTCTACCCTACCAAAGCTAACTTAGAGAAAGCTGCAGATTGGAGAATGTGGGACAGAAAGCAAGGGTGAACCAGAAAGGACCAGAAAAGGTCTCTCTACTCAGGCCTCGGAAAGAGGAGCTTTTCACATTGAGCAGAAGAATAGGACCTGGTGTCTACATATGCAATATGCGGGAAGCTTGGCTGCCATTCAACTATGTAGCCCCATTACCCAGGCTGTCCCTCAGCAAACACCTCTGAGGTCCTGGTAGGCCAAATACCAGATATGTATACATGGGTACATGGGCTCACATGTGTGGTGTGTGTGTGTGTGTGTGTGTGTGTGTGTGTATGTGTGTGTGTGTGTGTGTATGTGTGTGTGTGTGTGTATTTATATATGTGTGTGTGTAGGCAAGTTTGTGAAGTTCAGAGAATGACATTGGATGTCCACTCAGGTACTGTTCACTTTATGTATGTATGTATGTACGTACGTATGTATGTATGTAGTATGTATGTATGTATGTATTTATATTTACAGCAGGGTACCTCATTGGCCTGAAACTTGCTAGGCTGGCTGGCTGGCTAGGGAACCCCAGGGATTCACCTGTTTCTGCTCCCATTGCTGGAGTTACATCTATATACTGTCATTATACCAAACCTTTCTAATACACAGTCCTCATACAAGCAAGGCTAGCTCTATAGTGACTGAGCTGTTCCTCCAGCCTGAACATGAGATGTTCATCCATTCAGGATTAGCAAACAGCTGGTCAATGTCATGAAAGAAATGTTCAATATAGTGAGAAATCCCGTTTTCCTATGCAGATATGATGGGGAATTTAAAAATTATCGGTGCTATTATTATAGTGTGTGTGTGACACAGAGAGAGATATGGGGGGGGGGAGAGCTGATTTGTGATTTTGAGGTGTGGGTGCCAGGATTCACATGTAGTTAGAAGACAGATCTGAGGAGTCAGTTTTCTCCTGATGTGGTTTCTGGGGACTGCGCTCTGGTCATCAGGATTGCACAGCTTAGCTGATGGGTTGCCCTGTTAATTCTGATTATCAGCTTGATCAGATCAAGAAGCTCTTTAGGGCTTGGGTGAAGCACACCCTTCAGTGAGTCTTCGATGGAGTTTCCAAAGAGGATTAACTGAATAGCAGCATTCTCCAGGCCTGGGTCTAAGGGAAGAGATGAGACCCAAAGGAGACCAGCATTCCCCTTTCTCTGCTTCCCGATCCACTGAGACGTGAACACGTAGCCTTTCTCCACTGTGCTAGGACATGATCCTCCTATCATGCTTCCTTTGCTATGGTGAACCGTATCTCCTGAACTGTGACCTACCATAAACTTTTCTCTCCTTAAGTTGCTTCTGGTCTGGTTTTTAGGCTCCAAAGTGAAACAAGTAACTAACATAGGACACCTAAGGTTGATGGACAAGGCTACTGCACTGCGGCAGTCCTGTACCTCTTATAGCTTGCTCCTGCAAGAGCCGTCTGGGGAAAGAAGAGAGACTCACCCCTCCATCCAGTGACTTTATAAAAACACGGCTGATGACAGCACTGTGGAGGAAGATCTGAACTCAGGGATCTACTTACGTAATTTCAGATAACCTTTGCAATGATTCTTCCAGTGACGAGTTATTTACTTCACCATTTCCAAAACAGACGTGAAGTTCAGAGAGGTGAAGTCACTCTGCCCTAGGCCTTGCATAATGAGAATCCGATGCTTGGCGTGATGAGGTCGGACAGTCTGCCTCTTAGTGGTCACTGTTGGAGCTCTTCAGAGCTTTGGTGAGCCTTTCCTGGTCCTTTCCAGGATTGCTTGCCACTTGTCACATGTTTAGCATGTGAATTATTACCCAAGTGATAGGACAAGAATGGTGTAGTTGGTTAGGGACGCCTCGGGGCAGGCAGCAGTTGTCAGGCTCCCAGTATGAGAATAGACTTTGGCTCTGCAGAGAATAGAGTGCACAGGGAAATGCGGAGGAGCCTAGTGGACCAAGGTCATTGCTGTGTCCGCCCTCCTCCTGCTTCTGTCTCTTTCTCCTTCCTCACCTCTTACTACTCCTCATCTTTGAAACAGGGCCTTACTATTCTGCTTTCCTACCCTATGGAGACTCTGATAATGGTGAACACTTAAGCATCAATTAACAACAACAAAGCTTCTCCTGAGTAAAGCTTGCAAATGTTTTGTGGAATACTACCTTTGAAAGGTACGCAAAGGCAAGATGGGGGTCACATATCATGTGATGGCATTTCAGTGGCAGATGGACAGGATGCACCCCTGTGGTTCCATGTGATGACAGAGCCGGGAAACTATGGTCACCTTGAGATACTGCAGGCACCATGACACATGTTTATGCACAGTGTGTACGGCCTGATGATCGAGACAGGCAGCTGTGCTCCTTTAGTGTGTATTTACTTTGCTCTTTTGAGAAAAACCCAACCCTATTCATTCCTTTGCTGCTGGACCATTGCATGTATTGCAGTGCTGTGCAGAGTCCAGAGGCCTTGCAGGAGGAGTTGGTTCTCTTTTTCTGCCACACGGAGCCCAGAAATTAAACTCGGTTCCTTGGGTTTAGTGGCAAACACCTTTACTCACAGAGCTACCTTGCAGGCCCTATACTATAATTTCATCATTATTTCAGACTATATTT
Source organism: Phyllotis vaccarum (assembly GCA_033318265.1). NCBI lineage: Eukaryota > Metazoa > Chordata > Mammalia > Rodentia > Cricetidae > Phyllotis > Phyllotis vaccarum. The sequence continues at coordinate 69,816,131 of JARWLC010000014.1, read as the reverse complement.
ATTTATACTTATTTTAAAAAATACTACAAAACAAACTCAGCTATGGTCATCAGCGGCTATTCCGGAAGGTATTGTTATCCCAGCTGTCTGTGTCAGTATACCACAACAGAAATCCAAGTGGGTTCAGGTAGAAAATAATGGTGTTGGTGATCCCAGCTGTTTTAGGGTTTCAAATTGATGTGAAGAAACACCATGACTATGGTAACTCTTAAAAATTAAAACACTTAATTGTAGTGGCTCACTGACAGTTCAGGGTTTAGTCTTCATCATCATGGTGGGTAGCAAGGCAGCAGCAGGCAGACACGGTGCAAGAGTAGGAGCCGAGAGTTCTACATCTTGACTAACCGGCAACAGGAAGTGAACTGAGACACTAGGCTTAGCTTAAGCATATATGAGACCTCAAGGCTGGTCTCCATAGTGACACACTTCCTTCAACAAGATCGCACCTCCTCCAGCAAAGCCACACCTCCTAATAGTGCCACTCCACTTGGGGGCCATTTTCTTTCAAACCATCACATTCAACTCCCTAGCCCCCAAAGGCTCATAGCCATAATATAATGCAAAAATGCAATCAGTCCAACTTCAAAATTCCCCACAGTCTGTAACAGTCTCAAACATATTTAAAAGTTCAAAGTTTAGTCTCTCCTGAGATTCATACAATCTCTCAACTGTACTCCTTTGTAAAATCAAAATTAAAAAGCAGATCAGATACTTCTAACATATAATGGCACAGGATATACATTACCACTCCAAAACATAGGAAAAGGAGCATACTGAGGAAATGCAGGACCAAAAAGACCAAAAACCCAGTTGGGCAAGCCCCAAACTCTGCATCTCAATGTCTGATGCCAAAACTCTCTTCAGATCTCCAATTTCTTACAGCTTTGTTGACTGCAGCACGCTTCTTTGTCTTGGGCTCTTTCCACTCCCTGTTAGCAGCTTCCCTTGGCAGGTATCCCGAAGCTTTGACATCTTTAACATCTTGGAGTCTCCAAGGCAATCCAGGCTTCAACTTCACAGCTTCACACAATGATCTCTCTAGTCCTCCATTCAGGGACATCCCTGACCTGGCGTGGCCTCAACGGCTTTTCTTAGTCACAGAAGGAGATTTCTTTCTTCTACTCGACTCTTTCTTCTACTCGACTAAAGCTGTAACTGACAAGTTATTCTGCTTTCTGGGGCTGGAACATGCTCCTCGTTCAACTATATCTTCACCAGCTTTCTGTTTGCAATGGCTTTCTTCACCCCTAAACTGTTCTGGAACTTGTAGACCAGTCTGGCCTCAAACTCAGAGATCTGCCTGCCTCTGCCTCTGGAGTGCTGAATTAAAGGTGTGCCCCACCACACCCAGTTCTAAATTTTTCTTTAATTCCTTTTCTCAAGTTGGAAATTTAGCTGGATGGGAAGGAGCTGAAAATTCTTACATCTTGACTAACAGGCAACAGGAAGTGGCCTGAGATACTGGGAGTGGCTTAGGCATATCTGAGACCACAAAGCCTGCCTCCAGAATGACATACTTCCTCCAACAGGGCCATCCCTACTCCAGCAAAGCTACACCTCTTAAGTGTCTCTCCCTTTGGGGGCCATTTTCTTTCAAACCACCATACTGACCTAATGGAAGTAAACTAATCAAAACATTTGCATGACAGATAATATTGATTATCAGTACAATGTGGAACAGGCTGGCCTTAAACTCACTGAGATCTGCCTGCCTCTACCTCTGCCTCTAAAGTGTTGAATTAAAGAAGCTGGAGTTACAGGTGTCTCTGAACCACCTAGTGTTGGTGCTGAGAACCAAGCATGGCTCTACTGGGAGAACAGAGTGCTCTTAGCTGCTGAGCCATCTCTCTAGCCTCCATTTTGTTTTAAGAACCTTTTATCTTTGCAGAGCATGGTGATGCATGCCTTCAATCCCAGTATTCTGGAGGCAGAAGCAAGTGAATCTCTGTGAGCTCCAGGCCAGCCTGGTCTACATAGTGAGTTCCAGACCACTTAGCATGATTCAGTGCAAGCCTATCTGAAAAAGAAAGGGCAAAAAAAAAAGAAATAAAAGGAGAAGAAAAGAAGTGTAATTTTTATCTCAAAGGCAAAGATGTTTTTGCTTGTTATATTTCTCTAATTAGTAATAAACGAAGATGTTTTATATTCCTCCTTCCCCTTCCTCATTTTACCTTCTCAACTTTAATTTTTTTTTTTATCTTTTGTTGTAACAGACATTTGTTCTATGCTACTTATGGAGGCTAGAAGTTCAATATCAGGGTTCCTGCATGGCTGGACTCCAGTGAGGGCTCTTCTCCTTGGCTTTTTGATTTGTTAGAGTTCTTTATATATTCTGCATACTACTCCTTTGCCACATTCATTACACATTACGCCTCTTTTAGCTTTGGTTTGTAGCTTTTCTCTCTTTATTTTTGCTTTTCATTAGATTCTTCTATTTCTTGAGTTGACTGTTTTGTTTTTTGTTGTTTTTTTTTTTTTAATAGCACAGCTTTCCTCAAAAGCTTAATGATTTGTGAATGTGTCCTTTTACTTGCTTTTACCCATTAACAGGTATTCACCTTTTATTTCCAACTGTGCACAAGGCAGCGAGGCCTTATAGGAAGCTGTAACTGCATAAAGTGTGGTAGTGAGGGAGGGAGGGTCCGGCAGCGGAGGCCAGTTATGTCACATGGACGTTTAGATTCTCAGACACGAGAACCACTCCCACTGTCAGGAGGTTGTGAGTTGTCCAAAGAAGCAGACTGTTCTCTGTGCAAACACACGTCCTCATTACTCATCTCTAAGTGCAGGCAGCTGTGCTTGCTGTCATGTCAAAGTGACACGAGTAGGAGAGAGGGTAGAGGGATGAGAGCGCGAAGAGGGTGGGAACCCCTGTGTCTGGTAGGTCTGAAGGTGGGACTTTCAATTGTAACCCTGCTGACAATTTCAAGTCTGTGTGCCTTAGAGGTAACTGCCCTCTCCCGACTGGCTGTACACTTCTGTCTACCCTCTGGAAGACCCTCCTTTCGGTGTACATTATGTTTATGGCTTAGTTCTTCAGTTGGACCCCATCTACCATCATTGGGGGGGGGGCTGTGATTTTTTTTGCTAGTGTTGTAATTTGAATGAGAAATGACACTTCTCAATGTGTGCTCACATATTTAAATGCTTAGTCCCCAGTTAGTGGTGCTGTTTGGGAAGGTTATAGAATCCTTAGGAGGTGCAGCATGGAGGAAGTATGTCAATGGGGATAGGTTTTGAGGTTGTATAGCCTGGTCTCACTTCCTGTTCTGTTTCCTGTGTTCAGATGAAATGTCATCACCTGGTTTTTGGCCTCCAGGCTAGCCCCATGCTCCTTGGCCAAGATGAGTTGTATCCCTTCTGCTGTAAGCCAAAATTAACCCTTTCTTGTCTAAGTGGATTGCAGGGGTATCTACCACAGCAGCAGACAAACAACTAACAGATTTCACTTCTGTTTCACTTTCTTGTTTCTAAAGAGAGGCATCTTTTCTAGGAATTTAGGACGAAGGGAGAGATTGCATGTGATCTGTCAGCTATCTCTTCTCTTCTCCCCAGTGGTGGAGATCAAGCTAAGGGGATCCTCCATTCTAGGCAAGCTCTTGTCCATACTAAGCTCTGCCACTGCCCCCAATCTGTCATCTTGCATCCGATTATGATTCATCTTATCTGATTTATCTTGCACTTCACCTGGCATTTCTGAGACCTTAAATGGTTCCCTTGAGCAAGAGAGAACAGGGGATTAGAATGTTTGCCTCATTAAGGTGATAATCTCATTTAGTCATACCTTCACTGGACCTATTATTTACTTAGGCTAAAAAGGATAACTAAAAGAATTCAGACAAGATAAAAGATCTATCTTCAAATTTATCTCTGACAATAGTGTCTGTTGGAATTTCCCCACAGGCCCCATCCTGATTATGAGCTGTATGCATCAATTGTATTTGACTGTAATTTGCATATTCATATCCAAGTTGATTTGTAAGTTGCATTACTTACACAGCCACCACTCACTAATGAATCCCAGGGAACAGAACCACCCTTTAACAGACTTGGCTTTCTTAAATGAAAACAAAGAATATAAATCACCCAGAGCTTTGACTTGTGGCTTGTAGCTCAGGGGCAATATTTTTCTAAGTTACTCATGCCTATGACAAATATACACCCATGCAACTTCTTAATTGAGACTTGCTACCATGGGCAGGGGAATTCCTCTCATGGGCTGGGGCCTGGATGAGCAAATCTCCTTTCTCTTAGTCACTTAGTCCAGGCTTCCTACTTTCTGATTCTGCCTGTGAGAATGAGAAAAGATTGGAAAGATCAGTTTTATACTTGAGTGAATTTCTGTTAATTTGGTGTTCAATCCCAAGGTGACATCTGGTAGGCATGGTGTCACACATCAGTAACATACACAATACTCTGGAAAAATCCGGTTTCCTTGCCACAGATAAGACACCACAAAGAGCCAACACCCATTTTCATGTCAAGAGGGAAGGCAGGTGACCCCAACTTCCATCAATCCTTCATTCAAAAACTTTCCCCTGTGAAGGAATGTGATGTGGGAATGCTTTTCTATATGCTGTGAATATCAATCTTTAAATAAAAAAGCTGTTTGGGGCCATGACAGGCACCATAGAAGAAGTAGGAAGAGAAATCAGAGCATAGGTAGGAGAAGCAGGGCAGAATCAGGCAGATCGAGCAAGCCGCCCAAGGAGCAACATGTAAGGAACACAGGTGAGCCACGGGCCACGTGGCAGACAGATTAATAGAAATGGGTTGATTTAAGATGTAAGAGCAAGCTAGCAATGTGCCTGAGCCATAGGCCAAACAGCATAAAGTTAATATAAGCATCTGAGTCATTTCTGAGGGCCTAAACAAGAGAGGCAGGTGGCTATGGATCTGGCGTGGCAGGTCTGTGGGTCTGGGCCTCTGGCCACCCAAGACCGAGAAACCCCATGCAACAGAAATGTACCTACTTCCATACACAGTTCAACAAGAGTAAATGAGCTGTGCTATCCCAACTTGAGTAGAAGCTAGCTTATTATAGTTCATGAAGTAGAAGACTTTTTTATAATGCTGATTAGCTTTAAATCACTACAGAGAAGCTTGTTCTTAAACACCTCAATGTCTCATACGCTGAGATGACAGATGTGCTCCATCACTCTGAGCAGAAGGTTCTTGTCTGTTTGTTTTGCTTTAACTTTTTTGTTGAGGTAAGTTCTCACATAGCCCAGGCTCGCCTGGAACTGGCTATGTAGCTATGGCTGGTTTTGAACTCATGATCCTTCTATCATCTTCTGCCAAGGGCTGAAATTACATGTGCAAATTACCATGATCAGCTGGACTCAGACTTACTTTGTAGACCAGGCTGGTCATGAACTCTGCCTGCCTCTGGCTCCTGGGTGCTGGGATTAAGCCACAGCCAAGATTGGTGGTTTTAAAGCATCTGAAACATTTGTTAAAGCTTCTGCTTTTCTTAGAACAGAAACTTCAGGATAATCAAAATGGCCAAATTTAGCATCATGGATGGTTGGATTACAAGTGTGTCATATCCATCAGGAAGAAGCTGGAAGTCAGGGTTCTGTATATACTAGATTACGATTGAAACATACACCATTGTATTGATAGCTTGTTCTTTAGATAGTAGGTCTAAAGCTATCAGGACTCTTTTGAACTTGGAGCAAGTGTGTGTGTGTGTGTGTGTGTGTGTGTGTGTGTGTGTGTGTGTGTGTTCACCAGGACATTCATGTGAACATCCGAACACAACTTTTAGGAGTCAGTTCTCGCCTTCTATCATGTGGGTCCTAGGGATCAAACCCAGGTCTCGTGGATTGGTGGCAAACACCACTGAGCCATCTCGATGACCCACAAAATCTGATCCGATTTGCTTTGGTATTGGAGCTGAAGATTTCCGTATATCTTGGTAAGCAAATAATAAACCTTCTATACAGTCCATGCACAAATGTGGCCTACAGCTAGAAAAATGAAATGGCCTCCCAGATGGGGTACCTCTGAAAGTTTCTGACTCACAGCTGGCCTCTGCAATATCATCTGGGTTCTTAAAGAGCCAGCACTGCCTTGCAGGATGGGTGTGGGCAAGTCCATCTTCTGGCCAGCCTTTCTTCCCCTGCATTAAACAGGGTGGTGCTCTTCTTCAGCCTGAGAAAGCTTACGATGCTGCTTTTCTTGTCATTCTGCAAGGAGCCTCCTGATTAGAAAGTAGTAGGTCCACCTGGACCAAAAGCCCTCGATCCTGTACTAGCTGATTTGTGTTTTCCCTGAAGCATCACAGCTGTCTGATTAGGATTTTTTTTTTTTTCTGCTCCATATTTGATGGTGGCATGAAGCATGTGGGGGGAGGGTAACAGGACTTAAATGTTTGCTCTGAATGGATGTCTTCCTTATCCTCATAATTGCCACCGCTCCTTCTTCTTCTTCCTCCTCCTCCTCTTCTTTCTTTTTTTATGAACATGTGCCTAAGCTGTAGTGTAATTTTAGTTAACCGTCTATGGCAGCAAGTCTCAACTTGTGGGCTGTTACCCCCAAAAGACCAGTAGAAAATGCATATAGTTACATCACTGTACATGACAGCAGCAAAACTGCACTTAGGAAGTAGCAGCGAAAGCAATTTTACGGTTGGGGATGGCGACAGCCTGAGGAGCTGTATTAAATGATTGGATTGCAGCATTAGGAAGGTTGAGCGCCTCCTCTCTATAGTGTGGCAGAGCCAGATCCCTTCCCTCCTGGTTGTGTTTCCTGCTTGCACACCCTCCACACACCTCCATATCCCTGACACACTCTTGTCTCTCGAAGGCCTGCTTTGCCTCTAAGCCACTTCCAAGAAGCACACAGATAATTTGTGGCTCTTACAGATTTAGTCGTAGCCCACACTCTTAAACACACACACACACACTCACACACACACACACACAACTCTTATGAGTTATTTCATGTTGTGCAATTTTATTAAAAAAAACAAAACCAAAAACTATAGGCAGTCAAAGCCTGGGGGAGGGAGGAGAGATTCTGATCTCTAAACTGTTACTGTAATGAAACCAGCCACATCTTTTAATGTTTTCTTCCTTAGAAAAGTAGAAAAGAGAGAAGAAAACTCACAAAACATCTTAGTTTTGAGAATTTTTAAAAAGCATTTATTTTTAATTATGTTTGTGTGTGTGTGTGCACACGCGTACATGTGAGTATAGTTTTGAGGGAGACCAGAAGAGGACATCCCATCTCCTTTGCAAGAATAGCAAGCACTCTTAACTGCTGAGCCATCTCTCCAGCCCCAAGCATCTTTTTTCTTCTACTTACTTAATGAATTTAGCAGACAAAGTTAGTACTTCAGATTTATACCCCACTTTTAAATTTCCCATAGCAAACATTTGTTTATATTACTACTAACTTTATAAAAATTGGTAATAACCTTGAGACATTTAATCACAGATATGAGCCATAATAATTTAATTACTCTTAAATTGTTAGAGGTTCTGTTTTCAATTTATAATGAGGTGTGTAGTGATGTGTATATAATATATGTCTTTGTATACGTGAATTTTAAATTACTTTTCCTACATCAGTGGTTTGCTAGCTAAATAGACTAAAAACATCAGAAGTGTAAACAATGGAAAGTTCAAATATTTGAAGAGAAATAAATCTGGGCTGGTATCTTATATAACTATGATATTTTATCAAAAATTAGATATTGACATTGGCACGATGTGTCAATTACAATATAGACTCATTTCCCATCCCCCATGTTTGGTGATGTTTTCTTTATAAGAATAGAAACTCACTATGTAGCGCAGGCTAGATTTAAACATCCAATTCTCCTGCTTTGGCATCTGGAGTACTGGGATTACATGTGTATGCGGCAGCGGCTGGAGAAGGGGTTTAGAGTTTAAGAGCATTTGATGCTCTTGGTGAGGCCTGGGATTCCGTTCACAGCACCCATGTTGGGCAGCTCACAAAGGCTGCTATCTCCGTCCTCAGGAGATCCAACGCTCTCTTCTGGTCTCTATGGCACCTGCACACATGTGAGCATGTGCACACACACACACACACACACACACACACACACACACACACGCACACGCACACGCACACGCACACGCACACGCACAGGCAAATAAAAATAGAGAAAAAATAAAGACAAAAACAAGCAAAAAGCAAAGTGTATCCTACCATGCCTAGTGTGAGGTCTTTGGTTTTGGTTTTGCTTGATTATTACTTGGCTGAAAATGTGTCTCTTTAACATTCACTCATGAATGACAGCTTACTGCGGGTCACTTCCGCATTCCCACTCTACTCCCTGGTTTTTGTCTTGAAAGTATTTTAACAGGATTGTCGTATTTATTATACATGTCTTTCCCTGAGGTTTTATTCTGAGACTCAGTTCCTTGTGCAGCCAGTTCCTGTGTGACGTTTGTTAAGTTTCGCAATTTTGAGGCAAACCCTTATTGATGGCACTATAGACACCGTGTTCCTGAAGTCTGGAACACAGAGAGTGAATGTTAAAATTCTCACTGCCTAGTCTCTGGATCCACGTTCAGTGCTTGGCTTTTCACATGGCTCAAGACTATGACACCCTGCGAGAGAAACTGTATCTCTTCATATATATGGATGTGCCTTTGTGTCTGTGGGATGTGGTGAGGGCTGCTGCTGCTGTGTGTGTGTGTCTGTCTGTGTGTCTGTGTGTCTGTGTGTCTACTGCTGTGACAGACACTATGACAAAAAACACCTTGGGAAGTAAAGGACTTATTCACTTCACAGGTTACAGTCCATCATATGGGAAGTCAGGGGAAAAACTCAAAGCCAGATCTAGAGGCAGAAACGAAGCAGAAACACAGAGGAACACGGTTTACGGGCTTATTCCTCGTGCCTTGCTCGGCTAGTATCCTTATACAACCCAGGACCGTCTGCCCAAGGGTAGCACTGCCCATAGTGGGATGTGCCCATATCAATCACTAATCAAAAAAATGCCCTGTATACAGATATGCTAATCTGATGGAGGCATTTTTTCAGTTCAGATTCCTCTTCACAGATGACTCAGTTTGTGTCAAACTCACCAAAACAAACAAACAAAGCAAAACAAAAAAGCACACACACACACACACACACTCCAACACAATATGTGTTCACATGTATGTTTTGGTGAGTATGTGTGGGCCAGAGGTCAATCTCAAGTGTCCTTTAATCCTTCTCCATTTTATTGTTTAAAACAAGGTTTGAACCAGGAGGTCATCGATTAGCAAGGCTGGCTGACCCATGAAGTCCAGGGATTTCCCTGTCTCTTTTCTCTGCAGTGATAGGCTGTTGCTATCAGCACTCTTGTCTGAACTCAGTTCCTCATGCTTATGCAGCGGACACTTTAATAACAAAACCATGCCATGCCCCAGTCCTGAGTATGGGTTTAGATAATAAATAGCCTATGCCTTCCTCGGGCCTTACATGGGAGGGCATAGGAAAGAAGATATTAGTGTTATAACGACTTAGGGCTCTCCCAAACTGAACCCAAGCTGCCAAAATCTTATTCCTTGAAAGAAATTAAATACTTTAGTTTTTAATTAAATACTTGAATTTCTCCAAGAGAAGTGAAATCTAATTAAATTTTTTTTTTCATTAGGGAAAGCAATAATGAACGCTAAGCAGTTATTAAATAACATTATATTCAACAAACTTTGGATTGTTCTGATATGACAAAGTAATTTCAGCTCTGTGAAGGATTAAATGTGTACATACCATTACTATGAGTTGACTCATACAACGGAAAGGTAATAAACACATTAAATAAGGAGGCGCGCCTTGAAGTTTGGCTCTTAGTGGCTTGATAAGGCTATTCACAGACTTAAATATTCTTTCGTATAGCATGGTAGCAATTTAAGCAGAAAAGTATAATGGAAGAGAAGATCACAGGACCAGGGAGATAGCTCAGCAGTTAAGACTCCTTACTGCTCTTCCAAAGGAATGGAATCTGGTTCTCAGCACCAACACTGGGCTCACAGTAGCTTGCAATTCCAGCACCAGCGTATCCATATCCGTATGGTACACAGGCATGCACACAAATATACATTAGTAAAAATGAAATACAACATCAAAAAACAAAAGAATGCTTCAGTATGATGAAGACAGATTAGGGCTAACAATATTTGTTACACTGATGAAGTTACTTAATTTCATAACCAATGAGATAACAAAGTTATTCTGGAATAATTACTAACACATAAAATTATCACTCAATGCTTATAAATCACCATCGTCTTTATTGAACAACCGGTGTGTCCAGGTTCAGCGACAAATGCCTGGGATTTATTAGTGCTTCTAATCCTTGCAAAATCCTCTACGAAGTACTATGAGAGTTAATTGTCAGTTTGACTGGATTTATAATTAGCTAGGAAACTGAGGATCGCCTGTGGGCGTGCCTGGGAGAATCTTTCCAGCAAAGATTAACTCATAAGGGAAGCTCCATCTTGAATGTGAGTGGTACCATCTAATCCAATGAGGCTTACACCTGGTACCACACACACACACACAAACACACACACACACACACACACACACACACAGAGAGAGAGAGAGAGAGAGAGAGAGAGAGAGAGAGAGAGAGAGAGAGAGAGAGATTGATTTTGATCAAGGCTTTAGGCCAGTAATAGTGTTTGCCTAGCATCGCTAAAGCCCTGAAATCCATTCTCAGAATGACAACAGACAGACATTAAAAAAAAAAATCACACATCACTTAAACTCTAGACTGAAGGTTTTCTTAAGATATCACGTGACTTGCACTTTATGGTTATATGTAGGAGCTCTAAGAAATATTAGGTATAAGTCAGACGGGGTGAGAAATAAGCCTCCCCAGGGGAAGACCTCTAAATTGATTATCCAAAACTGCTGAGTTAGGGTTTTTATTTCTGTGGAGAGACACCACGGCTATCACAACTCTTATAAAGGAAAATATTTAATTGGGTGGTTTACAGTTCAGAAGTTTAGTCCATTATCACCATGGTATGACATGGTGGTGTGCAGGCAGACATGGTGCTGAAGAAGAAGCCAAGTGTCCTATGTCTTAACTTGCGGGAAACAGGAAGTACTCTGAAACACTGGTCCTGGCTTGATCAAATATGAGCCCTCAAAACCCACCTCCACAGTGACACACTTCCTCCAACAGGACCACACCCACTCCAACAAAATCACATCTCCTAATAGTGCCATTCACTTTTGGGCGACATTTTCTCTCAAACAACCACAAATACTAAGTTCAGCCCCAGAATCATATACATACAAGTACCATTATATGGAGTGAGCAAGTTGTATTTGTACATTTAAGTGTGTGTGTTGTAACAACAATTAAAGAAATAGAAATGGAGGCCACGAATTTGAAAGAGGGCAGGGTGGGGGTACACTTGAAGGGTTGAAAGGAAGAAAGCCATAAAAACCAAATATCTAGAGTTCAGAGAAAACATTCCTTCCAGATGCATCTGTGAGGGTTCTTCCAGATATAGCTCACATGAGTTGTTGGGTTGAACAAAGGGGCCCCACTGTCGGTATGAATGGATGCTGTCCAGAAAGACATAATAGAACAGAGAGGGAAGGTTAATTCTCTCTCTCTCTCTCTCTCTCAGAGACAGTGCAGTTTTATTCTGCCCTTGAACATGACAATTGCAGGCTCCCCGGGCTTGCACCAGTACTTTCTGGTTCTGAAGCTTTTGGACAAATGAACCATGTGCTGGCAAGTCTGAGTTTACAGACAACTTGGAACTGGGGCTTCTCAGACTCTGTAACCCTGAAAGACAACTTTTAATCATGTCTCATCTGACTAATTATTGGTTCGATCTCTCTAGAGAACCTGCATTAATGCACGGGCTCAGAGGTTTTTTTTTTTTAATTTATGTGTATATTTGTGTATCTCTCTGTATATGAATGCATTCACGTCACTGCAGTTGCCCATGTGGCCAAAGGGCACATGATTCTCTGGAGCTGGAGTAACAGTGACTCTGTGAGAATTCCAAGTCATCAGCCAGAGCAGTACACACTCTTAACTGCTGAGCCATCTCTCCAGCCCCAGAGCTTAGAGATTTTTTTTTTTTTTTTTAAATACAGATGAGGAAAAAGTCACAAAAGTCCAAAACACCAAAAATGATGGGAAGGAAAAGTATGAAGCAATCACCACGGAATTTTGGAACAGAAATCCAGTTTCACGTGTATAAGAGATCTCCAGGCTCCTGGCGGCTGGAATCTAAAGCTGGTGCTTCGGGGAGTGGAGAGTATTTACACTGAAGAAAGGTGCTTCATTAACAATAAATGATTCCAGAAGATGATAGCATGTGACCTTCAAAGTTATGACACCACTTCACCCTCAACCTGGAATTCCAAACCCAGACTATTATACTAAGGAGGAAATATGACATTCCAAAAATATAAAAAGTATTGGATAAAACTTAAAGGCAGTGTGTGTGTATGTGTGTGTGTGTGTGCACTTTCCACATTTATTTTATTATATTATTTTTTTTTTTTACTGAACCTAGAATCTGGTGTTTCAGTTAGACTAGCTGGCAAGTGAGTCCAGGAACTTGCTTTGTTTTATAGCCTCACCTCCCAAGTGCTGGGGTTACAGGAGTGTACTACCAAACCCAGATTTTATGTGAATGCTAAAGAATTTGAACTCAGGTCCTCACGCTTGAGTAGCAAGCACTTTATCCACTGAGCCATATCACAGCTCTTCAGGGATATCCGTTAGTAAGGAAATACATTGACACATAATAAATTGAATAAAAATTCCTTCTAGGAAGACCTGTTGGTAAACTGAATAAAATAATTTGAGAAGAGGTTTAAAAGATAAGGGCTCACACCTTTAATCCCAGCACTCAAGAAGCAGACAGAGACAGGCCTTAAACTCTTTAAAACCAGCCTAGTCTACAGAGCAAGTTCCAGGACAGGCTTCAAAGCTACAGAGAAACCCTGTCTGGGGGTGGGGGATGGGGGAGATGAGACTAGGTATAGGGAGGTGGCTTCCTGGATAAAACACTTGTCATGCAAGTGTGACAAGCTCCGTTTATATTCTTAGAAACCACGTAAATCCCTGCTTGGTAGTTCATGTCTGTAATTCCAGTTTTCCTCAGGCAAGATGGAAGGTGAGGACAGGGAGTTCCCTGGATGCTCTCAGGGCATAGGCAGTGGCAAAATCCTAAGAGTCTGTCTCAGCAAAGTAGAAGGTGAGAACCAGCAACTGAGGCTGTCCTCTGACCTCCACATGCTTGCTGTCACAAAGTCGCACTTGCCCTCACACACAAGCACACACACACACAGACACACAGACACACACACACAGACACACAGACACACAGACACACATAATGAGACTCATGTAAGGTGGTAGATCTGTGTGAAGCAGTTGGTAAATCAATCGGGGATGGGCAGTGATCACTTCGAATAGTTCGGGATAAGGACACCACTTGAAGGGGCCTAGCCCTAGACAGCAGCATTAAGATTTTTAGAAGCCATTTTTCAAACTGGCAACACATCTCTTGTCTTTTGAAAAAGGGTACTTGTGCTGCGTTCTGTGACCCCTTGGGACCCTGACCTCACCCGCCCACCCCAAGCTCTGTTTTCTCACCCTCTCATTCACAGAAACATTTGCTTTGCTTGGAAGTCTGCTGAGTGTTACTTCCGTTTCTCGCTACAATATATTGCCATACCTGGAATAGAAAAGAGAATTGCAATCCAAAAAGCACAGCACTGTGTGTGTTTTATTGGAGGCATTTTCACGGAGAGCTTCCTCAAGTTCAAACCAGATTAGCCAGGCTCACCCATCTGCTTCCATGAACTTGCCACAAATGACATTTCCCTGAGTTCCCTTCTCTGTGGTTCCAGATTAGGATCATTACGTCAGAGGCATATGCCTGAGAGCCAAAGGTTAGTAGAATGGGACAGCACACTGCTGGGAAGCACATAGAGACAGGCAGAGGCTCTCAGCACTTCCGGGTACTCTGGTGAGAAATGTCTTTCTTACTGCAGGCACCTGACACAGCCAGAGTAGATGGTCAAGAATTTCTCAGTTCAGGGGTGGAGAAATGTCTCAGTGAGGAGAGGCACTTGCCACTAGGCTTTATGGCCTGGGTTTCACCCGAGGATTCACATGGTAGAAGGAGAGAACCGACTCCCACAGGTTTTTCTCTGACTTCCACATACACACCTTCTGGCATGCATGTGTGTGTGCATGGGCACATCTATACGACAAACGAAGCCTTTTTATTTTTTAAATGAATCTCTCCTTTTGGAGCTGTTTGCTAAGAGGTAATGATATCTGGAACCTCCTTTGCTTCAATACTGCCTAGCTCAGGCTAGGCTAAGCACCAACAGCCCTTGGCCTTTGTTCCTTGGTCCTACAACATGGAATCTTCAAGGGGCTCTGTTTTAAGCCCCATGGTACTTGGCAAACACATAGATGGCTTCTTGTGATGTTTTTATACTGGAATTTATGACTTTGTGGAATGCTCCACCATGCAGACCATGACTGGTGCTGTGATATAATCCACAGAGTAAGGTGAAGGGGATGGAGGTGACATGTCAGGCTACAACCTTAAAGGCACCGCAACTTCTTCCTTAGCCCATTCCTCTTCTTCTTTCTGTCTTTTTTCTTCCTTTCTAGGCATTCTGTCAGGAAAGGCATCTGTCAAGGGGACACTGATGCCTCATGAAAACCCCTGCCACCAACGGCTGCCATGTGGGTGACTGTGCTTTTGTCACGTTGACTCAAAAACAGCCGGGAAGATCTGCATCTTCAGATGGCTCACACCAGCATCTGACTACAACCTTTTGAGCATGGGACATTCACTGCTGCTGCTGGAATGAGGGCCACTGGGGTGGAATTCATCTTACCTAGGAGAGGAATGTGAATGTGGAGGGCAAGGGCTCTGCGCTGCTGTATATACGTATAGTATGTTCTTAGGCCAGTGTTCAGATTCACAGGGGACAGCTGAGGAAGCGGAGGGCTCTCTTTGGTCAGTTGGTTTTTGTTTTTTTCTTTTGTTGTTGTTTTGTTTGTTTTTTGAGGCAGGGTCTCACTGTGTAGCCTTTGCTAGCCTGGAACTAACATTGCAGACCAGGCTGGCCTTGATGCATAGAGGTCAGCCAGTTTTTGACTTTGCCTCTGCTTCCCTAACGCTCGGATTAAAAGCACATACCACTGGCCTATTTACTTAGTTATTTTGGTTTTCCTTTCTCTCTCTCTCCCTACCTCCCCCTCTTCCCTTCTTTCTTTTTTCTTTTGAGACAGGATCCCTTGTGTAGCTCTAGGAACTAGCTCTGTAGATCAGGCTGGTCTCGAACTCAGAGATCCTCCTGCTTCTGCTTCCCTAGTGCTGGGATTAAAGGCATTTACCATTGTGCCTGATCTAATTTTTTTTAAAAAACACTTGATTTATATGGGTGTTTTGCCTGCATTTATGCTGAAACCTAGCTCCCTGGGAACAGAAGGGCAGTGGTGTGAATAGCTGGGGACTATGGTTTCTAAAGCCCTTGAACCGTGAACAGCCCTGGCTGGGGCTAGCTTGTCAGCCTGGCTGTATGCAGGCATCTACATCACCTGGGACCCGGAGTTAAATATTATCCCACTGGATCTTTGCTTTTAGTTTCCCAACTCTCATGACTCCTGGTGGCTTTGTTCAAATAGACCCTGGCCATTATTATTCTCTTTAAAATGGCTTCTGGGCATTGTGACAACGTGTGTGGAAACACTGTGACATATTTGTGGTGATTAAGCTTCACGGAAACATCTGGATTCCAGGCTTCCACAAGCCTGGGTGGCTCCAGTGCAGCCCCCACTTAGGCCCTGGTTGAAGGAATCTCAAGCGAGTGTGGCTTCTACTCCCTAGCCTCAGAGGGCAGAAAAAAATCACTAGTCAGGCATTTCCACGGGGCTCCAGGGGATCAAAGAGAGAAAAGCAAACATCGAGGCAAAATGTGCTATTTATCCTTGGAACAAAATCGCATTGGCAGCCTCTCTCCCCAGTAATAGCTGCTTTCCTGAAGGGATTACTCTCACCCTGGCTTCCTCTCCCTGGATTTAGCTGCCACTCAGCTCATGACCTGTGCCTTCTATCTCCCACCCTCTCCCAACCATGGTTTTCATTTTCTCATTGGGTGGTCAAGAACAGATGAGATTGGAATCATCCATGAGAGAAAGTGGGTTAGCGCAGCCCCTGAGAACACCCTGAATCAGCAACTCAAGTCAGCTGCTCACACAAACTGGCTCTGGGAGCCAGCCCTGATCCTGGGTCACAGAGGGCCCTGGTCACTCCAGACCTTTGTCTTGCCTATGAAGGAACGAGGAGAAAGCTAAGGTTTTGGAGGCCTGCCTGGTGGAGGTGTCTTTCTTTGGGAAAATTATGGTCATTTCTTTATGGGCATTTCAGCTTTTGGTTAAATGATTACATCAACTCTCAGATTTACTTATTTTGAGGACAGAGTCTCACTATGTAACCCTGAGGCTTTGTGGCTGCTAGACAACTACTCTACCAATGGAAACACATCACCAGATTTTTATTTCTAGTCTTATTTTTGTCTTTCTTTAGTACTAGGATGGAGTATAGCGCCTCTCAAATACTACAGGCAAGTGCTGCTTCCCAATCCTTTTCTCAGATTGAGACAAGATTTTACTGAGTTAGTTAGTTGGATCTTCTAATCTTACCAAGAAGCCCAAACTGGCCACCAATCATGATCGTCCTGCCTCAGGCTCCTGGAATAGCTGGGGTTACTGTCCTCTGCCACCAATCCAACCCCAGCCCTTAGCTTTTCCAAACCGTCTATTCACTCAGAGGAAAACTGCTGCTGGGTTGGGAGTGAGCAGCTTGAATTTCTGAGGGCTCAGAATGACAGGTTGTTAGGGTGGAGGTGGAGGACAGGCTGCAACCAATCCTCTCTGGAGAGCCTTGTGCGCTGGCTACAATGAGTCTACTGTCCTGCAGGTGTTTCAGTGACATGGTCAGATGTGTTTGTGAGGAAGCGATGTTAGTACAAGGTAGGGGTGCCGGGACCTAGGAGTTAAGGAGGAGAATACCTGGAGGACATGAGGCTGACACTAGCTCACGCTGCTGAGACTGGGACCCAGTGTGTGGGGTGTGTGTGTGTATGGGAGCTGATGAGGGGAGTTGGAGGAGAATGTTGGGTACAAAAGTCAAATTGCCATAAACTAAAGGCTAAATGACAGTTAAGAAAGTCCAGAGATGAAGACACCCATTAGCCTGAGAAGTTTAGGTATAAAAAGAACAAGTAAAATACAAATACAGAAAATTAATTTATGTTCATTTTATTATTATAAATTGACTTGAATAATTATATGTATTTACGGGATGTTATGATCTGTGAATGAAGTTGGCGAAAGTGAATCAAGCTAGCTAATGTATGCGTTGTCTCAAACACTTCTACTGTTTTTAACTTTTGGATTTCTCTTGGAGACAGTGTCTCACTATGTACCACAGGTTGGCCTCAGACTCACTGCAATCTTCCTGCTTCAGTTTTCTAGGGTGCTGGGATAAGCCATCGTGCTCGGCTTCAAATACTTACTCTAAGGCTGGAGAGATGACTCAGCAGTTAAGAGCACTTGCGGCTCTTCTAGAGACTAGAGTTTCCCCGAATCCATATTAGACAGCTCGCACTGCTAGCAGCTCCAGTTCCAGGGAAGACAATGCCTTCTTCTAGTTTCCATGGACACCTGCGCACATGCAGCACACACACACACACATTAAAAACTATTAAATCCAAATTTTTTGGGGGAAAACATTCGAAATTTACTTTCAGCAATTTTGAAATGTGCAATACCATAACTATATTCACCATGCTGTACAATAAAGCTAGAAAAAGTCCTGCATTCCTCCCATCTATCTGATATTTTATCACCTTTAATCATCACCCCTCCCCTCTTCCCTGAACTTCAAGACCCATGACTATCATTCTAATTCTACCATCTGCCTCTAAGCTTGGCTGCTTTTGATTCCACACATACATGCAAATGTACAGGATTTGTCTTTCTGTGCCTGGCTTATTTCACTTAGCACAACACCTTCTAATTCCATCCACATCACGGTATGACTTCTTTCTTTTTAAAGAATAAATAGTATCCCCCTGGGCATGTACCTCATTTTCTCTAACAACTCATCTGCTACAGACACAAGTGGCTTCCTTAGCCTGGCTATTCTACACTGTACAGCAACAAACAGAGTGCAGACACTTTTTTTTTTTTTTTTTTTTTTTTTTTTTTTTTTTTTTTTTTGACAAACTGATTTCAACTTTTCTGGGTAAATACCCAGAAGGAAGACTAGTTGTTCCTGTCAAGATTCTTTCTCATTCTCTGAGGAAGATATGTGTGGTGGTCCATGGTGGCTGCAACACATTTTAACTGACAGGGGTGGGGGGTGGGGGAATGGGGGGGTGGGGCATGTTCAAAGCAGAGGGAAAGGAGACTGTTGAATGATTAAAGACAAGGAAAGGAAGTGAAATGGGGAGGAAAGGTTTGGCACGCAGGAGCTTGAAAGTCAGAAAAGAGCCCCAACCCAAATTCTCACATGTGTAGAAAATCTGATGCTTTTCACATTTCATTTCAAGCAAACCACAGACCTCTCTGAAGCCTAGTGAACCATTCCAAAGGAGGCAAATGGCTCACAGTAAAATAAGTGGAAATGTAGCCAACCTTATTTGCTAGCTTAAAGGACTCCCGGTGTGGAAACTTACCTGCAGCAGATGAACCTGGCTTTTGTTGTTATCTCTTAGGTTCAAAATATTATAATATGCCTCACTCATGTCTGCAGCTGATCTCAAACTTACTTGTTGTGTTCGTGTGGGAGACTGGCCAAGTACTGAGTCCATACAGTGACTTAGAAATGTGGAGGACTCTAGTTTAGGCCACTAGAATCATAAATACATGGCTATTCAGTTAGGTTGACCTGATCTAATTTATCTGCGTAAGGGGACCGTGTGCTAGAAGGTGCTACCACACAATTTATGAAATCAGAGAATGGATTAAATATATATCCTATGGGGAATGCAGACATTGGATCCCACAGCTATTTGTTCTGGTTTAGTGGACACTCATTTTAAATTTGATTTTAAAAAGTGTATGTGTGTCTTGGGATTCTCATAAAGGCCAGAACCTCTGAATTATAGTTGGTTGTGCACTTCCAGAAAGGGACACTCCGGACCAAGCTGGGACTGTCCAGAAGAGCAGGAAGTTCTTTTAAGTGTGAGCCGTCTTTCCAAGGTCCTTCAAACCTCTTTGAGGAAACCAAGAGCCCGGGACAGTTTTTCCTCTGTCTCCTTTGCCCACTTATCTTTCATATAAAGTTACCCTGTTAAGCCCACACCTTTCATGGAGTTATAGAAATCAGCCTTTTAGTATCAAAGGACATGGCTGGCAATCACGAGAGTGGATCCAAACATAGCTCCTTATTCATGTTGTTTATGCTGATTTTGAGGTACTTAAAATCAAATTTGTACATTATCACAACTTAAGTACTTTCTTGTTCTAATCATACAGGGTTTTCTTTATAGGAGAGGTGCTTTGGTGGCCAGGAGCTACCTTCTCGGTGGTGAGCTTGCCTGGCAGGGGAGAGACCAGGCTTAGTTATGTTTTTATTGTTGTGGAAAAAGCAACACGAGGAAGGAAGAGTTTATCATGTCCCACAGTTCCCGGGACAGCCCACTCATAGTGGAAAAGGGACCTGGGTGACATCGCATCCATAGTAAAAAAGCGTAGTGAAGAATACTCTTTTCTGCTTGCTTCCCTTTTTCCATTTACAGATTCAGGATCCACACCCAGGGAAAGGTCCAGCCCATAATTAAAATGAGTCTCTTCACACAGGTGAACAACAATGAAGAAACTCCCAAGGGCCTGCCCAGAGGCTAAGCTAACCTAGATAACTCCATGCAAAGGTGTGTTCATCTATCTCAGAGGTGATTCTAGATTCTCTCAACTAACACCAAGACAAGGCCCTGGTTCATTTAAGAAAGAAAGAAAGAAAGAAAGAAAGAAAGAAAGAAAGAAAGAAAGAAAGAAAGAAAGAAAGAAAGAAAGAAAGAAAGAAGGGAGGGAGGGAGGGAGGGAGGGAGGGAGGGAGGGAGGAAGGAAGGAAGGAAGGAAAGGAAGGAGGGAAGGAAGGAAGGAAAGAAAGAAAGAAAGAAAGAAAGAAGGAAAGAAAGAAAGAAGGAAAGAAAATCAGGAGTTTGAGAAAAAGCATTTTGAAAGCTCCACCCTACCATCATTTCATATTTAATAGCATGTGTCTGGAGGTCAGAGGACAGTCTCAGCTGCCACTCCTCATTTCCACTTCTCTTTTGTTGTTAGGACTTCCGGGGATCTGAACTCAAGTCCTCATGCTTGAACATTAAACACATCAGCAACAGAACATCTTCCCAGGAGCCTCCAGGCCAGTGGTTCTCAATGTTCCTAATGCTGCCACCCTTTAGTACAGCTCCTCGTGTTATGGTGACCCTCAACCAAAAAATTATTTTCTTGCTACTTCATAACTGTAGTTTTGCTACTGTTACGAATCACATAATACCTACCAGATCTGCAATCCCCAAAGAGGTTGAGACCCACAGGTTAAGAACAGTGCTCTAGAAAGACTTTTAGGCAACTGAACATAGCATCTCCCACCTCACTTCTCATCTCTCTGTGTGGGTAAAGCTTCACTTCTGGTCAGGAAGGAAAACAAAATCTGGAGGGCTTGAGTAGCATAATACTATCTGGAAGGTAGAGGTTTGAAAAGTTCTTAACTCTCAGGGATCATTTATCTGTTCATACGAGGTACCCATCCAACCTTGGAGAACAGTGCAGGGCAGGTGTGATGGCTCAGAGGGTCAAGGTGCCTGTCACTGAGCCTGACAAACTGAGTTTTGTTCACAGAACATACAGGATAGAAGAGTAGAACTGACCCACACAAGTTGTCCTCTGGCTTCCACCAGGGCCCACATGCACCCCACACATACACAGGCAACATGAGGAAACACACATTTTGTCTTGTTAAGATGGGTGCAGTCTGGAGCGATCAGTAAGTGGTAATCGTTCTTGGTGACCAGAAGGTGTGAGCAGCTATCACAGCTTTACCCCAGTTGGTTGCCATCAAGACTGGATGAATTTACATGACACTTGCTTAATGGTGGCTCGTGGGACTTAACAGAAATCCTTTTGCCATGGAATGTAATGGCAAAAATGAGTCACTGGGTAGCAAGAAGAGAGAAAAGTTGAGTATCTTGCCTTTTCCAAAACTAAGATTTTTATATTAGGCTTTTTTTTTTTTTTTTTTTGTCTGTCTGTCTTGAGGTCATGTAGCTCTGACTGGCCTCAAAGACACTGCATACCAGAGGATGACCTTGAGATCATTACCTTTCTCCCAAGTATTGGTGTCATAGGTATGCTCCACCATATACAACCCAAATTAACATTTCATTTGGTCATTTATTTAATTGGCAATAAAAACAAAGCAAAACAAAATAAAATCATGAACTACACATAGCCCAAGACAGCTTCATGTTTTCTCTGGAGCTGAGGATGACCTTGAATTTATGGGTCTCCTACCCTCCACCCCAGGGCTGGGATTATGTAGTGTTGGAGCCTGAAGTCAGGACTTCCCACACTTTAGACCACTGAGCTTCATCTGCACCTCCAACCTGGCATCATAAAAGAGTATACATTTTCTTTTCAAACTCACTTTTACCAAGATGAATAGATATGAAATGACTGCAGGGCAAAACATTCAAAGAAATTTCTCAGCATCCTGATTTTCCTCAAGTGACATCAAGGGGGTGACATCTTGTTGGGCCACAAGGCAATTTCCTTTGTTTTCTGGTATTTGCTGTACACGCCTGCCCTGCTCTGGCACTCCAAGAGATCATTTACTACTTCTGGGATTAATAGGAGCTGTGAGTTTGCAGCTTCTTGTAAAAGCACTGCCACAGGATTGGGAGCAGACTGGTTTCAATCACTTGTACTTTCTTACGAGGGACCCAGATTTCTTCTCTTCCACCATAAGGGCTGACTTCGACAGTCAAGGTACAAGGCAAGTCCAGGGATTTTTGTCCACTTGGTTTGCCCTTTGTTGTTTGAGATAGGGTCTGTTTCTGAGGTTGGCCTGGAACTGGTAATTCTCTGGGGGCCTCCTATCTTCTTAGCCCGGTGAGTGTCCAGATTGTGGTTGCTAGACATTATTTTTTGTTTTTGGATCTGAAGAATCTAGGATCAGGTAGGTGGAAGGCCTCTGGGAATGTCTGTGGGGGATTAACCCCCATGGGAAGACTCATTTTAAATGTGCATGTAGCTATTCCTAGCTGGGGATTCTGACTGAATAAAGTGGAGACAGTGAGCTGCTCATGAGCATCCCTTCATCACTGGTCCCTTTTCTGGATTGCAGAAGTGTTGTGACCAGCTCCTATATGCTCCTCCCACTGTCATTTTCCTGTCATGACAAATTGCAACATGGAACAATGAGCCAACACAAGTTCCTCCCTCTTAAATCGCTTTTGATGGGGTATTTAGTCCCAGCCCCAGGAAAAGAGAGTCTCAAACTGTAGATCTGGCTTTTGCTTTCTTCTTCATCATCCTCTTCTTCCTCCTTTCTGAGGTGGTGGGTGAGGGGTGGGTGTCTCACTGTGTTTTGGACCTTCTCTTGAAATTCACTAAGTAGCCCAGGGAATCTTCCTGCTTCAGCTTCCGAAGCATGCAGGGAGGACGTTAACAGGGATGTTATAAGCACATACCACCATGCTCAGTTTGGTGTTGTTAACACGCCTTGGACATAGACCTGACTTTACCAGTCTCCTTTTCCTGATGATTCCCACAAGTCATGCTATATGACATTGTCTTCATCACTGTTCTAGAAGTTTTGGTCTTTGAGGCTCTAGGTTCTTTCTCTGTATTCCCTGCATACAGGATGTAGACCACACACACTCAGTACTCACAAGGTGTCTTTGATTAAAAGGCTTTCTGGTCTGGATCCTACCCTGTGATTTGAGGACAGTTCCCAGCAGAGTGCTGAGTATAATGTGCAGTAAAGTTGCCTATCGTGACCCGGATAGATTCCAGTGGTGGACAGGCAGTGTCCAGGAAGTAACAGGTAAGTTGAGCTAGTTACATTGATAAGTTCATGTACGGCACAGTGCCAGAGGATTCAGAGTGAGGATGTTTCCTGAACACATCTTGTGGTCTTCTCAGCAATACATCTTCTTTGTGTACACTAAAGTGGTCTAAAGCCTCACCTTAATTTCAGTTTGTAGCTCATTTTTTATATGTGTATGTGTGTGTATGTGTGTATATGTATGTGTGTGTATGTGTGTGTATATGTGTGTATATGTGTGTATGTGTGTATATGTATGTATGTGTATGTCTGTGTATGTGTGTATATGTGTGTATATGTATGTGTGTGTATATATGTGTGTATATGTATGTGTGTGTAGGTATGTGTATGTGTGTATGTGTGTGTGTTTGTATGTGTGTATGTGTGTGTATGTGTGTATGTAGGTATGTGTGTGTATGTGTGTATGAGTGTGTATGTGTATGTATGTATGTGTATGTGTATATGTGTGTGTATGTGTGTATAATATGAAGGTCAGAGGACAACTTGTTGGATTCAGTTTGATGATCCCCAGACTAACAAGCTTATTTAAGACAGTGTCTCACATTGATTTACTGTGTAGTCCAAACTCATGGTAATCCTTCTGCCTCAGCTTTCCATGTTTTGAAATTACAGCCATTAGCCACCATATCTAACTCTGAGGCTATATTTTTTGAGGTAATAATTAGTATAATTTTGCCACATGATCTCCTGTAATATTTTCAAGCTGTTGTCCAGTGAGTACACAGCTACTCTTCTGTCGGACCTTGTCATCATTGCAGTGTTTGAGGTAACAAGGGAATGATGTGGGACGTGCTAAATTACCATATCCCTTCTTCTAACTGAACAAACTTCAGGGGTCTAGATTTTCTCCATAAATTAGTTTGTGCTGTTGTCAGAGATGGTGGTCCCTAAAACATGGGTCACTGGACTCTGGGGAGCCCTGTACATCATGCAGAGAGGTGCAGTCTGTGATCATCCCCTATCCATATCAGTGAGGCTGTGCATCAAGAGCAAGAGGCTGTGTGAATGACAGCCCTATTCCCTCTCACACCTGGGACTCTCCAAAGCAGTTCAATGGTATCGACATTATCTTGGAGTAAGGCTACATTTCAGTAGGCCTGAGCATGTTCTAGGAATTCAACATATATTGGCAATTCTTAGTAACAATAATAAACTTATATCCAGAACCAGATGTCAGAGTACTCCAATGTCCTTTCTTCAGTCTGGGGACAAGTGAACGGACTTTGGACTGAAGTCAAATGCTCGCCATAAAACAGTCTAAGACCAAATGGTCCCTGAGAACGTTTCTGCTCACTTACTAGCTGTGGTCTGTGGATTCCTATGTTCCACGTACATCAGCTGAGCATCAGCTATGTGTGTGGGCCAGATAAAAACTGTGACCTCGAGAATCTTAGTGTCGGTGCCCAAGTGGCTTCAAGCACAGCAATTACATCATGAAACCTCCGTGTGCTGCCTCTCCATCTGCCTACAGCTGGCCATCTGCCTACAGCTGGCCAGTTATAGGGGGCATGTGGAGTGCCAGACTATGGATTTGGAGTTAGTTAAGTGTGAGTATGTTTTACAGATAAGAAGACTGATGTCTAGAGAAGAGGCCATCAAATTCAGACAGTAGTTTAGTGGCTGCCCAAGGCTAGCACTGGTCCCTTGAGGCCCTGGGGAAGCAAGGCCCTTTCTACCCCAGACTAGTTGTTTCCATATAAGAGGAAAACTGGTCTATGTTTACATCAGGTTCCTGCAATTGTGTTCTTTGGGGGAAATGCTGCATTTCAAGGTTAAGTAAAGCAAGCACCCTTTGAACAAGTATAGAATGTGGCTCTCGACTCTGACTGTCAATCACTTGGAGGCCCTCCTCAGACCCAATTAAGTATCTGTGTGAGTGGAGCTCGGTTCCCTGTTTCTTAAACTTAACAGCTTAATTAGTCCCCAATCAGGCTCTGTGGTCAAATATAGTCAGTCCATCATGCTATCAATGGTCTATGAGCAATGCTTACAAATAGTGATGCGTATGTGAATCTGGGAATTTTGTCAGAATGTGGAGGTCCAGAGCGATAGGAGAACAGCCGCTGTTTCTAGACTATGCTTCTGATAGCTGTCCCTGGGGGCACCTGGGATTCTGGTGACCCCCTTATATTTCATCCAATTTCCACATCTCTACTTATCTGAATTGTGGGTTTTTTGTTTTGTTTTGTTTTTGTTTTTGGTTTTTTTTGGTCCAGGCTCTTAGCTGCGCCCTTCCTTCCTTTGGCTGGCAGGGCATTCTCTCCCAGGCTTCCCTCCTCCCTGCTGCTCACAGCGCTAGCTCTGTGCAGACCGCACAGCTTGCCTGTCTTGGCTGCTCTCAATGGATGGAAAGCTCTACAGTTTTAGGACTCTGGTCCACTTCCCTCTTTGCCGCAGTCACCTGTGCTAACAGCCCAGGAGTAGGATGCTGTGGGGATTCTTATTAGTCTGTGCTGCACCCAGCTCGGTGCCTATCGCCTGCTCCATTAATACTCATGGATTTTAACAAACAAAACTTAAAACCCAGGCGAGCAAGACCAAAAGCTTGTTGTGGCTGTCTTCTGATACAAACGAACATTCCTTGGAGATTATGCATCAGGCTTTACGCTCTCCACTCAGGGGAGAGAAAAAAAAAAGGTCGATCAAATTTAACCAAATAAGTGGTTATTTCCTGTCTGGACTTGGGATTTTAAAACTGGCTCGACTCAGTCTGTGCAGTCCACCCCGCAGCTGATGGGGGTTGGGAGTAGTGCTGGGGGTCTGCTTGCAGCAATGAGGGGAAGGAGGAAGATTGGGGTCAAGGTGGGGTCTCCGGATGGGGAGATCTCTTAGCTCAGGGTACAGTGGGAAGCACGGGGAGGCAGACAAGAGTTACCAGAGTTGAACTAAGTTGGTGCAGCCGTTCAGGTTTCGCGACTCGCGGCGCCCACGTGGGGAAGGGGGCGGGGAGCGGAGGGAGGGCAGGTCCAGAGCCGAGGGGCGGGGGTGGGGTGGTGGTGGGGAGACTGAAGGAAATGAGACAACCTTTTCCTCCCACGGATTCAGGCTCCTCTGGAGTGTGCAGGGCTCGGGGAGTCCCGAAGCCAGGTTCACGAGTCCTCTGCTCAGCCCTGATCAGGAAGGCCGCCCCAAGTTGCTCTCAGGCGCACGGGTGCCCCAACCATAGGACGCATCTCCGCTTTTGCCGCGCCTCTCCCGGGGTGATCCGATCCACTTCAGAATCCCCCCAACCCTCTCCGCTCGGTCCCCGGAAGTGCGCGCCTGCGGTCTCGGAGAAGGTAAGCTGCTCCCCTGAAGCGCGCACAGGGCGCAAAGGCACCCTAAATCCGCTGAGCGGGAACTCTTCGGCGCTTTTAGGATTGGAAACCTCCGCTTTGTTCCGGATCCCCTGTCCAGGTGTTTGTACTGGTCTTGCTTTCTCCTCCTGCTTCTTTTCTCCTGGCATCTCCAGCTTCTTGCTCCTCTCTGGGTGGGTCACTC
This sequence comes from Phyllotis vaccarum, assembly GCA_033318265.1. Lineage (NCBI taxonomy): Eukaryota > Metazoa > Chordata > Mammalia > Rodentia > Cricetidae > Phyllotis > Phyllotis vaccarum. The sequence continues at coordinate 69,789,534 of JARWLC010000014.1, read as the reverse complement.
TCATTCCCCTGCCTCCGCAGCGGGGCTTTGGAGAGCCAGTGAGTTGCAAATATGGGCCCTCCTTTAGCCTCGCCAACTCTAGGAGTTTGGCTTTTCAGGCAATCCCGTGGCGGTGTCGGGCTTCGGCTCTGGGTTTGCTGGGGACCACCCACCTGAAGTCTGCCTGGCGTACACCGAAGTACTTACCTGGCTCCTGTCGGAGCTACCTAACTATTGGCACTCATTTGGCGACCGCCCAGATCCCCGAGGTCGGAGTGGACTGTGGCGTGCAAAGGCTGTTGGCGCCCCCTAAAGCCTTAAATGGGACTCTCTGCCGCTGGAGAGGGGCTCACCCTGGTCGGCAGCGCTTAGTGGGGGTGGGGGTGAAGATTCCCGAAGACTGGGGTGGAGGGAAGCGCTCATTGCGGGTCTTGAAGACCACGAGGAGAGGAAGGTTCTGAAGCAGGCGAGAGCCAGCCGATTGAGTAGTTTCATTTTTGCTTCCTTAGTTAAGCTCGTTTTTTCCCAGCTCAAGCCTGCGGCAGGAACTTCTACTTTACAGAAGGGCAAAATGAAACCAGGGAGTAAGCAGATTTGAGTCAAGCACTTTGCAAAGGGCCAGCTTGGATTAGGATCCCAACTGGTCTGTGCCACACACCCCAAGTCCAGTCCTACAAATGGTTCCTCTGTCCAGTCTGAACAAGAATCTGCCACTCTCCTGCCTGCTCACACCCGGGGAGACCAAGCCTTTGCCTTTTATAGCAAATACGTCGCGATTCCATTCAGATCCAAAGCATTTATTTAGTTCCCGCTGTTGTCCCGGCTCAGTAAAGATGGATATATCCCAACATCACGTTTTTAGCCCCTCCCTCCCCTCCAGACAGTCAAATCTGTATTCTGCTACTGCAGGCTGGCTTGAGGTGAAGTCCTGTGTTAAGGATGCCTGGTCATAGGGTCAGACCATTAGCGATGGTGGCGCCTTCCTATAATTGTGTTTTCTCTTCTGGAAAGTAGACAATGGGCCAGGCGTGGGGTAGCACACCTGTGATCCCAGCACTTGGGCGGTGGGAGCAGGAGAATCAGGAGTTCAAGGTCATCTGTGACCACAAAATGAATTTGAGTCCAACCTGGGTTCCACAGGTTGCAAAATGCCAAAATCAAAAACCAAGTCAAGAAAACAGCAAAGATGGTAGAACTTATTATTATTTTGGTTTAGATTTATCTATTTTGTATTTGTGTGCATGTGTGTGTCTGTCACATGTGTTTTTACCTGTGTCCCTTAAGAGAAGTGGGCGAGGATGTTGCTCTCCTGAATTGTTCAGGAGAGCCCCATCCCACAGTGCAGTTATCTGGCCCACAATGCTTGGGTTGAGTCACCCTGGCTTAATGTATCAGTTCACAGAGCGCCAGTATTCCGTCTCTTTTGCTTTCATCAGCTTGGTCTTAGCTGATTACCCCAGCTCTGTTCTCATATCTCTCTCCACTGTAGTCCCAGGGCCAGAATTCCATTGCTGAGTTCCCAAGAGGCCTTGCTTCCACCCTGCCCCACACCTTTGTTTTTTCTCTATAGCTAACAGAAAGGGCCTGTATCTGTAGGTGTTTGTCAGGTATTAACAGAAGTCCCTCGGCAATCCTGAACAGTCTCTATAGGACGAAATCTAACCTGTGACCTACACCAGTCCCAGACTTCCCTGCCAATCCTCACTCTGGCCTTTCTGCCCTGCTCCCAACACATCGCAGCTCACTGCCACCTAGCTTTTCCACTCCTTATGACAGCTTCATTGTTCCCTGCTGACCTAAGGAGTACCTCTTTATCTCTTCAGTATCCCACTTGTAGAATTTACAACAATGGACCCCATGCTCCACTGATATCCAAATTCTGAGCTCCTGGTCACAGTGCCTGCTGAGCTCACGGGCTTTGGACATGGCTGTCTGTGTTCAAATCCCAGCTTTGCCACTTTATAAGCTGAGATTCATTGACTCATTAGTGTCAACCTATAGATTTTCTTTAACCCATACCACACTTAGGATCTGAGACAGTGCTGTTCTGACTGTTCTGTCAGCAGCCCCGGTTTTCCTTCTTTTTGCTAAGTTTGCAGCTACTAAAGAGTAGGGCATTGGTTCCTAGTTATCCTGATCTCACTAGAGCTTATGTGTGCCTAGTCAAGATGGGGGCAGCCCTCACTCTGGGGGCATGGCATAGAAAAATGTAATTAACACTCCCATTGGGAGGAGAGAGGTTCAGACATGAAGTAAGGGATTCTGGGTGAGGAGGTGAATAAATGCTGCCTCTCCCTCCTTCTATGGCAGACTATACCTTCTCGTTTATGTGTTGAAAGTAAAATGTGTTAAGGGATTTTCATGCTTATTAAAATGGAGTATTGGAGAACCATGTTTAGAGCCCACTGCTGACACTGGATACTAGGTTAGAGCTGGTCACTTCACCACCTTAGAACATGTTCCCCTCAAAGCAGCCTTGACTTTGAAAGCTCAATCTCCTCCTTGCTCTGTTGGGCCGAGTTTGACTCCATAACCCAAATCTCCGCACATCCGTGTACTCTGTCTTTACACTCAGCCGTTTCACACATAGTTTGCTCACTCCTGTAGGCCTTTTCCTAAACTTTAATGGGATGAGATCACCTTGAACTGTGTGGGGACTGGTTTTGTAACGGGTCTGGGAATGCTCTGATGAGGGCTGCTTCACAGCGTGTATCAGGGTGAGCATTTTCCTATTCACTAGTCCATATGATAACCTGCAGTTCCCCACCCTAGGCCCTTTCTGTCACTTGGCCTGCCCCCTTCTTAGATGACTAGCTGCTGATGCCAGAAGCAGCTTTCCCTATGCTATTAAAGATAGAAGAAAGAGTCCAGACCCAAGACCTGAGCACCTCTTTTATTTGACATTTGGATAGTCTGATCCAGAAAATAACCTGCTCAAAGTGATGGGAGGGCAGTCAGTTGGTACCAGGGCCTCTGATGTCACATCCCATTGGCTCTCTCCATGTATCAGTCTTCCTGATTTCTGTGAAATCTACCCTGTTGTTAGACTTGGTGCAAATCGTATTTGGTTTATGAAGAGCTGTTTTGGTTCAAGATTATGGTGTCCGAAACTTCGGTGTTACCTTGAACTTGGATGGTGGTGTAACGTGTAGCTCAGTGTTGGGTGCTGGAGACACAGAGACATGACCCTTCTCAAGCAGGTCATAGACCCTGATGTGATAGACACGACATCACCAGGGTTTGTTCAGTCAGAATGAGAACATTCTGCCCATCCGGCAGGAAGGTTGCTGGGTTTGGGGGTGGGGTTGAGTGAGGTTATCGGGAAGTACGTGCACAAAGCAGGTGATCAAAAAAGGGCTCTGCAGGTCTTTAGAGGTTTGATGAGGACTGGAGGCCCAGAGATAGGCCTGGAGAGGCCTGACTTGTCAGCAGTCCAACTGTCTGTCCTTGTATTGCTAGACACAATGGAGTGGGCGTTCCCAGTTCAGGTGTGCAGACTGCTTTGAATGGTGACTGCCTTCTATCTCTGCTGGCCTTGTTTCCTCCTGGGGCCAGGGCATCAGAGCCTAGGGCTAGAGGAGGTACACTGTCTCCGTTAAGCAAAGAAACCATAGTCAAAGGAAAGCTGAGCTCAGCAGCTGTGCACTCTTGTTTTGTTTTCTTTTCAAAGCCCTGGCTGATAAACTGTGTGATGGGCCCTCTAGGGCCCTGGCTTCAGAACAGCTCCCTGTATGGTAACTAGAAGTCTGTATGGATGGCTAAGTAAGGGCTGAGTTTCTCAGACTTAGAGAGAGAGGGGCAGAGGTAAAGAACAAGGGAAAGAAACGGAGACAGAGAATCACGGAGAACAGAGAGGGTGAGCTGGAAGGGATGAAGTTCCATATCCTGGCCTGTTCTGATCCGGCAGGTCAGTGGCTCTCAGGCTTGACACACTTCCCTGAGCCTATAAAGTCTTTTGTGTGCACATACTGCCTAAAGCTGCCGTGGGTGATGGGCTCATCTGCTTGCTGAGCTTGCTGATTGCATAACTGATGGAGGTACCTCTGCACTCTAAACTTGACTCTGTCCACCATTCAACACCCCCTGGGCAAATGCAGGCACTTTTGGACAGATGAGTGAACAAAAGCCCTAGTTAGCACAGGAGGCAAACATGCCCCCACCTTCAGGATGTCCATAAGCTGGATACTGGGAGAGGAAGACAACCCAGGGGCAAATGGGGACAAGATAATGTTCAAAAAAAATTGCATACCCCCCCCCCCCCCCCCCCCCCCCCCGCAGAGCGGGAACTTGTCTCTCCAAGAGACTTTATACAGTTCTGAGCCCTTGTCAGACTACCTCCCCAAAGGACCGAAGGACCACATCCTGACCAGGACCGACCAGACTGCTTAGATTTGAACCTAAATTTCACATTAGGGCCTGGGGTGGGGAGTGTCACTGGACCCTTTGACTTTCTTCCCCACATCTGGTAGGTTCCCTTTCCTATTTGTTTTGTTTTTCTTAACTGGCTCTGTGAGGGTGCTCAGTGGTTAGCTCTTCAGAGGCACCAGGGCCCAGGCTCTGACCCTAACAACTGGTAACAGGGAATGAGGAGGAAATTTATTCCGTCCAGAGCTTGGGGGATGGAGGCAGGAGAGGATATCCTCTTCTGAAGGTTATCTAACCCACCCTGGAGAAAGGGACTCCAGGAGGAGGCTCCTGGTTATTATAGGAGGCAGCTAGTCCCTGGGAATGGAGCTTTATTTAGATATAATTGTTTATTTGTCTCATTGAATCTCCTCTTTGAGGGATGTGTGTGTGTGTGTGTGTGTGTGTGTGTGTGTGTGTGTGTGTGTGTGTGTACACTCGCATGTATAGAGGGGGAGGGAGGAAGGGAAAAGGAGAGAGGGAAGTGGGAGGGGGGATCAGGAACACCAACCACATTCGTAGCTGAAAGGCAGACCCAGTAGCAGATACCAGACATAGATCCAGCCCAGCTCCAATCGCAGACAGTGTCTGATATTAAAGACAGTCTACATGAGATCTTGCCCACTGGATGAGGCAAAAGAATGGTGCAGCTCATCCAGAAGAGTGCTTGCCTGCTTTGCACTAGGCTCACTTCCCAGGACTACATAAACTGAGTCTGGTGGAACATGCCTGTCAACCCAGCACTTGGGAGGTGGGCGTAGGAAGACAATCAGAAGTCCAAGGTCATTTATCAGATACATAATAAGTTCGTGAGTTCAAGGCCAGAAAGCAAGCAAGCAAGAAGCAAGCCAGTGGAATCAGCCATTTCTTCCTGCTGTCTTTCCAGTCAGACTTGCCTTCCTTGCTTTGGAGCCGACTCGACTTTTCCTTTCTTCCAGATTTGATCCCAGCCTGCACTTTGTCCTCTCTGTGAGAGGAGGCGGAAGTGCTACTCAGCAGAGGGGCCACCATAAACTTGTGAGGAAGACAAGGCTTTTCCCAGAACACCTGCACTGAACAAAACTTCTCCCCTTGCCCTGTACCTTCCTGTCACTCAGAAGGGCAGTGGCCTGCAGGCACATACTTCGGGTGATCTTGTTCCTGTTCAGAGACGGATAGTCACATGGGCTGGCTAAGGCTGTCTCTCCAGGCACCTATACAAACACAGCCAGCTGTCATCTTGCTTCCTCATCTTGTTAGGGCAAGAAGGGGTCACAGCAGCCCTCAAGAAAGGGGCAGATGTTGCCTCTAGGGGAAGATGACAGGCATGTTACCTTCTCAGGATTCTCTGCCCAGGGTGCCTCTGAATTGCCTCCTGAGGTTCAATAGTGGGGATGTAATATTTACAGGTGTGGATCTGTGTCCTGAGGGCACCTGCTGAAGTGCCCAGGTTCTTATGTCCCACTGCAAAGAACTGGACCAGGAGCCCATGGTTAGAAATAGAAACCAACAGTTAACAAAGGGAAGGCACTCCCAAGAGTGGGAAGGAGCTGGTGAGTTGCAGGAAAACCTGTGCTCAAAAGCACTAGGCCCTGAGATGCCCATACAGGATGTTTATAGCTTTCTCTCTTTTGTGTTTCTCACTGTTCCTTGAGTTTGTTCCTTGAGTATGAAGCCCAGACAGGGAAGGGCTTCATCTTTCTCTACAAAGGATGACTTTTATATTCTTGATATAGCTTTCTCTAATCTTCTGCTGCTTGGCTATTGGAAGGGATTTGGAAGTGGGACATCTTTTGGGCTCACATATGGCTTGGTAGCCTTGCCGTGTTTGCTCAGCTCAACACATCACCATTTGGTGATACCTCACAAACCAGCCAGGCTTCATTCTAAGCCCTGGAGACATAGATATACAAGGTGATCTATTTGTCCAAGGATTCAGAGACCCAGCCAGTGTAGAGGCAGATGGAGTCAGAGGGGGGATTGTAGCATCTCACTGTTCTTTTTATTGAAGTAAGTTGTCCAGCAGCAGTGAGTGCCCTACCAATTCTTAAATTCTAAGGCCCACTATGAATGTGATTTCTCACGTATTTCAAGAACTCAATAAACAAATGTCTTCATCGTTCGTTTTTTGTAGCTGTAATTGCATCCCTCAGTTTGGACATTTTATTTTATTTTTTAAATTCTTTTTTGTACATAGCTCTTAAAGCCTATCTTAAGCACCTAGTGAAGGATCCTGATGTTGTAGATGGCATCATAGGGCCAGACAGAGCAAGCAATATGGCCTCAGATCTTTCCTCTTCTTCTTATAAAGTAACTCATGCAGGTATAGGACCTAATCCATAACTTTATCTTATCCTAACTGACTAGAAGGGCCACCTGAAAATGTCATTTATATATGACCTGGGGGTTAGGTTTCTAATTAGTGAATTCTAGGAGACATCCAAGCCATTTCAGAGGAGGTTCTAAGATGTGCTTTGAGTTTCCAGAAGAGGGGCACTTCAGCTGAGTCTCCAAAGGTGAGGCGAGGAGAGAATGAGAGTAGTTATATAGGTGGTGGGGCTGATGAGGGTGCTCTGTGGTTGGACAGAAGGGAGGTGAGTCTGCAAAAGAGCAAAGTCTCCAAGAAGGGGCGTGATGAAGTGTCTGAACTTGACTTTGAAGAAACTGAGGAACTCCTGCAGGGTTTTATAGAGGAGAGGCCACATCCAGGCATCATTGCAATGATAGAACTTCCTGGATGTGGAGAGGACACTAGAAGAGAACCAGGCAGATGCCCTGTGAGCAGCCATGATGTTGCTGTAGTGTGAGGTGTATAAAGGGCCTGGAGTCAGATGGACCTCTGTTTGCTTCCCTGCCCCCAGCACCCCTGTGTTACTTGGGCTAGAAAATGAATGAGAGCCTGTCTTCTCTGCACGCAGGAACTCTGATTCCTCATTCACAGGTTGTACTGCTAGTGCTGAAATTCCATATGACATGAAATACCTCCAATCATGTTTTAGCCACAACAGGCATGTGGTTATTTCTTTTTAACATTGTTATTATCATCCAGGCAAGAACTAATAACTTTCTAAGACACTAGTAACAGGGGTAGACAATTGGGCACAGACTCAGGAAACACTTGACACTGAAGTCAGCATGATCGGATGACTGATTGGAAGTAGGAGTACAGAAGGGCAGGAGCATTTTGGCCTGGGAAGCCAGGGAAAGGATAGTAGAGCCATTCATTGGCAGAGGGGAGTGGAGGGGTAGGTGCGGGGGAGGGGGAGGGGCAGGAGAGGGCAATGAGCTCAGTTTCAGACTGGTCAACTAGGGAGCCTAAGGGACATGTGGGGAGAGGTGTCTGAGCAGATGGCTTCATGCGTTTGGCATTCAAGAGAGGCCTTAAAGAAGATTCATGAGCCTGCTCTTAGCAAGTATAGTCATGTTATGTACCATGTGATCAGGGAGAGTAATGGGGTATTATAGGAAGAGGGCCGCATATAGAGCTTACTGTTCAGTGTTTATCTACTGTTTATTTTGAGACAGGGTCTCATGTAGCCCAGGCTAGCCTCACACTTTCTGTATAACCAAGAGTGACCTTGAATTTTAGATTCTCCTGCCTCGGATTCTAGGCTAGTTTATGTGGTTTATGCTTGGTAAGCACTCAACCTGTGGAGCCATATCGCTAGGTCCAGATAGGGTTTTGAAAGTGTGTTGTTTACTCTAAACACATAATTATGAGCAAAGCAACTGCATCAGGAGGGGGATGCTAAAGAGGCTGAATTTCAGAGTGTACAGCTGGTACCAAGGAGGACTCTTACTAGTGCACTAATATTATAGCTGAGTAAACTGAGGCTCAGAGGTGATGAATGACTTATCAGAGGACTCTCATTGTTGGACCCAGGATCTCCACCCAGCTTGTCAGGATCCATGCTTGTGTCAGACTGCTCTGAGAGCAGGGGTTGCTAGAATGCCACACAAAGCTCCCAAAGAAAAGAAGATTTACTGAAGGTAGAATAGGAAGGGAATTTGCAGAAAGAAAGAGGACACAGGGGACTGGACTGTGGGACAGAAGCACTTCCAGTAAGGAGGGATCAACAGCCCAGGATCAGGTCAAGTCCACATTGGGTGAAGTACCCACTGACTAGGGGATTAGGAGGCCATTTCATTGAGTGATGAGCTGGTGAGGGGCTTAATGAGTAGACTTAGATCATTAACCTAATGATATGTGAGGAATTATTAACAGAGTTTCTGTGGAGGTCAGAAAAGAGAGAAGATAGGGGGAGTATAGAGAGGGATGAGTTCCAGGAAGCAGTGAAAAGAAGCCCCGGCACATAGGAAAGAGAATCATTATGAATGTAGTGGGTGTGGGAAAGCCTTCAGGTAGAGCTCAGCTTATGTTCACCATCAGGTTTCACACTGGACAGGAATTTTTGAATGTAGTGGGTATAAGCAAAACTTTCTCAGAGTTTCTGCTGAGTTTCACATCAGGGAGTCCAGTTTGATAGCCAGATATTTATGTGAAAAGCATGTCTGGTGGTACATGTTTGGAATCCCAGCAATGGTGCGGCGGAGGCAGGGGCATGGATCCCTGGGTAGCTTAACACACTTGGTGAATTCCAAGCTGGTGAAAGAAAGAAAAGTGTGTGTGTGTGGGGGGGGGGGGGGTGGCAACACTCGAAGTGTTGGCCTCTGGCCTCCACACACAAATGCACCTATACGCACACACGTGTACATGTGCATACACACAAACACCAGAACTCAGAGTGGATATTTCAAACACTCCACCATTTATAGATGGAGCAGAAAAACGTTCTTTCACAGTACCCAGTGATGAGTCACCACTTGTAGAATCCAGACAAGTTCAGGGACAGCATACTATCCCCCAACCCCCATCCGAGCCAACTCCTGGGGCTTGCCCTCAGAAGACTCTTCAGGGTACCATGACATGTTGGGGTGCCTTATCCTCTGTAGGAATAGGCACCTACTACTCTACAGATGCTGGAGAGTTGAGCATGACAGCTGGCATAGACTTTGAGGAGGAAGGAAGCGACCCCAGGCACACTTGCCCTGGGAAGATTATCAAGAATCCTGGTTCTTAGAGCAGAGGGAAGGGGATAGGGATGAAGACAGTATGAGGGAGGGACTGGGCGAAATGAAAGGGGTGTGGCTTTCAGTGCCTCTGCTTCCAATGACCCCTGCTGATACGGCTTCTGTTATTTAAATTTGTCACATGAAAAAAAATCTAGTTCCCTTGTAAGGCTTTGCTGCTGAGCACAGGAACTTAAAAGGCCTTTCAAGTTGACTTCCTCATCTTGGGGCAAAGCAGTTTCTGGGCTTTGGGGAACTAGGATTCTTTTCCTCAGTCAGGGGCAATGGAGGGTTAAAGTCTTAACTTAAGCAAGAAATGCTGCTTTCCCTCATCTCCTGACGCTAACTTACCAGAGGCACAGGGCTAGAATTGAGATCTGGCTCCCAACCTTGTAAATATTCTGTGGTTGAAAAGGCATCTTTGCTCTGGGAAGTAACTCAGTGAAATGTACACACCTTCACAGAGGGTCTCTGACTGGCTTTCCAAGAGACATGCTGCCCTGAATCCAAAAGGTCATGGGAAAGGGTCTTGTGTGTGTGTGTGTGTGTGTGTGTGTGTGTGTGTGTGTGTGTGTGTGTGTGTGTGTCTATCTGTAGCTATGTGTATACGTGTGTATGTCTCTGTATGTATGTCTCTGTGTGTATGTCTGTGCGTGTGTCTGTGTGTGTTTGTATAAGTCTGTCCATGTATGTATGTTTGTGATTGTATGTATATAGGTGTATGTACCTTTGTCTCTGTGTGCCTTTGTATCTTGGCATGTACAGCAAAAACTCATCTGAACTACTTGCTTCATTTTCTTCCTCTGGGTGTCAGAAAACATGAACCTGGCATCTTTCAAACTTGTAGGTTCACTCCAGGAACCAAGGATGACTGGGGATGTGGACATAGTGCGCAGTGTCTTTGGCTGGGTGTTGGTAGTATGCACAAACACGATACTGTAGCAGAGGGAGGAGCCACAGGTGCCGTTCCCCACACTGCTTTGGTAGACCAGGGGAAGTAGGCATTCTTTCCTGGGAGGGTGTGCCTATGGCTCCGCACAGATGTAGACTCTAAAGACATCTAGCCCTTGATGTGGCTTTTGTCCAAGCCCATGACTTTGAATGTTCTGTCAAGGGAAATGGCTGGGCATGTAGAGTGAGGGTTGAGAACTGTGTGTTATATGATAATTAATAGTTTATCTTCTGTACTTCACTACTGAGAACATTGGAGTGACATAGTACACATGGAAAGCTTGGAACTGAGGTCTGGGTTGACAGTTATAGCTTTACACAGGTACTTTAGACAGGATACCATGAAGATTCAGTCTATACTGATTAAAAAACAGTCTTCAGGCACATGCCATGGTCTCACACCTTTATTCCAGCACCCAGGAGGCAGAGGCCCACAAATCTCTGTAAATCTGATGTCACCTGATCTACATAGTGCATTCCAGGCCAGTCTGGTCTACAGAGTGAGTTCTAAGATAACCAAGGCTACACAGAAAAACCCTGTCTCGAAAAACCAAACCAAGCAAACAAATAAAAGCCAACCAATTAAACAAACAGAAGCTCTTAAAACTTGGAAGAGAAATTATTTTAGTTAGGGCTCCTATTGCTCTGATGACATACCACAAGAGAGGAAAGGGTTTGTTTGGCTTACCCTTCCTCATCATTGTTCATCACTGAAGGAAGTCAGGGCAGGAGCTCAAACAGGGCAGAAACCTGGAGGCAGAAGCTGATGCAGAACCCTGGGAAGAACACTGCTTGCTGGCTTGCTCCCCATTGCTGGTCCAACTTTACCCTTCAGAGTTCTGGGATTGCAGATATAAGCTACATGTCACATACAATTGTATCTTTATAAGATAATGCATTCCCAGGAGTCCCTGAGCCTGCCTGGTGTTTTAATTGAACACAACACTGGAAAGCTGGAGTGGCAACCGAGTACATGTGTACAGTTTCGCAGCATGAAAAGACTTGCATGGATTTGAATTGTTAAGTGATCTTTTTGCAACACGGCATTTCCTCATGGATGATACATCAACATCTGTGCGAGTGTAGTCATAGTTTTGGCAGGAGACCCTTCATTCTGAAGTGGCACTAACATAACCACTGGGCACAGATCGTAATGGGGTGTGTCGATTTACAAGTTTTAAAAAATAAGTTTAAGTTTTTGTAGGGGGATTATGTTGTTCCATTGTAAATAATTGTCCCACCCACTGGTTTAATAAAAAGCGCTGATTGGCCAAAGGCAGACAGGAAGTGTGGGTGAGGCTACCAGACTAGGAAAACTCTGGGAACTGGAGGAACAGAGCAGAATGCCAGAGAGAAGTCAGAAGAAGCAGAGGACAGCTATGCTGCTCTGAGAAAAGATACTGAGCCACATGGCTAAACAGGATAAGAGTCATGGGTTAGATTAAGGGTAAAGAGTTAGCAAGTGATATGCCTGGCCCTTAAGCGGATCAGCCTAAAACTATAGTAAGCGTCTGAGTGTCTCTGGGACCGTGGAGCTGCAGAGTCTGTGGATCTAAGCCTTGAGGCTAGGCCCGAAAGTCCAGGACAGAAACCTCTTACTACAAGTTTTTATTGTTATTTTATATGTATGACTATTTTGTCGGCATACATGTATCTGTGCACCGCTTGAGTACTAGCAAAGGCCCAAAAGCTGTTTGAACCTCTGGCACTGGATTTACAGATGGCTGTGAAAGCTGCCTGGGAATCAGACCCACCTTCTCTGGAAGAGCATTCAGTGCTTATTTTTTTAAATATGTATTTTAACTTTTATTTTTATGTAAGTGTTTTGCTTTAACATCTGCATGGATACCAGGCATGTACAAGTCTGATACCTAAGGAGGTCAAAGGATCCATCTACTCTGGAGCTGGAGTTATGGACAAATCTGGGCCATCATGTAAATACTGGAAATTGACCCTGGATCTTCATAAGAACAAGTACTATTAACCAATCTCTCTAGCCTCTAATGTTTTTAAAGAGATGTTTTTATTTTTAAACATGTGCATGTGTTCTTGCCTAGGTATTTGGTATAGGTTTTTGCATATGATTCTGTCAGACTCTCTGGGGGTGGAGTTACAGGTGGTTGTGAACTGCCTGATGTGGATGCTGGGAACTGAACTCATGTCCCCTGGAGGAGCTGTGTGTACCCTTAATCACCAGGTCATCTCTCCAGCCTTTCTGCTCAGTTTTAAAACTATTTTCTTAGTGTGATGGGGATCAAATATCCATAGAGCCCTTGATACTGATGGGGTGAGCAATTTTATGTTGGGGAGAAATGTGAAAGACAATGATGGTTTTGGCTGGGGTGTGCAGTGGGGTTGGCTGGGGAGGACCTCTGTGCTGTGATCAAAGAAATATCCAGCTCTGGCTCTGCCCACTCAGGTGATCAGCAGCTTGTTTGTACTCCTTGGAGCTAAATCTGCGTGGAGCAGGCTCTGTGTAGTTATCAAACCAGCTCCCACTGGTAAAGAATGATCCAGAATGTGCAGGTGGAGTATACTTTCTCCCCAGCCATAAAGCCATAAAGCAGCCAACTCAGACTAGGATGTCCCTCTAGATTTCTCTAGATACCTGCTGGTCTTCCCTGAGTTTCCTGTGTCTCTAAGGCTTAGGCTTTTTAGTTTCCCTTTGGATTTCTCAGACTCCTTATATGTATCCTCTGGTTCTCTTAAGAAATCTATCTTGATTTATTGTTTGACAATGTCATGCATGTATGTATTTTGATCATATACACAGCCCATTGTCTTCTTGTCCCCAGGGAACCTATTCTTCCCCAACAGCCCCCCCCCACACACTTGTGTCTTTTGTTTCTTGTGACCCTCTGAGTTTAATTAGGGCTGCCTGCATGAGTATGGGCTGGGCACATTTCCTGAAGTTCCAGCAACTTTACAGTGGCCATATCCCTGAGAAAAATGAATCTGGATGGACAGGACACAGCAGCCATTAACTGCCAATAGCTCCTTGGGCTGGAGTGGGCATGGGCTGTGGTGGCTCATGAGCACCCTCACATACATATGCTCTGTTTTCGGCTGTGATAATGTCTTTACAAGTCATATTTGGAACTGTGAGGTCAACACTCTGAAGAAAGTGATGAGTGGGAAAGTTGAGGATGAAGGTTTTGTGGATAGAGCCCTGCAAGGGATAAAACGGTGGCCAGTGACCATATGTTTTAACGGGTGTCCTACATTAAGGAGCCAGGGGTCTGCCAGCATGCTCTTCTTATGTCTCTTGCTGTGCTAAGAAGGTTGCATGTTTGGCTTGGAGTTTTCAGGCAGGTGGTGGTGAGGCCTGAATTCTTTCCATGCCCAGTGTGCTATAGATTTTGTGGTTGTCTTCAATTCTACACACAACTGCTTCCTGCCTGCCTGTGTATATGTGTACGTGTATTGTGTGCACATGTGTGCGTGTTGTGGGGGATCAGTGAGAAGAGGGGTTGGTGTTGAGTGACTTTCTCAATCATTCTTCATCTTTTCAGTAGACACAGGGCCTCTGACTGAACCTGGAGTTTACAACTTTCTGCTAGGCTGGCTGGCTATGAGCCCCAGGATCTTCCCGTCTCTGCCTCCCAGGGCTGGGGTTACAGGTGCATAGTGCCATGCTATTTTTTAAATATTATTTATTTTTATTTAATGCATATTAGTGCTGTCTGTATTAATGTTTGTGCGTGCAGTGCCCACAGAAGCCAGAAGAGGGGTCAGATCCTTTGGAACTGGAGCCCCTCACCCAGTCTTGGTGTCTCATGTTCAGCACAGTCTGTTTCCTTTGCTGCTTCTTCCAGTCCAAACTGGTCTCCTCTGTTGTCAGGATGTTCTGACTTGAGGTAGGGGCTGCAGTGTGGTGGGTAGAGACATTAGGATCTCCATCTTGCCAAGAGTACGTTTTTCTCCTTTTTATCGAAACGAGCCAACCATGACTGAACTTTAGATTCTCTGCCTCCTTCTCCAAAGTGTGGGGTCAAGAAACCTTGCCTGGTTTCTATGGTACTGGAAATTGAATCAGGGATTCATGAGTGCCAGGGAAGCACTCTACCAACTGAGCTAGATTCTCAGCAGGTCATTCATGATGTGAACCTCTTGGTACCGATTTCTAACATGTGGGCTTTACTTTACAGAACCATAGCTGTGAATATCTTTGCAAATTCTTCCTGCCTTTCTGATGTGTGCCTCCTATAGGCCCTACTGTCCTCAGGCTGGTTCCAGACAGAACCCGGAGGTGGTGGAGAGACAATCTCCTGAGCTTTCTACCTGTTTATCAGCTTCTGGTCTTCACTTTGTTTGGGGGGACGGGGCAGGGTCTCAAGCAGCCCATGTTGGCCTTGAACTTGCTAGGTAGCCAGAGATGACTCTGAAGTTCCCCTCCTCCTGCCTCCACTTTCTGAGGGCTGGGACTGTAGGTGTCATCTTCCACACATAGTGCTGTTCTGGAAGTTGAGTCTGGAGTGTGTTCTGTGTACAAGGCAAGCATAATAACAGTTATGGAGTATCAATGAAAATAATAATTTGATGGGTGGGGGTCATGACATCATGAGGAACTGTATTGAAGGGTTGCAGTATTAGGAAGGTTGAGTTGAGAACCACTTACAGGTTGTAGGGACCTATGACTAGATATCTGATCTCCACGCTTACACTGGAGGTCTTTGGATTGCCCATTCTGGTGTCCCTTCAGCAATTAATGTTGATTGTTGTGTCTTGAGTGTGACAGGGCCATGTGAGCTGCCTGCGTGTTATGTTTTGGGGGCTGCAGAAATAAACTGAAACCACCAAAGAGAAGTCTGGGACCGTCCACGCCTGCGACAAAGGGTTACATCAAAACATCTTCCATCACTTTTTCCCCCATTCTGGAGACTTGACATAATTAAAAACATCCCCAGCCGAACACTAAATAAATTTTACACATGCTTCTTGAATTACTTTGCGGTCTTATCCCAGGGTTTCTTTCTCAGAGATTAATATTTCAATGGAATGATTCCTCTGGGTAGGCTGAAGCCAGAAACCGCAGAAACTCAACATTTGCTTTATGCCGTAAAACCTCAGAGGAGGACTGCCTTTTCAATCTTTGTATTTTTTTAGATAGGATGCTCACTTGGAAAAAAAGGAAGTACCCATAGCAGAGCTCATGTGGCATGAGCCCCAGACTGTTTCTATCCACTCTGATATAAAACTGAGAGAATGTGGCTCTGGATGCTGTCATATGGCATGAGAACAAGACAATTATAATTTTTGCTTAGTGAGCAATGCTGTACTTTGGATGTGGTGTGTTCCTCGAAGGCTAATGTCTCGGGGACTTGGTCTGCAGTATGGGAATGTGGGAGGTGATGGAAACCTTGGGAAGGGGGTTTGGGGGGCATTGATAGAGTGTATCAATGGTCTTTCTTGTTGCTATGGTGACATATCCAATGAAAATAGCGTAGGGAGGGAAAAGTTTGTCTTGCTTCACACTTTGAGGGTGTAATTCCATCATGGCAGGGACAGCAGGGAGGCAGGGAAGAAGTCAGAGCACCATAGTCAGGAGGTAGAGAGAGGTGAACTGTGGTGATCAGCTCAACTCCATGCCCATACTGAGAGTGGTTGCCCCTCCTCAGATAAGCATTTGCTGATAGCATTCTCATAGGCACACCCCATGTGATTCCAAAGCCAGTCAAGTTGAAGACAATTAATCATTACAAGGTGTCACTATGCAAGAGGTTAATGCAGTTCCCAGGGGACCCCATTTAGTCCCAAGAAGCTCTTTAGCTTCCTGTCTGGCCACGTGACTGCTCCCACTTGTGTGTTCCTCCATTGTAGTGCTGTCCTGCATGTGGTGGCTTAGCTAAGAGGATCCTGCTAGGGTTGGGCACGCACTTTTTCAGCTTTCACTCTCCAAAACTATAAGCATCAGGCTTATGAATCGGCAGGTCACGCTGATCAGATTTTCAATAGCAAACGAGTCTTGCACCTTTAGAATAAGCCCCATACTGTCAGGTCATAAAAAGTCATGAGAAAAAAAAAAAAAAAAAAACAACTTTAATTGCCATTGGTCCTGTTTGCAGATACTTAGCTAAGGACATTTATGTCTGTATGCACTAAGGTTTTCCTTTCCCCCCTTTGTTTAGGATAGATATTAGGATCTTGGAAGTTTGGTGAAAAATAAAATATATATTAATTATTCTGGAGATGGTAGAATATTAGAGCAAAAACAATCTAAATCTGAAGATCTAAGGGTGGAGCTGGCATTATTAAGTTAGTAATCCACTTTTTCCTTTTGTTAATATATGTGTGTGTGTGTGTGTGTGTGTGTGTCTGTGGATTGAACCTAGAACCCCATACATGATAGGAAAGTATTATCTCATTGAGCTGTATCTTTTTTTCCCCTTTTTATTCTGAGATGGTGTCTCAACAAGCATCCCAGAGTGACTGCCCAGACTTTGGCCTTGAGTGCCCCATGCTCCTGCCCTTAGCCTCTTGAGTAACTGGGAATATCGGCCCACCTTGGGATCCAGTTTATTTAGTTACAGCCCTGTTTGATTCATCTCTCTCACTGAGTGAGCTGAGGTGAGAGTCTTTGCTTTACTCTGGGGACAGTAGCTCTGAAGTTCAGAGCACTGGGGTTGACCTGCAGGCCCTGTTACTTTCCAACTGTTTTCCATGGAAGAACTTTCTCCATGCCCTGATTTGCAACAAATTTACACCTACATCGTGGGCAGAAACATTCAGCCAATTCTAGGGAAGGCCAGTGGCACTGCGTGGTGAGAATATAATTAGTAATTGATACTCTGAGCACTGCTGTAATGGGGCCTTTGTGGCTTTTTCCTGCTGTACCCTGTTGTTAGAATTAATTACTCCTTCCCCAATGCCCCTCTAACACTTAACTGACATTACTCTTTTGCTTCCTTCTTGCTGAAACTTGGGAAGCTAGACTGCAGATTTCTTTCCCAGCCATGCTCATTCATTTCTACATCCCATCCTTCATTCAGAGGAAACCTTTTGAGTTGGGCAAAGAGATGAACAAATGTGGACTATTCCTCTGCATTCTCAGTCTCTGGGAGCAACAAATTGCTTAGCTAAATAAATGGTTCCAGTGGGCTCTTTTATTAATATCTATTGACATGAGTTGAGATAGGTGGACTATGTACCTTGGGACAGAAAGGTAGCCTGCTTTCAGGCTGAAAGGCATTTGGATTAGAAACTTCCATGAGCTATTCCTATTGGTGACCCCTGTCTCCTAGGTGAAGCATCAGGCTGTTAGATTCCTTTCAGAGCAGTACTGGGGCTTCTGAGGGTAGGGCCATCATGCTGAGTATGGCTTGAGCCAGTTCCATTAACTCAGAGCTTTTGCTCAATGAAGACAAAGTCCTTGACAGTCTCTTAAGAGTTACAGAAATGCTCCTGATGGTCCAGAAAGTGACAACTCTGCTGTAAAGCCTGGAAATCTCGTCCTGCATTTTGGTTCCAGTCAGGTGATGGGGTTTGTTTTAAAGTGTTCACGTGCTAGGCACTATGCTAACCACCACTGTTGGAAAATGATGAGGCCCAAGACCCTGAGAGCCAGTCTCCTGCTGGAACATTCTCTGGCAACACAGACTTGATGGTGTTACTAGGGCTGCAAGATATATTTGCAAGACAACTTTTATGGGTCAAGAATTAAATGTGGAAAGTGATGGAAAGTGTAAATGTTTGGAAACTGCTTGTCCAGGAACATGTGATGGTTTATGTTGATTGTCAGTGAGACAATGTCTAGAGTCACCCAACAGATAAGCTTCCAGATGCACAGATTAGGTTAGCCTGTGGGTATTTTTTTTGTGAGAGCGGGGTCTTGATTAAATAAAGTAGGGACACCCATTTTAAATGTGTGTGTGCCACCATTCCTGTGGGCAGGGGTCCCAGAGAAGAATACAAAGAAGGAAATGAGCTGAGAACTGTGCTCATTGCTGTTTGCATCCTGACTGCATGCCATTGCACAGCTGCTTCCTTGCTATCTGCATTCTGACTGCATGCTGCTGCACAGCTGCCCCATTGCTGTCTGCATCCTGACTGCATGCCATTGCACAGCTGCCTCCTTGCTATCTGCATCCTGACTGCATGCTGCTGCACAGCTGCCCCATTGCTGTCTGCATCCTGACTGCATGCCACTGCACAGCTGCCCCATTGCTGTCTGCATCCTGACTGCATGCTGCTGCACAGCTGCCCCAGGCTCCTGCAGCCCTATGAGCCAGAACAAACCCTCTTTCCCATCATTTGCTTTAGTCACAGAGCAGGAACAGTGACTGAGGCAGGGGGAGGAAGAGTGAGTGCCATGGATCTGTAGAGAGGGAGCAGAAGTTAAGTGTGGGGCAATTAAGTAAGTTTGTTGTAGATGTGGTAAACAGACGCAAAGATGGTTAGAGGGAGTGAGTGACTGGAAAACTAGAGGAATATTGGAGAAAACATGCATATACACTTCCACATACATTTGCGTATGTGAGTGTTCATATCTGTGTATTATGTACATATACACACATATCTATGCATTTTCACACACGTGTAGGTGGAAGAAAGAAGAGAGAGTTTGGAAGTTTGAGAATTATGCTCATATATGTCATTTCTCTCTATTATTCCATCCTTCTGTCCATGTGTCCATTTTTTTTAAGTAGGTAAAGGTGAATATGAGGTAAAAAAGGAAAAAATGAAGAATGAATCATTTAGAGAGCGGCCCATAGGAAGGAGGAAGTGATCTGACACAAAGTGTCCCTGTCAGTTCTTTAGGCCAGCAGGAAGGTTGGATTGAGACCAGGAGTGGGGGTGGAAGGTGTGAGTATGGGACGTTCCCCCACTTCAGGTGTAGGGGAATTGTCTCTGCTCTCTCAGGAGCTCTGGGAGGATCCAACAAACTGCAGGTGATTTTGCTTTCATAAGTGCTGAGCACTGGGCAGGAGACCAGGCAGGTGGGATAGGCCTGGAGGAGAGGGGATGTCAGATGGGTCCCGGTGAGAACGCGTACAGTTGTAGTAACCAGGCTGTGTGGAGAGAATAGCCGAGCCTAGGATGATGTGCAAGATGAACACAAAGAAGACAAGGGGTGAGGTGGGGGCTCCCAGAGAGGTAGGTGAACACACGAGCTTTGACTCCCATCTTGGGGAAGCAGGTTCAAATAGAAGAAGGTCATTTCCCAGGGAATCTCTCATCCAGCAGCCATTGAACATCAACTCTCCTCTGCTGCATGAATAAATGAAATTCAGGGATAGATCTCTGAGAAAGTCAGAGATATTAGAGAGAATAAACACCACAGTCAGATCTTACGCAGCTGTCTTCCAGCTTCCTCAGCCTGGCTTCTCTTGGCTTCCTCTAGCTCTCTGTCTTTCTACACTGGCCTTAAATACTCTCTTGGTAAGTTACGACATGGCCCAACCACTGCCTGTCTGAGAGCCTGGAACTCCTTCTGTAAGGTAAGATGACCTCGAACTCAGTTTGGATTAAGGGTGTAGGTCACCACTCCCAGGATACTCCCTGTGCTAAAATTAAAGGTGTGAATCACCACTCTCTGATCCTCCTAGACTGACTGTGGTTAGATCCCTCTTATATCTCTGAAACTTCTGAAGCTTTTATTAAATCCCCACGCCCCTCAGTTATGGGAAACACAGAACAAGCACTGGGATTAAGATACTTCTCAGCTTCTAAATGTTTCACAGCACAGGACTCAGAGCTAAAGAAGCCTCTCAGGGGGCTGATAGGGTCCAGAAGTGTCTTGCTGCTGGTCCTGGGAGTGACTTGCTGCTGGAGGGAAGTCGTCAGTGGATGGTATGTTTCACGGGTCACCATGAGTACTCATGAGTCCTTTAGAGAATATTTAGATTTCTGTTTGCGTGGTTATTTCTCTGGGACCATGGGCATCCCCAGTTTCAAGTAATGATCCTGTGTGTGTGTCAGTTGGTTTGTTCACTGACTAGATGATGTGAGGAAGGAATTATCATTTGACTCACTGTTTCAGAGGTCTTATTCTATGCTTGACTGATCTCTTACACTTGGCAGCTGAAAATTCTAGCTCAAAATCACCAGTGCAAGTGACTATGCATCTGAACAGAGAGCATCATGGTAGCAGGAGTGTGTGGTAGAGGATACTTTCCTCTTGGTGGGCAGGAATCAAAGAAAGTAATATAGGAAAGTCCAGGGCAAGATATAACCTCAAGGACATAGTTCCAGTAAGCTATGTCCTCTAACTAGGCCCCCCCCCCGCCTTTTGTGTTCACCCACCTCCCAATGGTTTACTTAGATTTTGAATCTATTAGGAATAGTCTATGTACTACTCAGAGTTCTCAATAGGAGCAGAATCAATGGGGTGGGTGTATATGTATATACATGAGTCAGTTTACAATAACAGTAGCTGAGTCACACCTGAGAGCTGTGAACCTCTTGGTGGTGTAGCCCCTGGAGTGACTGTCCAACACTGGGAGGCCAACACAGGCTGAGTGCCTTAGCATCTCCACTCTGTTACCAAAAACCTGAGAGGTTCCTGGAAAGCTGCTGGTCCTTAATTCTGATGGAAGGCTGGAAATGCAGGTTCTGGTAGCAGCAGCAGCAATAAGAGAGTGAATCAACTCAGCAGCAGGAGGGAGCCTGTCTTAGTTAGGGATGTCTATTGCTGTGAAGAGACGCCATGACCACTGCAGCGAAAAAACTGAATTGGGGTGGCACACTTCCAGTTTCAGAAATTCAGTCGGTTATCATCATTGTGGTACATGGTGATATGCAGGCAAATATGGTACTGGCTACGCCTTGATCAGAAGGCAACAGGAAGTGGACTAAGACATTGGGTAGTATCTTGAGCATGTGAGACATAAAAGTCTACCATCACAGTGACATACTTCCTTCAACAAGACCACAGCTACTCCAATAAAGCTACACCTCCTAATAGTGCCATGCCCTACGAGCTTATAAGGGTCAACTACGTTCAAAATAGCACAGTGCCTAAGTGAGACCAGGATGAGATCTCTTCTGCTATTTCCAGAAATGCTGTCCACAGTCAGGGCAGGTCTTCCGAAGTCAACTAAGGCACTCAGGGTAATCCTTCAGATGAGGCCTCCTTCTCAGGTGATTCTAGAGTTAACTACAAAAATTCATTCATGAAGACAGGTTTCTAATTATCAAACCATTTCCTAAAAGCCCATGAGCTGGCAACCAAACCGCTTTAGATGAGCCTATGAGATCTTTTATGGTCAAGCCATAATGGTCAATCCCTGACTGTTTTCATGAGTGTGAACCAATGAACCTCACAGCCCTGATACTGCATGTCAGTACAGGAGTTGGTGAAGAATTACAGATCTGCAGATGGAGGAGGATTGTTGCACATTGCCACAGGAATGTAAACCAGTCCAGCCACTGAAGAAATTGGTATGGAGGTTTCCCAAAACCTAGACGTAGGTCTTCATATGATCCATCTGTATCATTCCTGGTGGTTTATACGGCAGACGCCACATCCATAGATCTCAGAGGTACTTGTATGCCAGGGTTTATTACAGCAACATTCACACAGTTAAATTATAGACCCAACCTAGATGTCTAGTAACAGAGGAACAGATAAGGAAGGTGTGACACACAACTTACACACACACACACACACACACACACACACACACACACAGAGGGAGGGAGGGAGGGAGAGAGAGAGAGAGAGAGAGAGAGAGAGAGAGAGAGAGAGAGAGAGAGCTTTCTTTAGCCACAAAGAAGAGTGAAGTTATTCTATTTGTAGGAAAATGGATCAACTGGAAAGAATCATATGAGGTGAATTAAGCCAGTTCCAGAAACACAAATATCACATATGATTTTTCTCATTTATAGTTCCAAGATTTTATATAGATACATAAATTATGTGTGTTCATGGCATGAAAGGAGAAATAAACTGTCTAAGAGAGAGGGGAGGGAATGCTGGGAAGGGGAAGGGTGAGAAAATGGAGGGTATCTTGGTTCACTTTTCTGTTGCTGTGACAGAATACCAACCCGGCCAGTCTTGGGAGGAAAAGATTAACTTGATTTACACTTTCCCCCAGGAGTCATCATGAAGGGAATCTAGGGGCAGGAACTTGGAGACAGTAACTGAAGCAGAGGCCATGAAGGAACGGGGCTTCTGGCTTGCTCAGCCTGATTTCTTGTATAACCCAGGCCCATCCGCCTAGGGTTCACACCACCCACAGTGTACTGAGCCTTCACGGTATCAATCATTACAATTAAAATGTCCCACTGACTTGCCCACAGTCCAATCGGATAGAGGCAATTTGTCATTTAAGATTTCCTCATCCCATGGGATTCTAGCGTCTATCAGTTTGAAATAAATAAATAACAAACAATAAATGGCAACAGCTAACGCAGAGGTTAAGAGAATGGGGTGGGATATGCTCAATATACAGAATATATAGAGATGAAAACTTCTTTAAAATTAAGAAAACAAAACAAGAGAGTTGCTAGCTGGAAAATCCAAATTCAGAGGCCAGCTGCATGTCTGTAAGTGTGGAGATCAAGGAGATGGGACGGGAAGAGCGGAAGTTTGAGGCTAGCCTGGGCTACAGAGAGACCATGTGTCAAACAGACAAACAAAAGGAATTAAATATCTCATGCTTCAGACTTTCTCCTCCTTAATAATAGTTAGAAATTATTTTATGTGTAAGAATCTTTTGCCTGCATGCATGTATATGTACCGTGTGCCCACAGAGGTCAGATGAGAGAGCTGCAGGCAGTTGTGAGCCACCCTGTGGGTGCTGGGAATCAAATCTGGACCATCTGCAATATCGGCCAGTGCTCCTAGTCACTGAGCTCCCTTTCCAGCCGGGGCTTCCTCTTTCTCACGTTCCTGTAAAGAGAAAAGGATGTAGGAGGGTACTGCAGCATCCTCTGTGAGGGGAAGGCTTGGCGTAAAATATACAAGGACAGAACAAGTAGGAGACAGTGAGACAGTGTACATGAAGCAGGATCCTGTTTATTCATCTCACACACTCATAACTGAAACTGCTGACAAAATGCCTCTATTCTGGGCTGAGGAGAGAGGTTTCCTGTGCAGCAGAAGCAGGCTGTGGGAGCAGATGTGTCAGAACTTACTGTGGGGCTTTAGGGTCCATACAGAGCTGCATGAGATTTTTTTTTTTTTTTTTTTTTTTTTTTTTTTTTTTTTACTGTTATTTCATGGTGCATCTGGGCATTGCTATCTGGGAACTGAATTCCCTTCCTTCCTGTTCGAAGGAAGTGGCTTGCAGCTTCATTGATGTGGGGCCAGGCAGACTGGTCCATCACTCGCTGGCTTGTGAGTTTTGGCTGAAGGAAGAGGAAGCGGGTGTCCCTGCTTCCCCTCTGTTATGAATGGAAGAGGCTGGATTGTCCAACTGGCAAGTCCAAATTCCAGATAAAATCCCAACCCATGGGGGCTGGAGAGATGACTCTATAATTAAGAGTACTGGCTGCTCCTGTAGAGGACTAGGTTTGCCTTTCATCATGTACATGGTGGTTTACAACCATTTTAATTTCAGTTCTAGGAAATCTGATGCCCTCTTCTGGCCTTTATAAGCATATGCATGAGGTGCATATAAATCCCTGCAGGCAAACGCTCAGGCATATAAAATATCTCACTCGTGGTTTTTTTCTTCAGAGAAAATGTTATCCAACTTTCCAAAAACCCAGACACACCCCCAAGACCCCTCTGTTGTACTCATGATGGCACCAGGTCTAAGGTACAAAATGATCTCCTGGAAACCCAGACATGTGATGTGAGGGGTGTGTGGGGTGGTGTGTGTGTGTGTGTGTGTGTGTGTGTGTGTGTGTGTGTGTGTGTGTGTGTGTGTGTGTGTGTGTGTATGTGTGGTGTATGTGTGTGTGTTTCCTCTTTTTCTTTCAACATCTGAGAAGTTAGCTGAGGTGCAGCAGGTTTAGAACTCTGACTGCCTGAAACCAACCTCGTTGAGGATGACCAGTTCTTACCAGATACTCTCTTGTTTCTGGCTGCTTACCTCTCCTCAGCTAGCTAAAGTGGTAATTACCCATCCGTGAGAGTTACCTGCACAGGAGTAGAGGTGGGCTTACTTCCCAGGGAAGGCACACTGCTTCTTAGTATAAGATACAGTGCACTATCACCAGATACATTTCATTAATTTGATTACACTTTGTACGTGCATGGACTCAGGGCTGCAGAGAAAGAACATTTGTAACTGTGGGAATGAGGTTACCTGCAAAGTGGAAGCCAGTGAAAACAGCACACCATGCATCCAATTAACCATTCAATCTAGGTTCTCACAAGACAGGGCATGTTGATGTCTTCATCAGGAGAGCAGAATGTGGTCAGGAAGCTGAGGACTGGGGTGGATGTGTTAGAAGACGTTTCTTTCCATCATTTTGCATTTTGTCTCTCCTTAGAAGAAGCTGTGGGCTGATATATGAAAGAAAGCCATTGTAGAGTTAAAAATTGGGGGTGAGAGCAGGTGGTGGACAAGCATGAGGACCTGAGTTTGAATCCCCCCCAGCATCCACAAAAAAGTCTACAATCCCAGGGCTGTGGGTGTCATAGAAACATTTCCAGCTGATAGCCTAGCTCTAGATTCAGTGAGAGCCTCACTCAAGAAATGAGGTGAAGTGATATAATAGTATGTCTGACCTCTTTTGGTTTTCAGATGAGCTCCTAGGTGCATGCTGCTGTACACTCCTGAATGCATACACACTTTCTCATTCACACAAGAGCTAGTAGATGCTGTATTGCTATATGAGTATTGACAGGGTTTTCTCTAGAGATGACTTGTCTCTAGAAGGATGTATAATTTACCCAATGGGTTATCATTTGGAGAATGCCCTGGCTTTGAAAACAACTAACACAGTTATAATTCTTCCTTTCCCAACATAATTCTCTTCATTCGTACTATCAGTGTGTCTGGAGGACTGAATCCCAGTCTTGGCATGGACCTTGTGCCCTGTGAACCAAGGAAATACTTCTATGGAGGTTCCCATGTAGGTCAGGCCATTCTAAGCCAGGGATTCTCTGCTTACAAACTAATAAGGCACTGTGCTGTCTTTGGAGGACTTTGCTATTATAACTCATTCACCAAGAACCTGGTGACTTCTGGTCACCAGGAGCATTACATTGTTAGACCAGAGTTTGGAGCAGTGCTCCCATGGGCAAAGCACTGGCAACTCCCTGACATCTTCCTGTCTTGGACAAGGCACATGAGATTCCTAAACCCAAAGTTGGCTTAGGCTGGACTCTGAAGTAGTGATACTTGCTCACTCTGGGACCCTGAACACTTTTGGACCAGATTGTTCTTTGTGGCAGAAGGCTGTCCTGTTATGGAATATTTAGCAGCATTTCTAACTTCAACCCTGCATACCAGTGTCACCTTGCATTGTAGCTATGACAACAAGAAATGATAAACACTGTCAAATATATGCTAGGAGGAAAAACTGCCTGGGCTAAGAACCAGTTCTCTTGGACCTACGAAGGGACAGAGAGCTTCCTGGAGGAACTTGGCATTACCTCTGCACATAGGAGTAGCTGAATGCTTCTGGCCTGTGCTGGTATGTTGCTTCACAGTGTGCTGGCTACATGAGCCCCACAAGGGTCATATTGCAGTATTAAAGTTTCTGGCCCAGACTTTCCAACTTGGCCCTGTGGCCCAGACCTGCTGACCCCCAGTGCCATAGTTCCACAAAAATACACAGATGCTTATATTAATTTTACGCTGACCTGGGGCCCGGGCATATAACTTGCTAATTCTTTACTCTTAATATAACCCATGATTCTTATCCTGTTTAGCCATGTGGCTCGGTACCTTTTCTCAGAGCAGCATAGTTGTCCTTTGCATCTGCTGGCTTCTCTAGCATCTCTGTGGCATCTCTCTGCTCTGTTTCATGTTCCCAGAGTTTTCTTAGTCTAATAGCTCTGCCCACACTTCCTGTCTCCCTTCAGTCAATCAGTGTTTTTTTATTAAACCAGTAGGTGGGACAATTATTTACAATGCAACAGAACACAATCCCACTACATTTCTCCTTTCTTCTTTTAAAAACAAGAACCTCAAGTCTAATTTTCTTTCTATAGTTTTTTTTTTCCACTATTATCTATAACAACCTGTAACCAACACTGTAAACAAAGACAAACATCATATAGTACAACACTTCTCAAACTCAACTCAACTGGGCATCTTAGTAACTAAAATTTGAATTTATTAGGTCTGGGGTGGTGCTTAAGATTATGCAAACCTAACAAGCTGCCTATCAATGTCAACGCTGCTGATTCTCAGATGATGCTCTAGGTGATCAGGATGTAGGCCAGACATCTACATGATATGGTCCCTAGGCCAACTTGAGGTCACTATGAGGTTTTCTTTTTTTTTAGTTTCTAAAATTTTAATTATATGTATGAATGTTGGGGTATCTGTATGTGAGTGCTGGTACCTGAGGAAGCCAGACAAGGGTGCTGGGTTCCTTAAAGCCCGAGTTGCAGGTGGTTGTGAATTGCCCAACATAGGTACTGGGAAGCAAACTCGGGCCCTTTGTAAGAGCAGTAGGTGCCAAATAAAGATCACAGTCAAATGCATGGAGAGATGAAGCAGCTCGGTGCCCCTGAGAATCAAAGACAAACTGGCATTGTCAGAGCACTCTGGGAGCCTACATCTGTGTCTGTGGGTGTGTGGCCCACGGAAAAGAGTCATAGATGAGCCTGTGTTTGTTATTAAGATGAATGGAGACTGGCTGTGGGTTTCAGCTACAGCCCCGTAATCATCACATCCATGTTGCCAAAACGTATTCCTTCTAGTGAGTGGGTACTCACTTGAGTCAGGAAGAAGAGTCATCAAAATGAGCTTGTGGGAGAAGATTGCGACACTCAAGTGAGTGATGCGGCCTGTGTGATGGAACCTTGGTGAAGACAGGTGGGAGGGGATGGATCGGAACTTAGCATTCTAGCATTTTCTTTCTCTTCCTGGATCCTGGGGTCCTTGAACCTGCTGAGCCCAGAAGTGGTGGTGAGGAGCTGGCCTGCTTTCTTCAGTGTTTACCCTTCAGGAATGCTGACGTCTAGTGAATGACATGCTCTGCCGTGGCTCAGAGGCTGCGGGGAGGGGAGTGCCCCTTTCCTCCCAGAAGACAGCCTCCTTTCAGAGCCCTTTATCACCCACTCTTCATTCTGAAATTCTGAGTTAAAAAAGTAATTAAAAAAGGTTGGATACCTTTTCAGGGGAGTCTGCCTGCCATCATTCCCCTGCCTACTATCTGCTTTATTGTTTTGTTTTGTTTCTTTTTTAAAAATGTCTCTTTCACTCTGAGATCTCCCCCATCCTTGTTCTAATCCCTGACACATCATTGCCATGGAGTCATGGAGCTGGGATCCAGGAGCAGACTGAGTTTCCAGATCTTTATGGGCATTTTAGAAGTGGACACACAGTGGAAGCTGTGGAATGGGCAGCACTGACCCATCGCCAGGGGTGCCATATTTTGACCTGAGGGATGAGGCATCTGATCAAAGTCACATGAATCATCGGTGCGGGCTTCGAGAAAAGAACAGAAGCAGAACAGTCACTGAGGTGATAACGTGGCTCTAAAGGACCGTTCCTCAAAGGTGAACCAGGAAGAATGCAGCAAAGCACATGAAGAGTGCCTGAGGGAGGGCTACAGTGGCCTGGGGAAGGAGAAAAGTCAGGAAAAACACACGTGAAGTGTTACTGCCTCCCCTGAAAACCAGGCACCTCTCGTGATCAAAGGACAAGACCCAGATCTTTGTGGCTCCCTGCCTGGGAAAGGTGGCTTCCTTTGGGACGTTGGCTCTTTGTTACAGGCTGCTGGAAATACAACCCCAGGAAAGCAGACTGTGCCTCATTGCTCACTTTATGTCTCCAAACAGGAGAAGAGAGGGAGGGGGCCACGCTGATCCAGAAGTATCCAGGAGCTCTCCCCACCCCCGATGTCATATGAGGCTGTCCCTCAGCCCCAGCACGGAACCAGTGGCTAAGGAGCCCTTGGAGATGGCTTTGCTCAGCAGCGTCCTGGCAGCCTGTTCCTATATATCAGGTGGGTGCTGGTGTCTGCTGGCCGGGGCTGCTTCCTGGTGGTCATGACTGGTCTTATACTAGGAGAGAAGTAAGTGGTCATCACAGGGAGGCTCTGCTCTATTGGGTTTGAGATGAAAATTCTTCAGGTTCTGATTTTGTGATAGTCTCTAATTTGGCAGGTACATACTCCCAGCAGCCTTGTCTTTCCGGATAAATGTGTAGTTGCCTTTTGGCCGTGGGTGCTGCTGAGTTCATTAATCAGTAAGCAAGCGACTAAGGAGTCAAACAGTAGAGGATTTCTGTAGGTCCTCAACCCCACACAGGTGTGTGTGTGTGTGTGTGTGTGTGTGTGTGTGTGTGTGTGTGTGTGTGTGTTGTGTGTTGTGTTTCAGAGGCCATCTGAGGTGTTTAAGAGCCTTTAGAAGTAGAGAAAGACAAAAGGCATGTGATTCTTAGAGACCTAATGTTAACCTCTTTTAATTCAAAGTCATGCTCTTTGGCAAGATCTCTCTCTTTTTCTGGAGACCAGATATTGTTCATATAAAAGATGCTATTTAATAGCAAGTGGAAATGTTCTCTTATTTTAGTGATCAGATTTGGGCTGCTGGAATGAGTGTTATAATCTTTCATGTTTGATAACTTGCTTGTATATTTTGTTTTGGTTTGCCTGAAGTTGTGTGAATTCTGTATGAAGAAGGGGCTGATGTTTTTTGATTCAACTCCCATTAGGGAAAAGGTTTATTTTCTAATTTTCTATCCAGACTTCACTTTGGTAACTTAAGAATTCAAATGTAAAACCCAGTGCTTCTATTTGCAATGGCTCAGCCACAGTAAGGGAACTTCTGGCTCAGCTGTGATTGACAAGATGGGGCGTATCTTAATTATTTTCCTGCCACTGTGACAAATCATCCTGACAATGCAAATTGGGTGTACATTAGCTTATAGTTTAGGGTTATAGCTTATCCTCTCGGGGAAGTAAAGCATCAGGAGCTTGAAGCAGCTAACCATATTGTCTCACATCTAGGAACAGAAAGCAGCAAGCACAGGCATGTCATTACTTGGGTCTTATTCTCCATTTACATAGCCAAGATCTTCTGCTCTGCCTAGGGGATGGGTCCACCTTTCCCAATTGAGATTTATTTTCTCACACTAACCAACATAATAACTATAATCTCCTAAAGGACATGAAGTTGGGAGGGGGAAAGGGTGAGTGTAGAAGGAGCAGGGGGAAGAGAGAGGTGAAAACTAATCGAAATACATTGCATACAAGTGTGAAATTCTCAAAGCATTAATGAGAATATAGTTTTAAAAAAGATAATCTCTCCCAGACACTCTCAGAGGCTAACTTTAGTCGACAGTCCCTCACTGAAGTCTGTCCAGTTGACCATCAATCCTGACCATCACAGGGCATCCAGTCCATGGCTGCCATATGTCCTGGCTCTTCTTTCATGATTCAGATAATCCAACTCTTTGCCCCATTGAAGGAAATCTGATATCTGCTGCCTCCTTCCTGGGCATCCACACATCAGAGATTTTTCTCTTATTGTTTTCTGGGGACAGAGTCTCATAGGCTGTCTTTAAATGTCCCATGCGCTTATGCCACACATGTGGTTTATGCTGGAGACTGAACACAGGGCTTCGTGCAGGCTAAATGAGCCCTCTACACACTGAGCTACACTTCCAGACCCTTGGCAGTTTATTTGAGCTGTGTTGGGGACTAAGGACACCAAAGCTGGAGTAGGGAATTTTGGACTGTGACACCACATTTGCAGAATGACTGGAGGAGGGTCTACTGACTCTGTCCTAAATACTTGCCCACAGTGAAGGCAGCAGGAGTGTCAGGGATTTCTACAATCTCAAGGATACCTGCACAGCAGCTCTTGGATCAAAATGCCTCTGATGAAAGCAACAGAGCACTGGACTTTGACTCTGTCCTCAGCACAGGAGGCTCTTGGCCAGTTTCCACTGTGACCAGCCTGACCCTGAGTTGTGACCACTGAATGTGGTAATTCGTTGAACTGGTTGCTGTTTACTGCATGTCTTGTGATCTTGTTGAGGCTGGAAAAAAATCTCATGGTCCCATTTTCCTGTCTCTTCCACCTCCTTTTCTCCTACCCCATTACAATGGAATTAATTGTTATGTGGGATACAGTAAAACTTTTCCCTTTTTAAAGTAATCATGTGGGAGCGGGATGATGAGGAGATAGCTCAGCAGGGGAAGGCACAGGCTATCAACCTGAATATAGATCTCAGGATCCACATGGCAGAAAGAAAGAACCAACTCCAGGAAGTTGTCCTCTTGTATAACTTTGGAGAGAACCTGGTGAACAGGGTCCCAGCCCTACACAGGCAGACGTGGTGGGTATGGTAGGTGTAGGAGCCATGGATATACTCAAGCTGTGCTCACGTGGAAACTTTATTAGAATAAAAGGGAGAAGAAGAAGAGAGAGAGAGGAAGAAGAAGAAAGAGAATAAAGGGGGTGAGGGTCAGAGAGAACTCTGGCCAGAGGGCAAGAGAGGGCATCTTCTTCTTAAAGAGAGCTTGACATCAGGATGCTGGGAGGGGAGGTTATTGATTATTGGCCTGGACTTGAGGAAGGGAGTCATAACACTAACACCTGACCTCCACATTTATGCCATAGTACAAGTGCCAAGCCCCCCCCCCCCCAATCACGTGAACAGTTTTTAAAATAAGATAAACGTGGGCTAAGATTTAAAGTGAATGTCAGAAAATGGAAACTTGGGTGTCTAAAATAAAATTTTTTATGTGTAATAAAAAGACAAAGATTAAAATTGATTGAGTGGCTACACAGATGCTCAACAGTTAAGAGTGAATACTACCCTTGTAGAGGAACTTTCAGTTCAGTTCCCTGTGCCCACACTTGGCAGCTCACAATCTCCTTTAACCTCAGCTCTAAGAAACCTGGCACCCTCTTGTGGCCCCCACAGGCATCTGCATGCAGGTGCACATACCCACACACAAATACACACATGATTTATTTTATTCTAAAAACAGGGACACTCTTAAATTACAATGGCAATGAAAAAGAAATTTTATATCACAAACATGAGCACAATAGGTAAAAGTAGTTACAAAGAAAATGCAGTAATAGATTAGAAGCAAAGATAAAAGCCATGGCAGGAGAGACTTGTGGGATTATCCTGATCTTGCCCTGTGCTCTCCCATGCTGTGTCTCCTCTATCTGCTCATTAGTTACAATGGGACCCAACATCTGCTTACTTCCATGCTTCAGCTGTGTGGACACCTGAACGAATTGAGAGGTGTCTAGAATTTTGGTTCATGTATGGGTTTGTCTAAAAAAATGGGCTTTTCAGAGATTGGCACAGAACAGTGGCAAAGGCAGATCTTGAGTGTGGGTGTCTCCATTCATACATAAGCTGAGGCTCTAAGTGGAACAAAAAACGAGAAAGGGGGGAGATGTGTACACAGGCGGCGTCTTGGTGTTGTTTTCTGCGGCTGTGATGGAAACCTTAACAGAAACAATTTAGATGGCAGGGAAAGAGTTCATTTCAGCTCACAGTTCCGGGTTAGAGTCTGAAACTACAGGAAAGTTAAAGTGGCTTGAATTTGAAGTGACTAGTCACATCCACAATCAACAGCAAAGAGAGCCTGGATGCCTGCATGCTTGTACTTAGCTCACTTTCTTCACTCATATATAGTATAGGCTCCCCGACATAGGGAATGGTGCTGCCCATAGTGGGTTGGGTCTTCTCACCCCAGTTAACTCAATCAAGACATTTTCCCACAGACCTTTAAAAAGGCCAAGTTGATGTAGACAGTCATCATTGAGATACTGTCCCCCATAAGATTCAAGATTGTGTTATGTTGGTAATTACAGCAAACTGTCACGGGTAGGTGTGACTCTTCCTGAATCATGTTTTCCTTGCTGCTGGCATTGATCATTGACATCAGATTCTGGGTTAGTCCATATTTCAACGGGGACTTTTAACCAGCATTAAACTTTCCAGCCCTTCAGACACTATTACTGTTCCCTCGTATTCTGGGGCTTCTAGCGTGGTAGTAGGCTTCCTCAGTTCTACTGCCTACAAATTGTGGGGCTCTATAGCCTCTGATTATGAATCTAATAAGTTCTACACCCCCTTCTGTCCACTTGAATGAGTTTTTTATCTTTTGGTCGCTGGCTTTTGTTTTTGCATCTGTTGGCTGGCATTTCTGGGAGTTGTTTCAAGAGGAAGGGACTGGGTTTTTGATTAAGTTTCCTTTGGGGGAAGGGCTGGCTTTACATTTTGATTCTCTAGACAGAGTTGGTGTGTGTGCAGGTGGAAGCCAGCAGACCCACATGGCCTCTGATCAGAGCTGAGCATGTGGCATGGTACATCTTCCTGTTTGTTTCTGGATAAGTTTTGTCCAGTATATGTGTTACATGAATCTCATACCATAACTATTGTAAAATGTTACCATTCTTCACAACAGCCATCCTCAACATTAACTATTACAACAAAATACTCATTGAAAAGAAATGATAACATTGCATAGCCTAGACTGTCCCCTATTCTTGACAGTGCCCCTGCCTCAGCTTCACAAGTCCTGGGATTACAGTGGTAATCACGATACTAGACAGACTCTTTTTTTAAGAAAAAAAAGTGTTACTAATGATAAGATGTTAAAATTTATGACATAAAATCTGGCAAATTTAATAAAAGAGTCCAAAGGGAAAAGACAACAAAAGACTAGAATTTGCAGTTTGCGTAAGAAAAAATGCAAATGGCTGGTCACACTCAACAGTTTTAAATTGTAGCCGATACATGACAAATGACGATGGGCTGGAAGTGTAGGGAGGCAAGTGCTTGAGTGCAAAGCTGGTGGATCACACCCTGGTGGAACTCTCTAGGGGATGGTTTTCCAATATCTGCCAAAAGCCTTAAACGTGCATATATTACATATCTGCGGGAATTTCTTCTAAGGGCACAATTAGAGATGTGGCAGGGACTTTGCTATACGGACAAGAAATCTCAGAATAATTCTGATGGAAAAATGGGAAAGTGTGCTGAATATGAAATGTAAGTGGTGAGCTATTAAGGGGATAAAGAACATGTATGTCTAATGGTGGTACTTGTACTCCCGCTATTGCCCGTTTTGAGTGTGACTGCATTTTACTATAATTTGTGTGTGGGCACAAGGATGAAGTGGATGTCTGTACTCTCCATATTGTTTTGATTATCTTTATTTTTTTGGTATGTTGTTTTTGGGTGGTATTGTAAAACACAAATTCTAGTTGGTATTTAATGAAAACCCAGCACCAGATATTGGGGAAAAGCTGGAATATCATCAGAGAGAGGAAACAGATCACAGTCATGTCAGGGTAAAAGCTATCTTCCAGAGTCCTCTGCCTGGCTGGTCACACCCACCTTAATGTCTCCCTAAGCCTGCCTTTAATTTTTTCTCCATCCATTTGTTTCACTTCCTGGTTCAATTCTGTATCATAATCCTAGAGATAGGATTATAGTTAAGGTGAGTCTGTTCACCCCACCCAGTCTTTCAGTTGTGTGCTCCCCCTTCAGGGCCCTGACACTGAGTTGGTTTGAACGTCATCTTGTATTCACCCAAATTACCATAATGGTATTGTCCACCACCTTCCTGCCTCTAATCCACAATCTGTATTTATGTAGCAGTATTATATATCTAAAGTTCAGGTATGAGGATGAAATTCTCTTTATTTTGTTGCTATATTGAGCTTTCTATTCAAGCAAGCATGAGGATTAGAGTCCAGATCCCCATCACCCACATAAAGGCCAGTGAGGGTGGTGGCCAGCCTGCAATCCCAGTTGATGGGAGGTGGTGGCAGGAGATCCTGGAGCAAACTGGCCTGTTATACTAGCCAAATGGGTGAAACATTCCCAAGAGAGAGATACTGCCTAAGTGTGTAGTGTGGAGCCATCAGGGAAGACACCAGATGTTAACCTCTGGCTTCTATGTGTATGTGTGCACACACATATAAGCATGCATCCACATAGGCATACATCACAGGCACATATACATACAGAAATAATTCAAATGCTTTGTATGATTTAACTGTTAATGCTATTAGTTAGCTGCAAGTAGTATAAAATCTTAAGCTGGTCATCTAGTGAGGCTGTGGAGTTCTCTCAACCACAGGTGGCTGGAGAATTCTCTCACCAGTGGGTTCTCTCACTCATCCATGTTTCCTTGACCTGTATTTCAGTTTTCTGTCTCAGCATTTATATTGAGGGAATTAACATTTCCCATCTTAACTATGTGCGAGCAACTCATTACCCAGAATATAATGCTTTATAAGAAGGATAATAATCTCATTAATAATATAGCCTCATTAATAATTTCTAATAGGGTCCTTAGAAAGAATGAATGAAATAATTACTCATATTAACTTAATGATTGGGTTCTTTGGTGTATGTACCTGGTTTAGAACTCCATTCTTATAGGGTTTTCCTTAAATGTTTCCTTCTTGGTGAGTTTCTTGCTGGTCACTGTCTACCTGCTTCCATCAACACACATTGAGAATGTCCTGTCCTCTCTTTCTCCGTATCACCTTCTGAAAGGACATAGAAAGAAACCTAATCTCACAGCTACTCCCCTACTCAGTACTACCATAGGATTTAGAGTACCCTTCCAGTCACCTGTTTTGTATATGGGCAGTGAGTCAAATATACTGTCGGTGCTCTGCTTTGACCATTAAGCATTGTGTCCTGGAGATGCTAACACACACACACACACACACACACACACACACACACACACACACACACACACACACACACAGAGGATAGAGTAACCTTCCTTGTTCTGTTAAACAATTGCTTACTTCTCTATTGTACAGATGGCCCCAAGCTTAGCCAGCCCTTTGCAGATGACCGTGGGAATCGCTCAGACCTTTCTCAAACAGAGCAGTGATAAGTAAGCATAGCATAGACGTTCAAGTGCATTTCCAGACTTGGTTTCCCAAAGCACAATGGCTGGATCATGTCCCATACACATTTAAAGGAAAAAATGTCACCAAGTTGCCACCTAAAGAGCTTTACATATTGAAGAGAAATATGCAAAACCCCAGAATAGTGTTTTCAATTGTTTTTGGAGTTTTGACAATCTGATAGATGGAAAAGGCTCCCGAAATGTAATTTAATTTCTGTTGGCCAGGGGTCAGCCAAGTTTGTTTTCCTATAAAATACCAGGGAGTGTTTTCAGCTTTGTGGTCCAGCTTATGTCCTACCATTTAACTCTACGGAAACATAAAAGCAGACAAGGGCTACATAACTGAACACTGCCTTTCAGGGGAACTTTGTTCCTAAGTTCAGGAGTCTTGTCAGATGTAGCTGTACAGTGTTCCAGTTCCTGTTGGGAGACATGTTTCACATGTCAAAGACCCACACCAATTGCTTTTATTTTCCTGTGAATGGCTCAGGTCCTTTTCATTTTTAAATTACTCGTTACTTAATTTCTTAATACACTCATTTCTTTACTCTGTGTGTGTAAGTGTCTTGCCTGCATGTATATGTACCACCTTTGAGGAGGTCAGAGCAGGGTATCAGATTCCTTGGAACTGGAGCTACAGGTGGTTGTGAGCTTCCATGTGGGTAGTGGGATTTGAACCCTGTTCTTCTGAAAGAGCAGCCAGTGCTCTTAACTGCTGAGCCATCTCTCCAGCCCTGTTGCTCTTTCTTAATGCTTTTTGCTAGATGTTCTTTATGTATTGATCTCATGTCTCTGCTAATATAACAAATATTTTTTCCTAATTTATCATTTGAATTTGTGTATAGTAATATTTAGTGAAGAGGTTTTGGTAGATTATTAAAGGGGTGTGTGTGTATGTGTGTGTGTGTGCGTGTGCGTGCGTGCGTGCTTTGCCTGTGTGGAGGCCAGGTGTCTGTCAGATATTTTCCCCTACTGCTCTTCACCTGATTTTTTGAGCCAGGGTCTCTCATTGAATCTGGAACTCACCAATTTGGCTGGAAGAATTCTGAGGGTCTGCCTGTCTCTACCACTCCAGCACTGAGATTCTAAGTATATACCACGATGCTCAGATTTATATTATTACATGGGTGCTGGAGATTGAAGTCAGGTCTCTATGCTTACACATCAGGGACTTTATCAGCTGAGCCAGTCCTCAAGCTCCCAGCTCCCAGTTTTTGTTTAACAGATAACTTGCTGGCCCAGCTCTACTGACAGCACAGTGGCTTGTTAGCTGGAGTTTCTCATAAGCTTGGTGTGAAGGAGGTGATCTTTCAGCTCAGAGCACCTTAGACTCCCACAGCTCAACTGAGCCAGCCTCAAATTTGAACATGTGACAAAGTGTTACTGTTTCAGGTTTCTGTTACTGTCTGAGAGCTGAGGACTCAGTGCCCTTAGCTGCTGAGAGATCCCAAAGCACTTAGCTTTAACTGAATGATGTGCTTTATAAAGTTTCTCAAAAATTCTTTATTTTTTTTAAATTTTTAAACGTAAAGGGGATTTATTTTCCTCTCCCCCCCCCCCCCGCCCCCAAGGAGCCCAGATGAGGGTACTGGATCCCCTGGAGCTGGAGTTACAGCTATGAACAACCTGATATGGGCTCTGGGAATTGAACCCAAATTCTCTGCAAGAGCAGAAGATGGTCTTAACTACCAACCCAGCAAACTCCTTGGCTCCCCAAATTTTAACAGTTGGGGTCTCCCTTGCTAGGAACAGTGTGATGAAAGAGGGTTTGCTTTTATGTGAGGCTGAGGGCCAAATCTGAGAGAACACTGCATGCTATTGTGATGTACAACCTGTTTGATGGAGATTCCTTTCTGAGAATCCCTGAAAAGCAATAAACAACAAATAAGCACAAAGAGAAAGCAGTACTAAACACAAAATACCCTGTCTTCATTATTTGATTTGATTTTATATGTATAGGTGTTTTGCTACATGCATGCATGCTTGTGATCATGTGCATGCCTTGTGCCTGAGGTGGCCAGAAGAGGGTGTCAGATCCCCTGGGGTGAGCCACCACCAATGTGCTGGGAATTGAACTTGGGTACCCAGTGCTCTTAACTACTGAGAAATCTCTCCGGTACTCATTATTAATATTTTTTAAAATACCTATTTTACCCAATTTAATGTCCAAAGGCAAGAATCCATTTTTAATAAACTGCCGTCTGTAGTAGGAGGTTTCTGGCCCTGACTTTTGGGCCTAGCCTTAAGGTTTTGACCCACAGACCGCCAGACCCACAGAGACACACAGATGTTTACAATAGTTTTCAGCTGATCAGCCTAAGGCCCAGGCATACAACTTGCTAACTCTTTACCGTTAATCTAACCCATGACTTTTACCTTGTTCAGCCATGCGGCTCAGTACCTTTTCTCAGAGCAG
The DNA here is from genome assembly GCA_033318265.1 of Phyllotis vaccarum. Taxonomy (NCBI): domain Eukaryota; kingdom Metazoa; phylum Chordata; class Mammalia; order Rodentia; family Cricetidae; genus Phyllotis; species Phyllotis vaccarum. Next base: position 69,751,805 of record JARWLC010000014.1, on the reverse strand, counting down.
CATAGTTGTCCTCTGCTTCTTCCAGCTTCTCTCTGGGTTCTGCTCTGTGCTTCCTGTTCTCAGAGTTTTCCTAATCTGGTAGCCCCACCCACACTTCCTGTCTGCCTTTGGCCAATCAGTGCTTTTTATTAAACTAGTGGGTGGGACAATTATTTTCAATGAAGCAGCATAATCTCCCACAGCCATCACTGCCACTGGCAGAGTTACTATAGCTGTGATTAGCTAAAGCTTGAAGATGGATTTGGAACTGAAAGCAATGTGATCTATTGTATGACATCTACTCAGAGATAAATATATGGATGACTTGTATATTCTTAATTATAGCCAAATAAAGACAAATTAATATGCACACATGTATACAACACGGACATAATCTACCTTATTTCCCTGTATATTATTTTGTTCTTGTGAGAAATGTTGATTTTTTTTATTATTTTTTCATTTACTACTCTTTTTAAAAACTGCCTTTATTTATTTGTGGGTGTGTATGTCTGTGTGTGTGTGTGTGTGTGTGTGTGTGCGCACGCGCGTGCATGCGTGTGCGTACGCACATGCCATAGCAGAGGTAGGAGCACAATCTGGAAGAGTTGGTTTCTCCTTCCACCATGTTGGTCCTGGGGATCAAACAGGTTTGGCAGTGAGCACCTTTACACACTGAGATATCTCACTGTCCTCATTTCCTGTTATTCTGAAGTTATTTCATCATATATACATACACCTACACACACACACACACACACACACACACACACACACACACACACACTGTTCAGTTGTAAAATGTCTCTCAAAAGGCTATATGTTCCAGCTGGGGGTGTTTGACAGTTTCTGGAAACTTTAGGAAGCAGAGCCTAGTTGTAGGAGAAGGTCCCTAAGGAGTCCTTGTAGATTCTTTTTGCCTGGCCTCTTCCAGTTTTCCTCTCTACTTCCAGTGTGCCACAAGATAAGGTGACCTGCTCTTCTCTGCCACACATCCACACTGTTGTGATACCTGTCCCAGTGACTGTGGATGGAACCCGCTGTGTCTTGGTTTCATTTTTGTCACTGTGATAAAATCCACTGTCTAAAGCAACTTTAGAAAGACAGATTTAATTTAGTTTACAGTTGCAGATTACAGGCATCACTTCAGGAAGACAAGGCAGTGATTTGATGCAGCTATCATGTATCATATCCACTGTCAAGAATAGAGAGAAGTGCATGCATGGGTTCCTACTGCTCTGTTATACAGTCCAGGACCAACCCTAGAGGATAGTGCTGCCCACAGTGGGCTTGAATTTCTCATATCCATTATGATCAGCAAGTTAATCCTCCACAGGCCAACCTGATCTACGCAGATCCTCTTTGTGACTCTCTTCCTGGGCAATTCTACATTGTGTCAAGATGACAGTTGAAACTTTGGTTCTAAAACTGAACCAAAATAAATCTTTAAATTGTTTATCTTAGGTATTTTGGTGACAGAGACACTAATAGCACACATCCATATCCATAGACACATTTACATATTCAGACATGTAATACACTTATGAACATATAGTAAATATATTAACTGAACTTTTAGAATTTATACCCATGATTTAATTTAAATGTCATCCGTGATTTAAAGTATTCATCATATTTGTGATAAACACATGAACTAGGTTCTGAGAACCCATAATGACTCACAGTTTTCTGCCCTCAAATTTCTCACTGTCATGTGGAGAAAGTAATGTCTGTATAGATAATTATAGCAGAAGAACATGAAATGCTGCCTAGGCTAGAGGGACTGATTTATCACCGGACTCAGACAAGCATTAGACTGGAGCTCCAGCAGAGGGAAAGTCGGAGATGGGTATGCATCTGAGTTTTTCTTCACCCTCCGTTTCTTGTTACCTAGGAAGACTAGTTTTCGTTCTATTGCTGTGATTAAAACACCAAGACCAAAAGCCACCAGGATGAGGAGATCTATTTCATCTTACAGGTTACAGTAGGGAATCCAGGGGCAGGACCTGAAGACAGGAGCTAAAGCAGATATGAAGGGATGCTGCTTGCTGGCTTGCTTCCCCTGGCTTGCTCAGCTCCCTTTTTTATACAGGCCAGGCCCACCTACCCAGACATGACGCCTTCCACAGTGGACTGGGCCCTCCTCCATCAAATAGCAATCTAGAAAATGCCTCAGAGAAATGGCCAGCAGCCAATCCGATGGGGGTAATTTCTCAGCTGATGTCCTCTCTTCCCAGTTGACTCTGGTTTGTGTGAGGTTGACAAAAACAAATGGGTAACACTGAGGGGAGAGAACTCAGCTGTGGGTCAGATAAGAACCAGGGACGGGGAGCTTCCTGGTGGGGTGTTTACTATCTAGGAGATGGTCCATCCTCCTGTGAAATGGGCCAAAGGAAGTCAGAGTTGGCCAGGCAGGGACAGATTCCCCTTCCCAAGCAGGACAAGCCAGGGATGGAAGAGACTGAGGGAAGCCTCCCTCAACATTTCAAAGAGGCCTGGAATGGTGGTGAAAGACTTCCCTTTCCTATGGTGTAGAACAGAATCTGTATGATGGAGAACTCAGTGAAGACATCCTACCAAATCCTACCGTACTCCTGCTACTCTCTTTAAGCCCATTTCAAAAGTGCATTTCCTTCCCCCTTAAAGACGGAAAACTTTGAGGACAAGAAACCTCAGGCAGAACATGGTATGCTGACCTGGAGAGCAGATGACCAGGCCTGACGACTTGGTGTGGCTGCTCATTCCTACAGTTTCCTGGGCATGATCTGACTTCCCAGCATGCAAATGAAATCGGCCCCAGAACCTCCGCAAAAGACCTCTTCCTGCTCATGAAAACAATGACCCTGCAGGAAGCAAGATAGAGTAATACATTTATTTTTATTTATTAAAGGAAAACAACTAACAAAAGCCCTCTTGACCCCGTTTCCTGGGTAATTAACAGATGTCTGAATGTGGTCAAGACCAGGGTGGGTCATTGGCCAAGAGGGAAGTAGCCTGGAGCAGGAAGTATTAGAGGACAGTTAAAAACAGTCTAGAACTTGAATTTGATGCAGGCTGCAAAGTGAGTTAGCACGACTCAAATTATACCAGCTCAGAAAGCCTGTCACGATGCATCAGCTTAGTACCCAGTGAGTCCCAATAAATGCCTTTGCTCTGTCTGGTTGTTTCTACCATACTTCTCTTGGAATCCATATCTGGGATGTTGTATGCAAAAGGAAGTGTTTTTTGATGTGATAGAAAAGTTAGTTAGACTAAAATGAAATAGCAGCTTGGAAAGGAGACCCACTAAGTAGACATGATGGTCCATGGCCATAATCCCAGCACTCTGAAATTGGATGCAGAAGAACAAGACTTTAAGGCCAGCCAGGGCAACATAGCAAAATCTCATCTCATAAACAAACAAAACTAAAATCCAACAACAGTAAACCTTAGGCCTGTGTAGCAGGTCCGTGAAGGTCTGGAGGTCAAAATGATTGTTTTCCTACTCTTTGTCTCACATATGGCTTTCCATCCCATGTAAGTAAGGACACGGGTCACCCCAGGCTTACTGTTTTACCATGGATACCAGTACTAACCCACTGTACTAAACTGTGCTAATATATAAAGATAAAAGACTAACACAGAGACATTTTCCCAGATCCTGGCAAAGATTCAGTAAATGAGAGCCCCTCTGTCTACCATTTTCCGATCTTCCTTCATTCTATTTCCAATCTGCCTATCTACCTTTTTTCCAATCTTTGATTTATTACCTATCATCTATCAACTGTCAATCACCTATCAAATATCCAGTGACCCACCCTATTGAGCCCACCTCCTATACATTTCATAACTTCTCCAAACAGCACCACCAGCTAGAAACTAGTTGTTCAGATGCAAGCATGCAGGAATAGTTCAAATTTAAACTATAACAAGGGAATACAAAGTGATTCCACTTGGGATGGGATTGGGAAATAAAGGACCAGTCCAAGCCCTTACATTGTGTTTATTCAGTGATGGAGCATCTGACCAATGTGACTGTCAAAACTCATGGTCTGAGACCATGGTATGGAAGTGAATGGAGATAAGTCTCCAAGGCATGGAGACAGGAGCTTTAGCAGAGATGGTCTGCTGACAACATCAGTGGCTCAGCTCTCTAGAGGTCTTTAAAGGTAGTCTGCTCTTAAGTTTATTTCTGACTTGTGAGTGCAGCTATTTGGATCAGAGCTTTGTGTTCAGATCCCCTTCATCCTTGAAAACACCAGCTGGCCATGGTAGCCTGTACTTTCAGTGCTGAGAAGGTGGAGATGAAAGTTTCAGGAGCAAGCTGGCTAGCTCAAGAAGCCATAAGAGTAAACCCTGGGTTGAGAGACCCTGCCTCAAAATTGAGGGGGGCAGCAACTGAGGAAGACCTCCCGTGTTAGCCATAGGCCTCCACTTGCACGTGTGCATATGCATAAGTTCACTACACACAAGCACACATGAAACTAAGAGCTGGAAATGACTTGGAAAAGGATATGTTAGTCCAAGGAGCTCTTGTCCTCCTGACTGTATTTTATTTTACAAGAAGGCCATGTCTGTACTTGATGACAGCTTACTGTGATACACACAGCTCAGGGGAAAAGATATCCTTAGTTAGAAGCTAGGAGCTGGTGGGGGTAAGGGTAGGTGAACACATTGTCAACTACAGGTGCCTTCTCAGTTAAACACAGCATGGGAAAAAAACCAAGAAAATGTCTGTCAAAGGCATTGGACTTGGTTCTGTTAAAGCTATCCATGAGGCTGGCATATCTGTGATCTCAGTTTTTAGAAGATAAAGTCAAGAGGATCGGGAATTCAAAGCCAGCCTGAGCTAAAGGAGACTCTATTTTGAAAATACAAAATAAAAAATTTTGAAACTCATCTGCTACCATTTCCCTCTCACACACACTTTGCACTGTGAGGACGGCATAACCTAGAGCAACGCTCTCAGTCAGAGCCCAGGCTTTCTCAGACTCCCAGCAATACAGGGTCAGTGGCCTCAAGGGCCCTGGAGGCTGTGTGAGTAGAGGAAGGACTCTGGGCTTCCTGACAAGCTGTCACCTCAAGTACAATGACCTTATTTATGTCCTGTGAGGATGGTAACAGAATAATCAATGCTGGTAGCTCCTGGGCTGGGTGTTTGAGGTTGAGTCAAGCCTGCTTTAGAGAGAGTGGGGCTGTTAGATCTCTCTGCAGAGCAGATGAGCCAGGTCATGGCCCCTGGGAGAGGTCTGATGCTGGTAAGCAGCAGAACTCATTTTCCAGCAAATAGATTTTCATTTTGCTTTTCCCCAGTGATACGCTTCTGAATTATCACTGGAATGAGGTCTGATAGGGCCACCAGACTGAGCCTCTCTCACCTTTCAGAGATCTGTCCCCTGAGCTCCGACTCAACTCTGTCTGATCTCTTTCTGCTTCTGTTCCCATGTATAACACACACCACCCATTGCCCCCCCCCACCTGTGTGTGTGTGTGTGTGTGTGTGTGTGTGTGTGTGTGTGTTGCACTCCCCTGCAAGGCCACAAGTGAAAGCCAGAAGTGAAGTCAACTGTCTTCCTCTATCAAACTCCCCCTCTTATTTTTTTTAGGACAGGGTCTCTCGTTGAACCCTCAGATTTGGGTCAGCTGTCTGGAAAGTGAGTCCCTGCAACCTACCAGTCTCTGCCTGTCCGGGGCTGAGGCTACAGTAGTGTGTCCACATCTCAATTTTTGTGTGGGTAGTGGGAGTACACATTCAGATCATCATGTTTGTGTAGCTGACACTTTACCCATACAGTCATCTCTCCAGTCCCCTCCATCCATATTTTATCATGTGCTGTGGGATTCTATGAAGCTGAGATGGACCCAGGCTGAATTGACTAATTGAGTGCTTAATCACATGGGAGATTCTTAACTGCCTAAGTCAGATCCAGTATACATGAGAGTTTAATGATTTTCATTGAGTCAGACTTATCTCAAGCTGACATTAGATAGCACATTGTCATCAGGTGAAGACGAACTAACTCATCATACGTGTGTTTGCTAGTTTTGGGAACTTGACACAAACCTAGACAAATCTAATGGAGAAATTGTCTCTATGACATTAGTCTGAAAGCAAGTCCATGGGGTATTTTCTTGATTGATTGACTGATGTGTGTGTGGAGGGGGGCACAGCCCACTGTGGCTGGTACCCCTCCTGGGCTGGTGGTCCTGGGTTGTAAAAAAAGAAAGCTGAGTAGTCTGGAGGTGAGGGGATGTCTGCAAGCCAGAGAATAGCATTTCTCCATGGCTTTAGCCTGAGTTCTTGCCTTCAGGCTCCTGCCCTACCTGAGTTCCAGCCCCAAGTTTCCTTCGTGATGTGGCAGGGACATGTAAGCCATACAAACCCTTTTCTCTTGGAGTTACTTTTGGCCACCCGTTTTTTGTTTGTTTGCTTTATCACCACAATGGAAAGCAGGATTCACAAAACCTAGAGACCAAGAGTTTAACCCCTATCTCTAAGAGTGACATCTCATGCTTTCCCACACAGCTACACATCTTTCCACCTGTGTACACTCTGGAACACTTTCTTGGTCACATGACTAACTCATCACAGCCATCAACTCATAGCTCTGAAACTGTTCTTCTAGGAAGCGTTCTCATATTCAATGATAATTTATTTTTCTTCTCTGTGACCAAATACAAGAAATAATTTAAAGGCTGGAGGATGCCCTTGGCCCATTATCTCAAAGGTCTCAGTCAGCCTCAGTAGGAAGCTGGCAGAACATGGCCCCTCAACTTACAGAATCCCAGAAGGAGAGAACACTGTGTTCTAGGGTCCTGTGTTCTGTTTTCTTACCTTTATGTGGGTTCCAGGGATTGAACTGCAGACTTGTTCTGCTGAAAACTGCTGAGCCATTTTGTCAGCCCCATCTTTAAATCATTAATATGTAAAAATATGAGAAACAGCTTACAGGCTATTAGCAAACAATTCAATGAACTTTCTGGCTCTACAGAGCACTGTTCTGTCACCATAAACACACGAATCTGAAAATCTCACTAAGAAACACTCCCCCCCCCATACACACACACATACACACGTGGGCAGAGTCCTTGTGTAGCTCAGGCTGGCACTGAATTCAGTAGCTGGAGATGAACTTTACCTCTGATCATCTCATCTCCACTCTCAAAGTGCTGGGCTTACAGGTGCCCAGCGTTAAATTTTCAAAGCAATTCCAAGTCATCTGTGATCCATTTTCTATTGTTTGAAGCCATAAAATAACATGACTCATTTTCCAAGTGACTACAGAATATAAAAATTGATTTGCTCATGTGTGTATAAATCCTGGCAGTTTATCCAGGCCCTGTGACCTGGTCTAGGCATATCTTCATGAAAAGGGCTCTGTTCATCCAATGGTTCTCATTCTCTTGTATGAACATCACAAGGGTCACTGAGGACTCCACTGAGTGTATACCTCATCTATAGAACAATTATATTGTTCTCTGGTTGAGCCCCCCCCCCCACTCAGGCCTGCTTTCTCTTTCAGTGAACTTAATGAGGTCATTTCTCAATGCCTATCCTGTTTTTAGATGTGTGATTGGTTACATGCACTATCCACGGCTATATAATTATACCAAACATAGGATCTTAAAACAATTTAAATGGCTCAGCAATTAAGAGCAGGTACTGCCTTGGTAGAGGACCTGACTTCAGTTCTCAGCACCCACAGCAAGCATGACCATCTATAATTCCCCCCCAGGAGACATGATGGCCTCTGGGATTCTAAGGTACTTACACTAACATGCACATGATCCTCCACATAAACATAAAAGTAGATATGAATAAATCTTAAAAGTTGCACACATACTTCTAAGTTTCTGGCGTTCTGAAAGCTACGTGTGGCTTAACTGGGCTCTCTAGTTCAAGGCCCCTGGGAAGGTTGCTGGAAAGCTAGGTTTGTATCACCTCACCTCAATCTATATCCAATGGGTGATTCACTTCCAAGTTCACCCACATGACTGCTGGCAACATTTAGTCCTTGGAAGGCTGTTAGCTGGAGTTCATTTTTGGCTCCACGATACTTGGATCTCTATATGAGCAATTTACCCACAGCAGCTGACGTAATCTTTTTGAGCCAAGAGAGGGAGTGAAAGGGGGGGGGGAGGGAAGGATGGGGGGGGAAGAGAGAGAGAGAGAGAGAGAGAGAGAGAGAGAGAGAGAGAGAGAGAGAGAGAGAGAGAGAGAGAGAGAGAGAGAATATGAAGGATGGCTATTGAAGCTCTGTTTGACCTCACCTTCCACTAACCTATTGCTTTTACCATATTGTGAAGAAGTACGTTTCTAGGGTCTGTGAAATACTTGCCTTAAAAGCATGTTGATCTGCAGAATCCACACTTAACAAGCCAGGCAAGCACTTGTAATCCCAGCATGGGAAGGTAGAGATGCCAGGTGGATCATTGCTCTGCCTACCTAGTCTGCTTGACATGTTTCAGCCCCTCAAGAGACCCTGTATCAAAAGAGCAAGGCAGATGATGCTTGAAGGATACCCAATGCTTCTGGACTCTGTATGCATGTCCACACACACATACTTGCTAGCCCCAGACTTTGAGAACAGATTGATTGACCAAAAAGAAAGTGGAGGTCACTCCATGCGATTAGCAGTAGTTCGAGGCTTGTATGAGTGAGTTAGTATAGCCAAATGTCTGTCTCCCACCCACCAGCACCCAAACAACCAGTCAGAGGCTTAATATTAATTATAAACTGTTTGGTCTTTATCCCAGGCTTATTATTAACTAGCTCATTCATCTTAAATTAATACAGTTCTATTAATCTATGTCTTGTGGCTTTACCTCTGTTCCATTACATCTTACTCTCCCCAGTGGCTCTCAGTGTCTCCTGGACTCTGTCTTTCTTCTTCCTGTATCTTAGATTTCCCATCTGGTTTATATCATGTCTTGGCATAGAACAAAGCAGCTTCTTTATTAACAAATGCACAGTGTACAGAAAGACCATCCCACAGCAAGCTGGTGGACAAAAACCCCAAGCTCTCAGGAAGATGGCCTTCAAAAAGACATATGGCTTAACCTGAATACAGTTGTTTCATGTAGAAAAGGCTAAATTATAGTTTTTCCACCTTTTAGTTTTTTGGTTTTTTTTTAACTTTAAAAATTTTTCTAAACTTTAGTATAAAGTTGTATACACACACACACACATACACACACAAATGAAAACAAAGTGATAATCCCACAAAACCTTGCCCCTAACAGATATGCTGGCTAGTCGTCAATACCAACTTATTTATCAATATTTTTCATGTTATTGCATTTACATGCACCGTCTCTGGCACACGTGGAGGTCAAAAGACAACTTGAGGGGGTCCATTCTTTCTTTTCACAATTTGAATTCCCGGCGTAGAATTCGGGTCCTGCGGCTTGGAGTTAAAAATCTGTATTCGCTGAGCTGTCTTGCCACACCCTCTTTTATCTGTTTGAGACAAGCCTCACTCTCCAGTCTTCGTCTCTTAATACTTTCTAATTTATAATTATAAATTTATTTATAATTTATAGGGACAAGCCATCATACCCGACCTAATAATGCTATTTGGAAACATTATGGAATTTGTTCCTGGGAAGGCTAGTACTGGTTGCCATCCAAGCTCGGTTCCTAGTGAGAGCCTGGGCCTGCGTCCCTGACCCTGAGGAGACGTGTCTGATGCGTTCTCCTTCCTCTCCCCGCAGAAAACCCTGAGCGAGCTGCTCTGTACTTCGTCTCTGGCGTGTGCATCGGCCTGTTCCTGACCTTAGCTGCCTTGGTGATGAGGATCTCTTGCCACACTGACTGCCAGCAGCGGGGTCCCCGGAGGAGGTGCTTGCAGGACCAGGAGAGCAGCAGCGACAGCAGCGACAGCGAGGATGGCAGCGAGGACACAGCCTCAGACCTGTCGGTGCGCAGACACCGCCGATTCGAGAGGACTTTGAACAAGAACGTGTTCACTTCTGCAGAGGAGCTGGAGCGCGCACAGCGGTTGGAGGAGCGTGAGCGGATTATCAGGGAGATCTGGATGAATGGGCAGCCCGAGGTGCCTGGCACCAGGAGCCTAAATCGTTACTACTAAGAAGGCACAGTGTGGACCCCAGAACCTCTGTAGGCCGCCACGAAAAGAATGGATTCTGCAGGCAGGGAAGGTGCACGTAACAGAAGCCAGCTCTGCTCATGTGTCTGGAGAGAAACGCAGGGTCATCCTTCATTCCCGAGGGCGTGGGGGGTTTGCTTTAGACTCTTACTCTGGAGAAATAGACAGCCCAAGCCGAGGGGGCATCTGTCTGCCTTTCTTGACATCCATATGGGCACACTTGCCAACCTTTCTAGGTCTTGGAATGGTGTTGAGATTTCTGCTCCAACCACGTGACAGTGTTGTGACAAGCTGAAAGGAAGGATGATCCTTCTAACTTTCTGAGGCGCTCAGAAGTTTGTGCAAACTTAACCGCCGTGTTATTCCTTTACAAAAGGAAAAAAAAATTCTCATAGCTGGAAAGCTGGGGATATCAGGGTGAACTTAACGCAGAAGATGCAATTTTCTAATGAATTCCGTACAGTGGAAGTAGTTTTGATTGAGATAGCATGATCTGGGCTAATTATTTAAAGCTAATTTTTAAAACGAAAACAATGTTGGCAACCTCTGCATTTTAACTGACACCTCAGGGATTAAAATCCTATTTTTAGTATAGAGTCTAGTTCCCACCTCATTCATGAAAATGAATAGAATTTACTGTATTATGAGATGTGACGGTGACATAGGATACATCAATAGCCTCAAAGGATAAAGGATTTTATTTTTTAGTAGTTTATAAAATAGATATTAACACATGTGTTTGAAAATGCTGCATAAAAATAGAAGCCGTGCGTCCTTCCATTTTGGAGAGAAGAAAAGTTTCTCATGACTTCAAAGACTCATGATATTTAAATAATATTTTGTTTAAAAAAAAACAGTTTGGATTTCCAAGAAAGTAATGGAAACCAGAGGTGAGGATTAAAGCCAAATTAAAATGGTATCTAAAATAAACCTTCCATGAAGATCTCCTTTCGTTTTCTGTTCATCTATGTGGTCACACATAAGCCTCTGAGATCACTCCTACTTTTGGGCAAGTATGGCCTCTCCAGGACCCCTGAAGGATTAATGATTTTAAAAGGATCCCTTGTAATAAGAGTTCTTTGTGTAGAATAGATGTTGTGGTTGGGCTATTGCTAAGCAGATAGAGGAGCTGAAGATTTACTCAAAGCAAGAGAGATGATAGTGACCCCACCCATGCCCCCTCACAGAAAGAGGTTGGTAGGGAGGGAAAGCAGGCAGACCCCAGGAAGGATGGGAGGAAGAAAGACTGACTGCTGTATTGGAAATTGAGGGACAGGATGAGGCAGCTGCTTCTAGGACAGTGGTTCTCCACATGACTGTTCCATCTAAAGGATGGAGACCAAGACCAAAGCCTGGGAAACAGGACCATCCAAGGGACTCAAATGACAAGGGTGTACACCCTGATCCAGAGGTGCCGACTTTCTTCAATCTTTAGCAAAGAAAGCTAATCTCAATGCCATACTCAGACTAGCCACAGAGGATTCAGGCAGATTGTATACGCTCTTAGCAGCTAGAGATTGTGATCTCTGTGTTTCTCGGGCTTTAGATTTACATCTTTGCACCTTTTAGAAAAATGGAACAGTAAGTATTTACTTTCAATGCCAGACGGTAGCTGAGAGGTTTTGAGTCCCTATAGACACAGGCTTCAGAAGTGGATGGATGTGCTTGGCAGGACACGGGGGCACATAGCTATGCCAGTGCCTCTTCCTGAGCAGAGGTAGCTACTGTCAGATCCACTCTCCTGAGTCACTGCTGTTGGTGGAGTGGTCTGTGGTTACTTGTAGACTTAAAACATCCTAATATAGGACACAGGAAAGTAACACCTCACTGCATGGTGGGAGGGGATGGTGGAGCCCACTGTATAATATGCCTACCAGTGGGATTCCAAAGAATGACCTTAAAAGTACTGTTTTTCTGTCACAAAGTTTTAGGGGATTTTACTGTACAATAGACAACTGTATAATTCCATGCTATGGACCAATGTTACTTATAAATTCAAATTGAAATGTAGTTGCTATGGAAACAGTGCTAAGAGGTGGGATCCACATGGGTCACAAGGGTCCTCTCCTTATGGATGAAGTAGAATTCACAGAGGAATTCACAGAGGCAGTGAATTCCTGATAAAAGTCAATCGAGATGGGACTGATGTCTCTCTTGTGCCATTTTACAATGCGCCGAGGAGGCCATCATCAGAAACTGGGGATGCAACCCAGGTGATGTGTCCTTACTCTTGACTTCCAAGTCTCTTTTAAGTGACCAAAAGAATCATGATCACATTATACTTGCCTTCCCTGGGGGAATATCCTACCCATACTTTAGCAAGAGATAAGTGGTCCCTTAACCAAAAGCAGAGACCATTAAAGGCACTTCCTCTCCTTCCCTGAACCTCCCAGGTAGCGTCTTAACGTTTACTACAGGCATTGAGGGTACATTGCTGGGTATGTCTGAGGTGTTTTCAGAGAGGATTGGCGGGTGGATCCGTGGCTTGAGTAGGGAAGACCCAGCACGAATGTGGGAAGGCCATCTACTCCATTTTGACCAAAAATGAAACAAAGTCTTCCAGTCTCACATGAACATCTCTTTCTGAGTGGTGCATGCTTCACTGCTATTATCCCCCACAGTTGAAGTTATCCGATGTTTATGAGAGGTTTTTATATTAAAAAAAACAATAACTCACATTAGACTCATAGTCAATTTGTTTTAACAGTCATCTCTGAGGAATATCTTCTAATTTATTTATGTATTTATCCCAATATCTCTCCTTGAGTTCTATCATTTATTTGCATGTGTATGTATCTTGAATTTAACTGTGTTAAAATAATATGGATCCAGCTTCATCACCATGGCTTTGTGTGTGCCTCATCCGGCAGTCACTCATCAGAATGGCAGGTCTGAACATCTCAACTTGGTTTTTTGGGGCAGAGCAAAACTAGCCTTAAACCTTAAGGATTTCTTCATCTTCTCAATCTGTCTATGCTGTTATTGTACACATTGAAAACAAACACCTTTGAAAAGTTCTGGGTAAACAAGGGGTTCGTCTTACAATTTGCCAGCCTAAATCAGCCTTTCTAGGTCAAAATACATCATTTCCTGGATCTAAACACTGAGTTTAATACCATAAGTGTTAGTATCAAGCCTATAAGCCTTTACGGGTAGATGGCCTCACCAGGTCCTCTTATAGGTTTATATCACAACTTTGCATTATTATTAAGTGTAGGTTTGAAAATTGACAACTGTAAGTTTAATAGTTTTTTTCTTCTAAAACTCTTGTATGGAAACATCTTTCTTCCTCTAGATAAAGTCAAATTTCCCATTGCTTCCCTATGGTTTCTAGAACATTCTCGCTGTATGTGATTTTTATGAACTTGTCTTAATACTCCATACCCTGAGCCCCTGACAACAAAGTGTATTGTAGTGTTGATGCAAGAGCACATCTCTTAATTCAAAGAGACAAGATGGTTTATTCTGGAACCAGATTTGAGAGACCATGGTCTGGAAACACAGACTTAGATTACCCCAATGTGGAAGTAGTTTCATGAAGATTTAGAGCAGCAGAAAAAAGAAAACCACAGGAGAGGGTTGAGCTGCCTGCAGTTTATGTCACCTTGAGACAAGCTAGAGTCATCTAGGCAAAAGGATTCTCAACTGAGAAAACGCTCCTGCTAGATTGGCCCTTAGTTTCCTGAGAGAGTCATGAGGAGAAAGTCAGTAAGCAGCACTCCTCCATGGTCTCCAAACCAATTCCAGCCTCCAGGTTCTCGCTCTGCTGGAATTCCTGCCCTGCCTCCTCTCAAGGATGAATAGTGATGTGGAAATAAACAGTGACCCCATCCCCCAGCTGTTTATGGTCACAGTGTTTCATCACAGCAGTAGAAACTCTAATACAGAGACAATTTAAATACACCGGTAGAAGCAATAAGTGGCTAATACAGTACAGCAGAGACACCTCAACTATGGTTTCAGATGCTATCTGATGACTCAGCATTTTGATGGATGGAAAATTAGGGTTTGGTCAAGTTAATACTTTCCAACGGTATTTATCTGTAGTTAGGATGCCAGGTCTTGCTAGGAGCAAGCTCTTAGGTGACACACAGATGAGACAAAGAATAACTATATAGTAGGCTAAAGACTGAGCAAGATACATTGTAATTAGGCTCTGGTTCTACAGCATTCCAATCTTTCCACAGGCAGTCACTGAATAACTTCTCAATAACTCTCATTCATAATACTCAACTCTGTATTCTCAGTATAAACATAGGGCCCACCTCAGAGTAGTACCTGCTTTAGTATTGCTACTGTGCCCGTGTGTGTGTGTGTGTGTGTGTGTGTGTGTGTGTGTGTGTGTGTGTGTGTGTGTGTGTGTGTGTGTGTGTGGATGGGTGTGTGGGTGTGTGTGGATGGGTGGGTGGGTGTGTGTGGATGGGTGGGTGGGTGTGTGGTGCATGCATGTGTGGGTTGAGACATGGTCTCTCTGTGCTACTCAAGTTGCCTTGGCCCCCCTAAGTGTCTGGAAACACAGATGCACACCATTGCACCTGACTAAATACTAAAATGATGTGTAAAGTCTCAATACATGGATTACAATCTTCTGCAGTGTGCTATTCCAAGCATCCCAGCCCTGCCTGTGACAGAGAGTGTTTCCTGGGGTCATAGACGTCTGTTTATCATTTATTCATTCTTTCACAGCTAACAGTTCCTTATGTTTTTCAACTTCTGATGTCTCTCATCTTCCTCTGCTTCAATGAGGTGCTCATATGGTGGGCCTGTCAGCTGGAAGAATCTTCCAATTTCTGCTCTGTCTCTAAAATTTCTTCGGAGCTTGATTAATAACCCATTAAGTCCAATTAGTGCTGACCATATACTAACAGATGTGAGGCTATCCACTGGCATGGGGAGCCTACCTGTAGGCGGAGTTTACCCACAAGAACACCAATACTAGAAAAATATTTATTAGAATATAATCTAGAACTCACGGTACAGGTAACCAAGTACAATAGGGACCGAAGTCTGCAGACGGACGGACGAAGGGGTCCTTCCTCCAGCAGCCAGGAACCAGGAAGAGAGCCCCCCAGCGTCCCAGCAGCCCCTTATCAAAGGGGTTGGCCACTCCCCCTCCAGGAGCCCGGGACCCTGGATAAGCTTCTTTGGACCTTATCAGCTGACACCTGAATCCCACAACATCTCCCCCCTTTTTCTAACTAAGAAGGTTCTAAACTAAGACTATGTACAGTAGGAATCATTATGAGGTAGTATCTAGGAGAGGTTAAAGTACAATTGCTAATCAAAGCCTAACTTATATAAGGTATATCTAATAGTTTTAGAATATTGGTAGATAGTAGGGTGTATAGATTATTTTAAAGGGTTAATCTGGGAAAGTGAGAATCTAACACCTGAGTGTTCTTATCTAAGGGATACTAGGGTGGAAACCTTAAACATCTATTCTTCAACCTCTTCAAGACCTGAGAAGGAAGGTAAATTTGTCTGAAAGACAGAAGTACATGGAAGCAGCTACTTCCAAAATTTGGGAGAGGACAGCAACACAGCTACCTGGACAATCACCTCTGGATTTGTGCACCGTTAGAGCATCTATCGGATTGGCTATAGGCCTATGGCATCTGACAGATCTTTTTACAAGCAGAACAGTTTTGAAGGGACTGTCTTATCCTGTCTAGGCAGGTTTCGTCAGTCTCCATCTCAATTTGTTCATCCAGCTTGATATCATGTGTGTACTGTCAGCAATCAAGGTAAGGACAGTTCCTTACTCAACCGGCCATTTTTTGCCAAAAGGACCAACTCCAATGGAGTATCCTTGATGCTCAACACCATCTCGTGAAGGGAGCAGTGACACCAGGAGTCGTCGTGTCTCTCGTGGCCAAATTTTAAATGTTAAATGCCATATTCTCTGGGTCTATGAAACGGTTGAAGATTCTTGTCCATCTATGATATTCTAACCTGTATCTGAAATGACTGGGATATGATACCTTAAATAGTGTTGACGGCAGATCTTATCGTCTTAAGGAATAAACCCTGTACTAAAAATTAGAATACTTATATAAGGGATGTACAATCTCTGAACAATGACCCTTAGTAGAACTATCGAGCATTAGCCAGGGGTATTTTACCAGGTAAAGTGTCCACAGCATTTTAGACATGTAAATACATATATATCATCTAAACAGAGGTATATAAAACATCTTGTGCATATATCATAACTAGTGCAATCATACATTATATCTAGTATAGTTAAATGAAGGTAGTAATTGCATAGTATACATGGCAATGATGTACAAATATTTTAAACAAAGGTATGAGCATACATAAAATATAGCAATTTTAGATTCAGCTTTACATAATAGTTACAGATTCAGATTTATATCGAAGTACAAGTTGCTTTGGTTACATAAAACAATCTCAGATTAAACTTTGTACCAATGTACAAATTATCACAATTAAACATATAAAATGATTTTGCATTAGTATCAATATACAGATATCTATGACAGTGCAAATTGTCTTTAGCTTAGCCCATATTTTCAGCTAAAATGAAGTATAGGTAGGTAGAACAGTCTACCTTTATCTATCCTATCTATTCCCCCTCTCTTCTAAAAAAAAAGATCTCTGATGCTATATTATAGCTTTGTCTTTTACCCAGTTTTACCCACAACCTTTGGATCATAAAACTTATTGGGAAAGGGGGCGTAGTCGTTTATAAGGTTGCTTCCTGCTGACTTAAGGGCGATGGCATCTCTTTGGGGTCCTGTAAAAGCTAAAACAATGGTTAGTTCCTAATGGACTGACCACATACATCTATAACCAATTTTAGGATAGTGGTTAACTCCATCTGGAAACTTAATTAGCAGTGTGATCTGAAGGATAATCATAAGGAGCTATCTTGCAGCTGTTTTTGAACAATCTATTTCTTGAAAGCAATTATTGACCGGTGCACACCAAGTTCTTGATTTTTCTATTTTTGTCTCTGTCTGTCTACCTGTCTCTTATTTTCTCTCTCTCATACTCTTTCTTTTATTTTTGTTTTACTAGCGGGAGTTGTTCCGGTGGAGGCCCCATTTCGGTTCCAGATTCTTTGTAGATAGCTGATAGGAGGAAATGTTATTTACAGTGGAAAACTTAAGCATTGTCGATATTCAAAAGATATTTATATCTTTCATGACTTTAGGAGACTGGAAGCAGACAGAATGAGATGTTTGAGAGGTACAGAAACAGGGAGGAACAAGGTTTAAGATGAAGTCACAGTAATATTGGTCCCTAAATATTATGCCTTCTGTCTCACACCAGGTGGCTTTTATGATGTGAGACAGAATTTTTCATATTTCTTTACCAATATGCTTGGGTTTAGAGAGGGAGAAAGCCACTAGTTCCCAATCCAAATCCAGCCTTATTAATAGTCAAATCAGGACCTTTTTTTTTTTTTTTTTTTTTTTTTTTTTTTTTTTTTTTTTTTTTTTTTTTGAGATGTAGATGTAAGATGTAAAGCAGTAAAAATTGAGAAATTACCCAGTAGTGCACATGTGTATCAGTTGGTCTCGTAGTCCGTCTTGTACAGTCTTTAATCATCAGTCTGTCTTCTATTGCAGGTGAGTAATTATTCAATGTTTAGACAATGCCGTAAAAATAGTTGTATCCATTTTCCTGTAAAGACAAAACTGAGAGACCCTGCCCCAGGTTTGTTAAGTGTGTTTTCCTTACCACGCATCCGTTTGTCATGTCAGGGATGAGCAGTTACTTTTCTTGTTCAGGAAGAGACTCCTTTTCGAAGCGGGCTTTTATTAGTTTTGTTGGTACCCATATCTTTTCTGTCCCTGTTGAAACAAGAGCAAAACCCCTACCCCACCGAAGCGCATACCCTGGCTTCCATTTGGAAGTCAACACATCTTTGAAGTAAATGGGTTGATTTAACTCAGAAGATTTTTCTACTACCCAATGTCTCTCAGCAGCTGAAGTTCCCTTTTCATCAGCATTAAGAAAATTTAAAGTCAATAAGGCACTATGCAACCTCTCTCTGGGCTTTTTCATTTCTTTCTTTTGTTTATAAAGCATCTCTTTTAATGTGCGGTGAGATCTCTCTACGACTGCCTGTCCTGTAGGATTGTGTGGTATCCCTGTAATATGCTTTATATCATAGTATGCAAAAATTATCTTCATTTTTCGGGAGACATAAGCTGGAGCATTGTCAGTCTTAATCTGAGTGGGAATTCCCAATACGGCCATGGCTTCCAAAAGGTGGGTAAGTACAGCATCAGCATTTTCTGAACTCAGGGCAGTCGCCCATTGCATTCCAGAATAGGTGTCAATAGTATGATGTACATATTTCATCTTTCCGAATTCTGGAAAGTGAAACACATCCATTTGCCATATCTCATTTCCGTGTGTACCCTTAGGATTAGTTCCTGCAGGTAAAGATGGTTGGTTATAGAAAGAGCAAGTGTCACATTTTTTTAGTATTTCCTTTGCTTCAATCCAAGTGATGGGAAAACTCTTCTTCAGCCCTTTGCTGTTAACATGATGCTTTTCATGAAATTCTGTGGCCTTTAGCACGCTTCCTATTAGCAACCGATCTATTTCCTCATTACCCTGCGCTAGAGGGCCTGGGAGGCCCGTGTGTGCCCTGATATGTGTTATGTACATAGGATGTATCCTACCTCTGATGATATCTTGTAGTTGTATGAATAGTAAGGTCAAGTCCGTATCATCAGGAATGAAGTCAGCAGTTTCAATATGTGAAACAACTCTTTCTGCATATTGAGAGTCAGTAATTAAGTTAAGAGGCTCTGTGAAATCCAACAACACCATAATGATCGCGTATAGTTCTGACTTTTGAACAGAGTTATAAGGGCTCTGAGCCACTTTAGTTAGGTTTTCAGACTTGTAGCCAGCCTTCCCTAAATTGTTTGCATCTGTATAAAATATAGGGGCTCCAGAAATTGGTTCATCTTGTACTACACGAGGAAAGATCCAATTAGTTTCCTTTATAAATTGAATTCTCTTGTTTTGGGGATATTTATTATTAATTTCTCCTAAAAAGTCACTGCAAGCCTTTTGCCAAGGTTCACTGTCTGCCCATAATCGTTCAATTTCTTCATTAGTCAGAGGCACAACAATTTCTGCAGGGTCCTTTCCAGTCAATTGGCGGAGTCTCAATTTACCTTTAAAAATCAGATCAGCAATTTTTTCGATATATGTCTTCATCTTTTTGCTTGGCCTATGTGGCAGAAATATCCATTCTAATATGATGCTTTCTCTTTGCATTAAGATTCCTGTTGGAGATTGTCTTGAGGGTAAAATAACAAGTATGCATTCCAAGTCTGGATCCACACGATCCACATGTGTTTCCTGAAGTTTTCTTTCTACCAACTCTAATTCTTTCTCAGCTTCATCAGATAGTTTTCTTGGACTATTTAAACCCTTGTCACCTTCTAAAGTCTTGAATAAATTAACTAGTTCATAGTTTTTTATACCAATCATGGGCCGTATATGAGCAATATCTCCTAGTAGCTTTTGAAAATCGTTAAGAGTCTTCAATTTATCTCTATTTAATTTTACCTTTTGTGGTCTAATTTTTTGTAAACCTATCTTATATCCTAAATAATTGATAGAATCTCCCCTCTGTACTTTTTCTGGAGCAATTTGCAGTCCCCAATTAGGCAATACTTTCTGTAGTTCTTCAAACAATGTTTTTAATGTCTGTGGGTTTGGGTCTGCCAACAAAATATCGTCCATATAATGGTAAATGATAGATTGTGGGAAGCGCTTGCGTAGTATTTCTAGTGGTTGTTGTACAAAATATTGGCATAAAGTGGGACTATTTAACATTCCTTGGGGCAGGACTCTCCATTGGTACCTCTTAGCTGGCCCTGAATTATTAAGAGTAGGCACTGTAAAAGCAAATTTCTCTTTGTCCTGTTCCTGTAAAGGTATGGTAAAAAAGCAATCTTTCAAGTCAATAACTGTAATAGGCCATCCTTTAGGTAGTAGAGAAGGCAGGGGAATACCAGATTGTAAGGAGCCCATAGGTTGAATCATCTTATTAATTGCTCTTAAATCTGTCACCATCCTCCATTTTCCAGATTTCTTCTTGACAACAAAAACAGGAGAATTCCAGGGACTGGTTGATTCTTCAATATGCTGAGCCTGTAACTGCTCCTGTACCAACTGTTCTAACGCCTGAAGTTTTTCCTTTGTCAAAGGCCATTGTTGAACCCAAATAGGCTTTTCCGTTAACCATTTCAAAGGCAGTGCTGTGAGTGTCTTATTAAGAGGGCGATTCTTTTGTACAACTTGAATGGCTGGTGAATTTTTGTCATTTTTGGAAACATAGTTGATCCTTTGGCTGACATCATAACCAGGAGGGATTTTAATCTGGGTATTCCATTGCATTAGGAGGTCGCGACCCCACAGATTCACTGCTATATCAGCCATATATGGCTTTAACCGTCCTTTCTGACCTTCTGGTCCTATGCATTCAAGCCACCTCACACTCTGTTTCACCTGAGATATTGTTCCAATACCCAGAAATTGGATATCTACTGTCTGTAAAGGCCATCTCGGATGCCAGGACCGTGGGGTTATGATCGAAACATCAGCCCCCGTGTCGACTAAACCCTGGATATAAATATTGTCTATCAGTACACCCAATTTTGGTCTTTGTTCATTTATCGAAGTCTGCCAAAATATCCGTTTCGTAATTTTCTTTGGAGTTTCTGAATCTTCTTTTGAATTTATGTTATCATCTGATATCGTATGTTTTTCAAGATCAGGTATTGGGTGTTCTATTCGTCTTGAGGATGCTGGTCTTCTACTACGACCGGATATGATCTCACCATCCTCGAATTTGGAGTCTGATTTTGGGGGGCTTCCCGGGGGAAGCCCCGAAAGGCGTTTCCCGATGGCAGAGGGTTGCCTTCTTTATCTCTGGTAGATCTACATTCATTGGTCCAATGTCGTCCCTTGCCACATCTTCTGCATAATCCAGAAGGCAATGGCCTTTTGTTCGAATTAAACCTAGATCGGGCCTCGTTTCCAAGAGTACTTTGTGTACAGTTTCGTCTTACATGGCCTTGTCTACCACAGTTGAAACAAGTGATTCCTTGGTCCCTCTTCCTTACCTTATCAATGGTTTGGTCTACCCAATTGTCTTCATTACTATGGAGAGGTTCAGCATTGATTGTATATTGAATCCATTCTTCTAGAGGTGCGGCTCTGATTTTTAAAGGCAGAAGCATTCTTCTACATTCTGGATTAGCATGATCAAAGGCCAGAGAAAGTATTATTTGCTTTCTAGCTTCTGGATCTGATATTGCTCTATTTACAGCCGTGGTAAGCCTGTGTAGAAAGTCAGTATAAGGCTCTTTTAAACCTTGTTTGACCTTAGCATAATGCTCAACTTTTTGACCTGAGTCTAAAATCTTTTCCCATGCATTAAGTGCGGCCGTACGGCATAGCAATAAAGTATGTTCGTCATAAGTAGTCTGAGTCTTCACGTCAGCAAACATTCCTTCACCAAGGATTTGGTCCTGAGAAGCAAAGAAACCCCTAATTCTTCCTTGGTGTTCTAAGGTCCTGGCTTCTTCTCTAAACCAGCTTCTCCACTGCAAATTTTGACTCTGGTCCAAGACAGCAGCCGTTAGCTGCATCCAATCGAGGGGGAGGATTCGGTTTTTTGCAGACCATGAATTCAGGAGCTGCTTTACATAAGTAGAGTGAATACCATACATGGATATTGCCTCTTTAAAATCTTTGATGTCTTTCATATGTAGTGGCTCATAACTATACTCTACATATTCTGAGGAACCCCCTGGTGCCATCTTGGTCTGAATAGTAGCTGGGAATAATAGTGGTGGTGAAGGAGGTATCCCCGTGATGTTTACAACTTTATGTAAAGTATTTCCAGTACCATAACACCCCATTGGGGGTTGACCTGAACTGTTCTGAGCATCAGATGTATCATTGCCCTTTTGTAGTGTTGCAATATGGTCCCCACATTCTTCCATTTTGGATATAATGGGTTCCCATTTTTGGATTTTGGACACTACGGATTCCCATTCTTGGAATTTGGACAGTGCAGGTACAAATTCTTGTATTTCGGATACCATCTGTCTCAAAGTTTGACTTTCTTGATGAAGTGATCCTTGTAAAGACTTCACCGAGTTAGCAATTTTGAGATCTACATCATTAGCATAATTAATGATTTTCTCGTCCACTTTGTTAATGTGGTCAACAAGTTTCTTGTTCTCATCAGTTACGTAGAGTTTATATTGTTCTAGGTCTAAAGACCTCGCCGAGTTAGCAATTTTCAGATCTACATCATTAACATAATTAATGAATTTTTCATCCAGTTTATTAATGTGGTCAATAAGTTTCTTGTTTTCATCAGTTACGTAGAGTTTATATTGTTCTAGTACAGTGTTATCATTATGTGAAAGCTTGTTGTAACCAGTTTGTAGCATATCCATCGTTTTAGACATAGCAGAGTCTAATTCACATATCCTGGACAACAGCTGCTGATTGAAGGTCTGCATCTGCTTAACGTCATCTGACAGTGTAGCGTTTGATGATTCTATAATACCAAGTTTGGATGGTAATTGAAAGTTCAGATTCGTGACCTCAGTCATCACCCTTCTATTGTGGAACACAACATACAGAAACAGACCAAGAAATAGTAAAACTGGGGTACTGAATACCTCAAGATACTCATTTAAAAACTTGTCAACCATCGTGGAAAAATATATACCAAATTCCTCAAAAGAATAGTTGTCAGCCATTACCTCAATCCAGGTGCAATGACGCTGTGTGGTCAGAAGGTGTCACAATAACGTTTAGTGCCCTGCTGTATGGCCGCTGTAGAGACACTCAGCACGCTATTCACAGATCCTAGGTGTTAGAGGGTCTCAGCAGACAAAATAGAATCTTTGGAAAAAACAAATTCTCACAAGTCAAGACAGGATGTTAATTACAAGATAGAATGGTATTAGTTATCTTTGTTCACCTACAGGAGTAATTCACAATTGTCCCAGGTTACAGGGGTTAGGGGCGGAGCTGCTGCTTGAATCTGCAGTTTTTGGGGCAAACTCAGCCAGCCAGGTTGGGGGAAGGGCGCTCCTGCAGCCGCAGTTCAAACTCAATTAAAATGAACTGAGCAGCGGTACAGCTAGGGGCGGAAGCAAGCAGCCCGGGTCTCAGCCGTTTAGCTAGGCAGAGAGCCGCGCGCTGGGGGAGGGTTGAAGTTACCGATCGCGTGCGCAGCAGGCAGACAGCCTGGGTCTCAGCCGTTTAGCTAGGCAGAGAGCCGCGCGCTGGGGGAGGGGCGTGCGCAGCAGGCAGACAGCCCGGGTCTCAGCCGTTTAGCTAGGCAGAGAGCCGCGCGCTGGGGGAGGGGCGTGCGCAGCAGGCAGACAGCCCGGGTCTCAGCCGTTTAGCTAGGCAGAGAGCCGCGCGCTGGGGGAGGGGCGTGCGCAGCAGGCAGACAGCCCGGGTCTCAGCCGTTTAGCTAGGCAGAGAGCCGCGCGCTGGGGGAGGGGCGTGCGCAGCAGGCAGACAGCCCGGGTCTCAGCCGTTTAGCTAGGCAGAGAGCCACAGCCGCGCGACTGGTTGAAAGGCAGAGATATCGACCGCGCGCGCGCGTGCAGCGGTTAGACAGACCGACCGCTTACAGCGGAGCCGCAGCCGCGCGACTGGTCGAGGGGCGGGGCTACAGACCGCGCGCGGCAGCTGCAACCGGCCCGGGTCTCAGCTAGCCGCGGGTCGTGTGCTGGGTGGGGGGGGGTCTACCGACCGCAGGTGGCAGCGGGGCCGAGGCCGTGCGGCTGGCTGAGAGGCCTGGAGCCCCCGCTGGCGCCGGCTGAAACAGACCGGGAGCCTCGGAAACTGATGGCGTAAGCCGTTTGGAGGTCACCGCTCAAAACCAAATCCGCACGGGGCTGGATAAGCCCTGCCCACACTCAAAACCTGACCTGAGTGTGAATTAAACCCGTCCCGTGGGCCCGCCCGTGGGTCCGGGACACGTTGGGCGCCAGATGTAGGCGGAGTTTACCCACAAGAACACCAATACTAGAAAAATATTTATTAGAATATAATCTAGAACTCACGGTACAGGTAACCAAGTACAATAGGGACCGAAGTCTGCAGACGGACGGACGAAGGGGTCCTTCCTCCAGCAGCCAGGAACCAGGAAGAGAGCCCCCCAGCGTCCCAGCAGCCCCTTATCAAAGGGGTTGGCCACTCCCCCTCCAGGAGCCCGGGACCCTGGATAAGCTTCTTTGGACCTTATCAGCTGACACCTGAATCCCACAACACCTACCAACAGACCCAGCCCCAAGAGAGCTGACTCTCCCTTTTTTAGAAGCCATCAACTGCCAATAGCTCCTCACTGAGGGTGGAGCTTCAGGTGCTAGTACCCCATCCTTGATGAATTTTTGCCTGGTTTGATCTTGTGCAGATAACCACAACACTGTTAGATCAGACTGTGACAGTGCTATGATGTCCAGAAGACAGGATTCCACTGCACTCCTGGTCCCCAGGCTCCGTCATTCTTTCCGTGTGCCCCTCTTCCTGATGTTCCCTGTGGCTTGGGAGGGGTTTGGAATAAACAAGGAGAAGCCATCCTTCAGATACAGTGGCCTAAGTGTAAGCTCACTGATGACCAATATTCAAGTTCATTAACATTGAACAAAAAAAAGGGATCTGTTACAATGGAGATTCTTGGTCCCGGGCGGCCAGAGGTCCAGACCCACAGACCTGCAGCCCCAGACCCCTTAGTCGCCCGCGCTGCTCAGGCCCCCAAAATGACTCAGATGCTTGTATTAACTTCATACTGTTTGGCCTGTGGCTCAGGCACATTGCTAGCTAGCTCTTACATCTTAAATCAACCCATTTCTATTAATCTGTCTGCCATGTGGCCCGTGGCTCACCTGTGTTCCTTACATGTTGATCCTTTGTGCTTCTGGCTGTGTCTGTCTCACTCCGCCCTGCTCCTCCTACCTATGCTCTGATTTCTCCTCCTACTTTTTCTATGATGCCTGTCATGGGCCAAAACAGCTCCTTTATTTAAAGATTGAGATTCACAGCATACAGAAAGAAATTCCCACATCAGGGAACTGTCAAAAAAAAAAATGTATGCAATTGTTCTATCTGCCTTCATCTCTGATACTCCTACTACCAAGACCATCTGTCTTCCTTATCTAGTCCGAGGCATTTGACCTCCAGACACGTTTGGTAAAATTTTAACGAGAAACAAACATTCACACCCCCCCCCCCCAGAAGAAACCATGGGGTTGAAGTCTATTTTTTCCCAATGATCCATTTCTTTTTTCTTTTTCTTTTTTTTTTTTTTGTTTTCTTGTAAATTCAGGCCCTTAGGCCCCTGCTTGAGTAGAGAAATGAAACTCAACCTTCAGCTCTCATTAGACCAATAGTCTTTGGAGAGATCTCAGAAGAAAAATCTCTCTGCTTTAGAGGTCATGATATTAGGCAGTCAGACTTGAAATCATAAGGCCCCCCCAATAGTAAAAAAAAGACCAGCTAATTAACCAATATCTCCTTTATTGTCTTGAAACTATGTTATCATGGATAACATCTGCTGCAACATACCGTGTTATGACATCAAATCAGATACATGTTTTTAAAAATGGAAACTGGTGGTCACCACACTGGCTGGCTGATCACACACGCCAGTGAATGGTACTACAGTTGTGAGTATATGGGCAGCACATACTGGACTCAGTGGCTTATTGTTTTTAAAAAAGAAGACACGAATTTGGAAGTGGACCTTGGAGGAGTGGAGGTAGTTCTGATGAAGCTACGTTGTATGAAGTTCTCAAAGAATTAATAAAAGTATAATATTAAAATTAACTTAGCAGGAGCTGATCTCATAAAAGACAAAACACACAAAATGACAGCTATTGAGGTCAAGGTCCACAGAAGGCAGGAGCTAACTGAGAAGAGGTAGGATCCGTGGAGGATGTTCCCTAGTGAACTTCTAGGATGGGAAGGGTGAATCTGTGAATCAGGAACTGTGGTGGTTTGAATGGAAAATGTCCCCCATAATCTCAGGCATTTGAGCATTTGCCCCGCTGTTGGTGGTGCTGTGTGGGGAGGCGTGGCCTCGCTGGAGGAAGTAGTCACTGGAGGTCTGCTCTGAGAGCTTAAAACCTCACCCTACTGGCTGTTCACTCTCTGCTTCTTGATCTCCAAGCTTCCTGCTCTTACCCCCAGGCCTGCTGCCATGCCTCCTCACTCTGAGGAACTCTTATCCCTCTGCAACTGTGAGTAACAATCAATTATTCCTTCCATAGGTGGCTTTTTGGTGGTTTGGCATTTACTACGGCAACAGAGAAGTAATGAATGCAGAATGTTTGGTAGGAAGAGGATTCATAAACACAAACCTTCTTTCTTCAGGATTCTACCTTCACCTTGTAGGAATAAGCTTTCACCCATCTCTTCTGGAGGAAGAGAGGGAGGCCCCAGGCAGATGTTTCCAGCTTCTCGGTAATTCCTCTTGAATGTGAGCCGGAAAGAAAACAAGGTATCCACAGTGACAGAGGAAAGATGGCAAAGTCACTTAGCTGAGCCGCACGCTCCTTTAAAGCAGGGTTTAAAGAAGCTTTTGGAACAGAATTCAGCAAACTTCAAGGAGTGCACTGAACTCAGTTGTCACCTGTTCGTGCGGCTGCGTTGGAAGAACGGTGTTTGCATGTTTAAATAGTTCCGTTTCAGATGGTTGCAGAGGGAGCTGAATTTTGTTGATACACTTTATAGGCATATACAGGAAAGGTTTGGGGCCTGTAAGAGGGCTGAGCAGATAAAGGTGCTTACAGCGCAAGCCTGATGACCCGAGTTCAATTCTTCAAATCCGTGCACAGGTAGGAGGAAAAAGAGAACATGACTAAATGAAATTGTCCTTCGATTTCCACACGCACAGTATGACAAGCGTGCCCTCGCCCGTCATGCATACGCACTTAATAATAATGCATTTGAAAATATCTGAGAAAGATACTTTTTTTCCCCCCAATTTCCATTGTAGAATAGTGGTCCAGGAACATGCATAGGAAATAAGACCAAGGTAAAATCTTGCATCCCTGTCCCTACACACAGAACTGTAGTGGACTCGGAAGTACCCTTCCCATATTTTCACCAAGAATCTTTCTACCATTTAAACCATGTGGTTTCCTCTCCAGTCAGACTCTTCATCTCCTGCCTTTTGAGTTAGTTTTTGTTTTTTTTTGTTTTTTTTTTCCCCCTGCAGCCAATTAAGTATTCAACTGCTCATTACCTTTTCTGAGGTTTGCATGCAGTGGTATCCTTGGCTACGGGGATCTTTAGTAGATACATAAAATTCAAGAAATTGAAATGGGGAGATGATCCCGAGTTACATGGCTGGCTCCAGTAAAGTAGCAAGAACAATTATAAGAAGGATCAAGGTCAGAAAAAGACGTGTGACAGCCTAAGCAAAGGCTGGAACGGTGCAGCCGTGAGCCACGGAATGCAGGCAGCCGTACAAGGCTGGAATTCTTTAGTGTCTTTAGAGATAATGGGACCGGGGGATCCCTTTCTAAGTCTCTAAAACTCTTTGCAGACCCTGATCTCCAAGAACTGTAAATAACAATTTGCTTTAAGCCCTAAATGTATGGTAATTTGTTAGGGCAACAATATGAGGCAGTAACTTTTGCCAGCGCTACGCTTCTAAGGATTGGAGATGAATTAGAAAATCTACTTCTCTCACAAAGCACAGTAAGTTCCTATAGGCAAACTGTAGGAGATTTCTGGAAACTTCATAAAGAAGCTCAGAGTGTAACAGGTATTCCTAACCACAGAATGGTGACTTAGAGAGCACTTGGAAAGGTACCCAAAGAAATGTGATGTAGCTTGTAGTAGTGGGGTTTCTTGATCTTGGGCGGACCAGGGACCTGGACCCCTTAGCCGCCCAGCTGCCCGCCTCTCAGACCCCCAGAAATGACTCAGACGCTTATATTAACTTCATGCTGTTTGGCCTATGGCTCAGGCACATTGCTAGCTAGCTCTTACATCTTAAATCAACCCATTTCTATCAATCTGTCGGCCATGTGGCCCGTGGCTCACCTGTGTTCCTTACATGTTTCTTCTTGGGCGGCTTGCTCAATCTGCCTCTGACTCCGCCCTTCTTTCCTACCTATTCTGATTCCTCCTCCTACTTTTCCTATGGTGCCTGTCATGGCCCCAAACAGCTCCTTTATTTAAAGATTGAGATTCACAGCATACAGAAAGGCATTCTCACATCAGTAGCTGGTTGGTAGACTGCATGTATAGCATGCGTGAAGCTCAGAGTTCAATCCCCAGCACCACAGGCAGTAGGAGGGGAAGGGGGATCAGAAGATCAAGGTTTGGCTACATGATGAGTTTGAGACTAGCCTGGGCTACACAAGACCCTTTCAGAGACAGGGTGGGGGTGAGGAAGAAGTAGGTATACAAATGACTTAGTTACTACTCTATTGCTGTGAAGAGACACGATGAACAAAACAATTTATAAAAGAAAGCATTTTATTGGGTCTTGCTTCCAGTTTCAGAGGGTGAACCTATGACCGTCATGATGGGATGTATGAGAGCAGGCAAGTAGATATGGCACTGGAAAAGTCGCTGCCAGTTTCTATCTTATCTGCAAATAGGAGGCATAAGTGGGATAAGGCCATACTTTATCTCTTCTTTCTCTTTTTTAAACTTTCAATTTGTTTATTCCTTGTATCTTTCAAATTATGCATCTTTCTGTCACCCTCATTACCACATGACAGACAAGATGGGGATATGGCCAGTTAGCCCACTTTCATGTCTGCAGGGCCAGCTCACCTGCACAGCCTCCACCATCAGGTCATCTCTGCTGTGCCGCCCTGGTGAGGAACAGGGCTTGCTTTCCTGAGTGCTGCAGCTGGGAAGGGGGAGGTTCAGCTCCTCATCTATTGCAGTTGTGGAGGAGTAAGGGTGAAATTCTCCCCCACCCATGCCTCTGCATGAGTAGACAAGGACAACTTGCAGCCACCCACACCTCCACCAGCAGAGAGCCAGCTCTCATGAGTGCTGCAGCTGGTAAGGGGCAGGAGAGAGCAGCTAACCCTCTCTTGTGACCTCAAGGCCAGCTCTCCAACCTCTCTCAGGCATGGGGGAGGGTGTTCCTCTCTAGCTGACCCACCCTGCTCTATGGCAGATAAGGGGCAGAAGACCACACTTTGTAATCCCTTCCCAAACAGTTCCACCAACTGGGGCCAAGCATTGGAATAAATGAGCCTATGGCAGGCATTCTCATTTAAACCACTACAGAAAGAAAGAGATCATATGAGAAATTAGAAACACAGAAAAGAGTGTGGCTGCCAGGGCGGGGGAGATGGCTCATCAGTTAAGAGTACACTGGCTGTTCTTCTAGAGGACCGAATTCACTTCTCAGCGGCCATTTCAGGCAACTCACAACTGACTAACTCCAACTCCAGGAGATCCAACACCTTTTCATGGCCTTCACAGCCACCTCAACTCAAGTGTGCGCGCGTGCACACACACACACACACACACACACACACACACACACACACACACACACACACACAATAAAAAGAAATACATCTTTGAAAAGTGTAGCTGAAATCCAAAGGCAGGTAGATGATTGAAGGACTCAGGAGTAACAACGGCATTAGTAAACTTCAAGTCCCCAAAGACTTCCTCCCATATATCTAGTTGAAACTTAATAGCACCTTAACTAGAAAGACAAGCAGAAGGTATGTAAAATTATAACTGTGTGCTTGTATGTCAGCCATATGAACTATGTGGCTTCCTCTCTAGTCAGAGCACTTACCTTCTCCTGCCCCTTAAGTTCAGATGAATTTTTCTCCCCCAACCATGAATCCATCTGCTCATTATTTTCTGAAATTCGCACATAGTGGTATCCTTGACAACCAATGATTTGCCACAAACAAAACATTTGAATTCAAAATCATGTCCTTATTACACAAATTATTCACTGCACAGCATAGTACCCCTTGGCACATTTCTTAAATTATGTTCTAAAGGTAATCAGCCCTGCATGGCCTCCCCACAAATTATTTAAACTGAGTATGAAACATAGATTAAAACTGAAATTTGGAGTGAATTTCTATTTGTTCTAGGTCTTAGAAGAGAATTAAATGCAATGCAGAATCACCAAGACTTTCATAGAAGGTTAGGTCCATAATAATACAAATCTTCATATTATTTACGAGTATACACACACATATGAAATCCTGTGAGGAGTGGATGAAGTCTTGAGTGAAGATGTACTGTTGACATGAGCATGGCCATGTTAAGGACCTTGATGTCTTAGATCCACAGGAACAGCAAGGTCTTCCCTTGTCAAGCCTTTCCCTGGCCAGAGGACTGATGTTGGCAGTGTTTAGAAACTTCCAACTTCTGCTTCCTCCCCCCAGACCTCTCCAGAGACCCTTAATCATACTGGTTCATGATGTATATGATAAATGATGCTGTATATAATAAATGTGCAGAGTTTCTAGGCTTCTGTTGGAACATCTCCATTAGAGAACATGGTCCACTTATTTCAACCTCTCTCTCTCTCTCTCTCTCTCTCTCTCTCTCTCTCTCTCTCTCTCACACACACACACACACACACACACACACACACACACACACACACAGAGAGAGAGAGAGAGAGAGAGAGAGAGAGAGAGAGAGAGAGAGAGAGAGAGAGAGAGAGATTTCTTTGGTCTCCATTGTTCTGGGTCAGGTCAACACTAAAGCCATGCAGCAAAATCCAAAGCTACTTTTAGAAGTTTCCCTCTCCCCTCCCTCCCTCCCCCTTCTTTCTCTCTCTCTGTATGTGTATACATGTATGTGCACATGCATATGTGTGTACAGGTGTGTTGATGTTTATGCACACAAGTGTGGCTGTCAGATACTGGCATTACCTGATTACTTAACCATCTTATTTTACTTATTTTATTTATTTATTCAGGAGATGTTTTTCACTGATCCTGGAGCTCACAGATGCAGCCAGGCTGCCTCATAGTGAGCCCTAGGGATCCTCCTGTCTCTCCTTTCCCTGGGTCACAGACACATGCCATTGTGCCTAGGCTTTACACAGATGCTGAAGATGGAACTCGGCTTCTCATGCTTGTGGTAGCAAGCCCTCTACTTACTGAACCATCTCCACAGCCTTCTTGACTACTTTTGAAACTATGAATTAAGTTACACAAGGGTCCAATGACCTTAAATGTCCTCTTTCCCAAGATGCAGCTGCCATCACCAGCTCCTTTTAGGTGACAAAGGCAGTCAGTATACAGGCAGCAGACATGATAGCTAAAGCTGGAAGCTAAGAGCCCATATCTCAAAATGAAAACGAAGAAACTCAAATCTGAAATTGTCTGAGTCTTTTGAAATCTCAAAGCCCACCTCCAGTGATATCCTTCCTCTAGCAAGGCCACATCTTCTAAGTTCCCCCAAACAGTGTCATCAAATAGAGACCAAATCTTCAAATGCCCTAGAATATAGAGAGG
Organism: Phyllotis vaccarum; assembly: GCA_033318265.1. Taxonomy (NCBI): domain Eukaryota; kingdom Metazoa; phylum Chordata; class Mammalia; order Rodentia; family Cricetidae; genus Phyllotis; species Phyllotis vaccarum. The sequence goes on along the minus strand of JARWLC010000014.1, from coordinate 69,720,223 downwards.
CATCTCAATAGAAGCAGCATGTTGAGTGAGGGATGGTTCATAAAAGCACTACACTGAGTTATTCTTTGCAAGGCTGGTCATAGTTACTAGTGAAAGAAAGTCTTCTGTTCACAACGCAAAAGAAGATTAACTTACAGTACTACTTGAAGATTATGTTATTTAATTTGAGAAAACATGAAAGTGTTGAATGTTATAAAGAACTCATATTTTAATACTCCTGAAATCCCTTGGCATTGATTCTGGAATTTTTGCTGGCATCATTTCAATCATTATTTGCTGAGTGCTCACCACATCAAGACTTCAAGAGGAGATAAGAAGGTCTTTGGTAGCTACTTTGCCGAGTATGGCATGGTAATTTTAAGACTGAAAGATTGGCAGGGATTAGAACTTCTGAAGCTGGGAAGAAAGTTAGCAGCTTGGAAAAACGGCCAGGGAGCCATCTCTAGTCCCCTCACATATCAATTCTGAGGAAAACTAAGCTGTGTGACACAGTGAATGCACATTTTTAGCTTTTGTCAGAGCGGCACAAGGCACAGCTCCTGCACAACTGCTGACCAGCATGTGTTCACAGCATTTTCAGCCTTGTCTAGAAGGGCACTCTTAATGATACCTTCCAGTTTCCAGCACGTGAGGTTGTTAAAGTCCTCTGCAATAAATAACACATTTCTACTAACATAAATGTAAACAATAAATTCACATTTAAGAGGGAACCTTATGTGTGTGTTCATGTGTGTGCACATACATTTGAGTGTAGTCTGCTGTCATTCTCAGGGGCTTCCCACCTTGCTCTTAGTTGTTTGTGTGTGTTGTGCCTGAGTATATGTATGTGTACTATGTGTGTGTAGGGCCCTCAGAGGGCAGAAGAAGGTATCAGATAGGCTGAAACTGGAGTTGCAGATATATGTGAGCTGTCTGATGTGGGAGCTGGGAACCACACTCAGGTCCTTTGGAAAAGTTGCAAGGGCTCCAAACTGCCGAGTGAGCATCCCTTCAGCCTGACCTTGAAGTTTTTGAGTTAGTTTCTCATTGGCCTGGACCCAGCTAGGTAAGCTAGTCTGGGTGGCCACTCAGCCTCAGGAATCTGTCTGTCTTCACCTTCCCAGAGCACAGCACACCACCACACTCAGGTTTTCCTACGTGGGCTCTGGGGTCTCAAACTCAGGGGCTCATGCTTTTATGGCAGGCACTTTATTGACGGAGCCATTCCCCAGTCTCCGAGGGAATCTTATGGAACAGATATCTACCATTCAAGATTATCAGTATATATCTGTGTGATGCAGGATTTTAGTTCACTCAAAAACTAAATGATGACATAACAATCCTTTATGAAATATCCATAAGGTTCTGGAGTTGGGCCGAAAGAGGAAGAAGAAGAATACAGAGAGGTGAGGAGGGTGAGCCTCGGCTGTAGGGAACAGAGAAGATGCTGCAGAGCTGGAGAGATCTGGGCACAGTGAGTAATTCCCACCGGTTAGAAGCAGAGCACTGTGAACAAATCTGGAAAGCAATATGGAGATGTTTTCAAGAACCTTTAGAACCCAGAGAACAGGTAGGTAAGGGTGGACATTTGTCCTCCATGTGGTAGCGTGGAGGCTTACACACTGGTTTCTTTTTTCTTTCTCTTTTTTCATCCAATCACAGTTCCCCCTTCTTCCCCCTCCTCCCACTAATCTCCCAGCCTCTCCTCACCCCACCCTACCATCCATCCCTAAAAGAGGAGAAGGCCTCCCATGGGCACCTTCCAAAGTATCCCCTCTATAAGGAATGGGTTCCAAAAAGCCAGATCATGCACCAGGGATAAGTCCCACAAACTGCTCAAATCACACAGCTGTCATCCATATTCAGAGGACCATATTCAGTCCCATGCATGTAGTATTGCGGTTTCTTTGGTCCCAGGCGGCCAGAGGTCCGAGACCCACAGACCTGACGCAGGAGACCGCTTAGCCGCCCGCCACCCGCTCAGGCCCCTAGAAATGACTCAGACGCTTATATTAACTTTATGCTGTTTGGCCTATGGCTCAGGCACATTGCTAGCTAGCTCTTACGTTTAAATCAACCCATTTCTATTGCATCAGGTCTGTGGGTCTCGGACCTCTGGCCGCCCGGGACGGAGAAACCTCCACTACTACACCATGCAGGTTCCCCAGCTGTCAGTCCAGAGTCGGTGAGCTCCCAGCTCCGGCCAGCTGTCTCTGTGGGTTTCCTCATCATGATCTTGACCCCTTTGCTCATATAATCCCTCATCCTTCTTTTTGAGTGGCCTGTGAACTCAGTCCGGTGCTTAACTGGATCTCTGCATCTGTTTTCATCAGTTGCTGGGTGAAGGTTCTATGATGGCAATTACGGTGGTCATCAATTTGATTACAGGGGAAGGTCAGTTCAGGTACGCTCTCCACTATTGCTTGGAGTCTTATCTGGGGTCATCCTTGACTCATTGGTCTCTTTATTTCATTACTATGATCAGATAGCTTTGAGAATCAGCTTAAGAGAAGGGGGGCTCACTTCGGCTCAGGTTTTCAGGGCTTTTGTGCTAGGGAGGGGAAGCAGGGTAAACTTCAGAGCAGTGGGAGCATGGCACTTGGACTCTTCCCATTTCCATGGCAACCAGAGAGCCTTCAGGCTAAAGCAGGGCTAGGACATAACCCTCACGGTAGTTCCCAGACACCCTGCAGTACCCCAGCTAGGTCTTCCTGTCTCAGAGGTCTTGCAGCACCCAAAATTAGTGTCACCAGCTAGAACCAAGTGTCCAGACATGAGTTTGTGTTGGACAGGCACATGGAGATGTCAGCATCCTGTCTCAAGAAAGAATCTGCCTGGATAGGGAAGGCTGATATCTGAAGGAAGAGTTCAGCCTGAAGACTTTACCAATAGAGTTGGCTCAAGATAGTCAGTAGTTGATTACATGTTGATAAGGGACAAGAAGGGAGAGGAGGCTCTGGAGGGTGACATTTGAGTTACTTACATTTGTGATGTCCTTAAATTTAGTGGTAAACAGAGACACAGGACATCTGCATAAATCTCTCCCTCTCTCTTCCTTTCCTCTGAGGTTATATTTGGAACTAAATAGTGAGACCACCCAGAGAGTAGGAGGCTTGGTATAGTGTGTCCTCTTAATGGAGAAACTGTTGAAAAGAAACAGCCTTGTTTGATCAATAAATCATAACAATGTAGTGACAGTAATCTAAGATTCAAAGGTTTTGGGAGACACAACTGTCAAACAGTTGGGTGAGGGCGCCTGAGCTATGAATGAGCAAGCACACATCTCAAGGTCATTGCACAAAGGCAGTGAGAGTTGCTAGGATCTCTGAACTGAACTCCATTTAAGCAGTTTCCCCTCTGTGAAGACTTGACTTTCCCGGAGATGCTGTTGTGAAAAGATGACAGTAATTCTGCTCAGATAGAATGGGTCTTTCTTCAGCAGTGACCTGGAAGACAGGGGGGAAACATCAGCTAAGGAAATGCAGTGAACACATGGCCTTAGGTAGCCTGGCAGGGTGATGTGAAGGGAACAGAGAAAGTCTGAGTTGTGTTTGTGTCTGCAGTGAGTCAGGACGACATATTATCAGGGAGGTTGGAGCAAGGTGGTGCAAAGAGGGATCCTTTGCCCATGCCGCTGCTGCCCTGAGTGAAAAAGCTCAGTCATCTTATTACAATCTTAACTTTTTGTGAGTATGTATTTGTGCATATTTGAGCCTGAGAGTGCACACGTGCATGGGGGGTTGCATAAATGTGTGTGCATACACAAGTGGAGGCCAAAGGTCAAACTTGGGTGTGGTTCCTTAGGAGTTGTCCATCATGCTGTTTGAACGAGAGTCTCTCTTGGATCTGGGGCATGACAATTCCAGTAGGCTGGCTGACCAACGAACTCCTGGATTTACTTATCTCTGTCTCCCTAGAGCTGGAATTACATGCAGGTACCCACCATACCTGGCTGGGTTTTGTTTTGTTTTATTTTACGTGTATGGATATTTTGCCTGCATATGACTGTGCACCATGTAGAAGCCTAGTGCCCACAGAGACCAGAAGAGGCTGTTGGAGCCTCTGGAACTGGACTTAGAGACAGTTGTGAGCCACCTCAATGGTGAGGCTGAGAATTGAACCCAGGTCCTCCGGAAGAGCAGCCTCTTGATATGAGCTACATCTCCTGATCTCTGGCTTTTAAAATTTGGGTTCTGGAGAGTGAACACAGATTCTCCATGCTTACTCAGACAGTCGTTTACCAACTGAGCCCCCGTCTCCAGCCCTGAAAGTCACACTTTATATCTGAAGAAAACTTATCCTAAAGTTATGACAGCTCCCAAGAATAAAAGCAACCAAAGTGCAGCTGTCTAAATAAAAAAGATGTTTTTATTTTTAAACAAGATGGAGCAAGATACAATTGGTTCACTGTCTAGGAAAATTTTGTTATTATAGCTCTGAATTTCCTTTGTGGGGATAAAAGAGGAAAATTGTGATAATCAGACAATTCAACAAAAGAAAGGAAACCAGGCATGGTGGCTCATACCTGATGATTCTAGTCCTTGAGAGGGTGAAGAAGGGAGACTTATCAAGAGTTCAAGGCCAGCCTGCACTGAGAAATGAGACCTGGCTACAGAAGAACAACATTAAAATTGGTTTAAACTTTCCTCTTTAAATTCAGAGTACAGAGAGTTGAATCTGCTTGAGAGAAAAAAAGAAGGGACGTGTTTAAAGGAAGGGTTCGAGTGTATGGAAGACAGAGGGGAAAGCTGAGAGGTGGCATGCAGGTCACAGAGCTCTACAATTTGTGCATCTTCTTCCTCCTAAAACTAGCCCATCACCTGCCATGCTGCTGGCATGGCTGCTGGCTTTGTAAATGCACTTTTTGCTATTATTTGCAGATACATGTATGTGTCCATGTGTGTGTGTGTGTGTGTGTGTGTGTGTGTGTGTGTGTGTGTGTGTGTGTGAGTCTTTCTTGGCCTGGAGCTTATCTCACAGGCAGAGCTCTACAATTTGTGCATCTTCTTCCTCCTAAAACTAGCCCATCACCTGCCATGCTGCTGGCATGGCTGCTGGCTTTGTAAATGTACTTTTTGCTATTATTTGCATATACATGTATGTGTCCATGTGTGTGTGTGTGTGTGTGTGTGTGTGTGTGTGTGTGTGTGTGTGTGTGTGTGAGTCTTTCTTGGCCTGGAGCTTATCTCACAGGCCAGGCCAGCTGGCCATAAACACCAGAGGTATGCCTGTCTCTTCCTCCCTTGTGCTGGGATTATAAGCACACATCAACATGCCTCAATTATTTAATTTTTAGCATAGATGCTATAGGTTAAACTTGGGTCCTCATGCTTGCACGACAAGTTCTTTACTGAATGAGCCTTGGCCCGTGTTTCCCAGAATTTCTATATGCTCCTTCTGGAGAAAGCCACAGAGTGGGGACAGATGTCCTGCTGAGATTTCTGTCTTGGCCTCCCTGTGTTGTGAGGAGGATAGAGCACTTACCACACTTTCTTGCACTCCTGGGAGTGGTAAAAATTCACAGGGGTGACCTGTGTCTGCCACTCACCTCCCCTGTCTTTGAGAAATTATGTGGTTCCTGCACACTGTGGTGGGACCAAGGGGCTTTCTATCTGTCCTCAGTAGCTGTCCACCACATCCACAAATCCTGCCTGAGCTTTCTCATCATCCTCTTCACACTTTATTATAATTGTGCACATAGTATGACCACCCCTCTGCTCATGCCCTCCACATCCCCAGGCACCAGAAGCCACATCATGATATCTGTCATTGTGCCTTTCTGGCTTTGCTGTGGCACCTCCAGCACTGGGCCCCAGTGCCTGGCAGAGAAGAAACAACAAACATTTTTATTATTTTTTTTTAAACTTACCGGTATTATTAATACCATTCCCAGGTGAGTGGCATGATTCTAACAACTTGGGATAGACGAGTCAACAACGCAACTGAAGGCAATGGAGGAAGTAAGGAACCATTGATTCAGAGGCGATACAGAAGGACAGAACATTCCCAGGGGTGGCTCATCCTCAAGCTGGAATGTGCCCAGAGCTTTTGGGGAAATTGAGAAATAGAATGGTGCATCTTGCTCCCGTCGGCCGATCTTCAGACCACGCTTGAAGAAACTGCCCTCCAACATGTCCAGCCTTCGGGACAGCTGCTGAGGATAACTGGGAGAAATATTGATGAATAGGGGTCAGGTTTCACGTTCAGGTTCAACGGAGTGACCTGCAAAGTCATGCAACCATCCAAGAAAGGATGGAAGAAGGCCAAACACAGACAGGCAAGGCTGCTTCTTATTAACAGGAAAAGGCCGTGGTTGACTTCTGGCAAAACTTCCTTGTGAGGAATCAGCTGCCACCAGACCCTCACCCATTCTGGCTGACATTGCCTAACATCTGCAAATCAGACTGGCCACCGTGAAGAGGGTCAGGAAAGAGGCCCATTCCGATGCCAAAGCCTGAAGACCACAGCCGTTTCAAGTTCAGATCCTCTGGTCCTAACCCTCCCGCCCCACACCTACGGCAGTTCAGAGAAAGCCAGTCTGTTTCCCTCCTGCTCATAATCTCTGTGACTTGAGCTGTGTCAGTGGGTGGGTGGGAGTCACCATCTCCTGAAAGCTTCCTTACCCCATACAACTTCGCTCTCTCACTCTCAGTTCCGGGATGATGTGTGAGTGTGGGAAAGAGGGAGCACTGGAGATCAGAGAGAGGAATGCCTGCATCCCTGCACTCAGTCTGTGTTCCCCAGGGTTCAGGATGAATTGCAGGGTAACTACCCACTTTCCCCCATGCCTCCATTGCCTTTTTATGATCTGGGCTTGCCTAACTGCTCAGCTCTGCTTTCTTTTCGCCTTAGCTTCTACGTGCTGTGGTTTGAATGTGTCTTTTCTCAGACTCATGTGTTGACAATGTGATGGCATCCCTGCAAGGTGATGAAGCTACATGGTTCTCCTTTCTTACTGGAATTAAGTCCCTAGTGAAGGATGCCTCCTCAGCTAGGAAGGCTGGCTACACACCCCCAGGAGGTTTTGATTTAGGACTCAATGGGACACCTGAGACAAACTACGTTTTGAGCAAGAAATTGATTAGATGTACTATTAATGCTATGGATACAGACAGAGTATGGCTAGGGTTCTGATAAGAGTTCAGGCCACCATGGCAAGGTGAAGGTCCCTTAAAGTTCTCATGTAGTCAGTCTGTTCTAATTTCAGGGTGGGAGGGGGAAGGAAGGAAATTCTGAACGGAATGTTTTACTCTGAGGATGGGAGAAAGAGGGATACATTTGGTTAAGGTGTACTCATTATTTGGGTGGGAATGTGCCACCACCCACAGTTCTTGCTAGTCCCAGAAGTCTGGCAATTTGAGTCTATAAACTTCCTTGGGGAAAGTGAGAATGGTCTTTGCCACTCTCTTGGAATCCGGGCATCATGGGAATCTCTTCAGCAGTTAAAGACTCAGGTAGGCTCTGGGTAGGGCTTGTAATTTCCTCTACAGTAGCTTAATGCTATATACATTTAGTAGACTACCACCACCCCCAGCTGAGGTGCTATTGGCATAGGATGACTGGTACCAGATGGAGAATTAGATTTCTTAGAGGTGACAGATGGGAGAGGCTACCCACGCTCAGGGGATGGTACACAATGCCCATACGGGGAACACTAAGTGGACTCAGTGGGGTTTTTGTTCATTTGTTTGTTTGGTTTGGTCTGATTTTTGACAGGGTCTCACTATGTAATCCTGGCTGTCCTGAAACTCATTATGTAGACCATGCTGACTTCAAACTCACAGAGATCTGTAGTATGAGGTTTCTGGCCCAGACTTTTGGGCCTAACCTCAAAGTTTAGGTCCGCAGACCCGCAGACCCACAATCCCACAGAGACACACAGATGCTTCCAATAGTTTTAGGCTGATCAGCCTTAGGCCCAGGCATATAGCTTGTTAACTCTCTACCCTTAAGCTATCCATGTCTCTTGTTCAGCCATGCGGCTCGGTACCTTTCTTTAAAGCTGCATGGTTGTGCTCTGCCTGGCATTCTGTTCTCAGAGTTTTAGTCTGGTAGCCCCACCCACACTTCCTGCCTGCCTTTGGCCAATCAGCTCTTTTATTAAAGCAGTGGGTGGGACAGTTATTTACCATGAAACAACGCAATACCCCTACAGAGATCCACCTGCCTCCCCGTGTGACTGCATCCAGTTGGACTTGGCGCATTTTAAAACAGAAGACCTGGTCCTGAGAGAGACAAGTGGTGGTGGTCATGGGGAAGGAAGAGGGAACGGAACGGGGGGGGGGGGGGGGGGGGTAGGTCTGCTCAAAACACAAGCGCATTTCTGAAATTCTCCAGTGATATAACAGGAGTAAAAGAAAGCCACCAGAACTTGTCATGAAAAGGACACATACTCAAGGACACTTCACCCAGAACCTGCTGGCATTTGGTAGAAATTACAGTTTCCCAGGAGGGTTTGGACCGTGAACCCCCCTTTCCTTGATGTGGAGTTGTTTTCTGTGTACTCTGTATCTTGACAAGTATTCTCCTTATCCCTGGTCCCAGCATTGTGTTGATCCGATAACACAACCCCTTCACTTTGACCCACTTAAGATAAAGGGATGGCTGCAAGCCTACTGTGAGGCTGGAAAAGATGGATTATGTTGAGGATTATAGTTTAATATGCAAGACCTTGGTGCTCACTCCTGAGACACCGCTTAAAATCATACAACTGTTGGAGCACATTACAAGACTCCATGCATCTAGGCTCTGGAGTAACTTAGAGAATATAAAGTGATTTTATAGCATCGTGGGTGTGCTGTGGTAGAAACATAAACATATCTGTGTCATTCCATGATGTTAGAATTAACTGAACAACAGTAAATTCACAAGTTGACTTCTTTAGTTGGCTATAACCTCCAAGTACACCTGATCTCCCTTCACAGCTGGCACTGGCAAACATCACTGTTTTCAAAATCTCCAATGTTTATTAATGTTAACTCTCAGATCACACATCACACATCAGCATAGGTTATTGGAAGGCTGCAGAAGGTTTAAAAAGGAAGAGGATCTCAAGGTGACCTTGCTGCAGGCAAAGGTGGGAAGCTGACTCAGAGACAAAGACAATATTGATGAACTAGCATGGGGATTTGCAGAGCCATGCCTGGGGCCCAGGCACAGTTGATCCGAGGCTCTGATTATGTTATAGAGGTGTAAAGGTAAGGCACAGGGGATGGCCCTGTCACATGATCAGCTGAACCAAGGGACTGCAATTTGAATAGGCTGCATCAAACACAGTTTTCCAAGCTCAGTCAAGCTGAAGCCCTAGGGACAGTTAAGATTTCTCTGTCAACTCCTTGATGGAAAAAGCAGAGGAAAGATGAGATATTGGTGAGGACCGTGACCATAGCAGCGGGATATCTTCCACTTTATGGGATCCAGATGAGAATGTTATACTCTGCTTAAGTCTAGTGTGTTCCAGAAGTTTTTACAGCTGTTTTTTCCTGGTATCATTTCACAATGTGCCCATGTGCTCACATGTTTTAAATCCGTTCCATATGTTTATAGATGGTACCTTTTATTTTTACAAATAAGTTATCAGTCTGTGCCCCGTGGGTGGCGCTGGGTAGGCAGTGGTGTTTATGTGCACAAGAAGATGCAGCCATTCTTTCCCAGCATGTGTATTTACAGTAGAACCAAAGGCTGTCTGGTCGAACAGCATTACCCAGGGCAAGGCGCAGCCTGAAAGCCGTTTACAGGACTTGGGGTAAGATAGAGCAGGGCACAGCCTGCTCTCCCCAGGGGTCACAGCTCTACAGATTTAAATCAGTAACCTAGTGTTGGGACCCAAGAATTTTTATCTTTCATTGAGTTCCCACCTAACACAGTCAGGTCTGTGAACTTAACCTTGAAGTCTTTCATTTCATCGGTTCTATTCCTGGATTAATAGATGCAGACCTGTCTATAACCGACAGGAATCTAGAAAAAGGCCCAAGTGCCCGGGGGTCCTTGGTGTCCGGATAAAATACCCACTAAAGGCTGACTGCTCTTGCTGCTCTTTTGAAGCATCCTTTGTCTAACACTCCAGGCATCTAATGAAGCCTCTGGTTCTGGCAAATCCGGGAATTCAGTCTCCTTAGCTTCTATATCACGCACAAGAGCAGAATGTGTTACATGGCCAAGAGACCTCATCATTGATTTTCTCAACTAGGGACATTTTGAGAAGGGAAAGGTGAGCTGTTAATGATCCTATCAGAAAACAGACCCAAATTTAACAAAGCAGCATGTGAGCAGACCCACTGTTTCCCTCACAGTATTCTCTTAAAGCAGCCCTTGAGTTACTTGAATGTATCGATTTTAACAGGGCCTGTCCAAAACATTCTCCCCTCACAGCTTTACAAAAGCTTTATTTCATTCTGGTGTTCGATTGAATGTTCGTGACCTTAGTATGACTCCTTTGTTTATAGTCTGCTTTCTTACTTTCTGTGTATCCATGTGGTAATAATGATGAAATAATAATAATAATAAATAATAATAATAATAAAATCCCACTGAAAAGCACAAAGAACTGTAAACCAAGTAATAGGAGATGAGGATCCTGATGTTATGACTCAGAGGTTAAGAGTACTTGCTGCTTATGCAGAGGTCCGGGGTCATCAGCCCCCATGTTAGGCTGCTCACAGCGGCTGGTAACTCCGGAGAATCTGAGTCCCTCTCTGTACTCAACTGGGAGCCAAGCCAAACCCGTCATTTGTCACGTTGCTCTTGTCGTGTATTTTGTCACAGCAATAAGAAAATTGACAAATACAGTGAGATGCCCACGAGCTTACCGTGTTGATGCACACAAGCAAGGACTCCACGATTCCGCTGACCTTTGAATTCCTTGGTGGGAAAACGACTGGCCGGCTTTGGTTCTAAATCTGCTGCGATTAAGTTTTTACTGGGTAAGACTTCATCAGGAGTCTGTTAAGTTTTGTGACTGTAGTGGCGATGTGCTCATTTTTGTGTAGCACCTTCTGCGAGCTGATCGTGTTGTTCTGAGTCTGAGGATGTTCAAAACCCCAGGTTCTACCTGAACCCTCACCCAGAATGCTCTCTTACAGCATGTGTCTGTGCTACCATCTCCCCCGGCTGGAACTGCCTGCTGAGGGTGTAAAGCCTGGGTCCCTCTGCAGACTCCGGCTCTTCTTGGTCTGCTCCTTAGGCAGTCCCGACCACAGTAAATTCGTGGGGAGCCCCAGGGCATTACTCTGTGTCCTATGCCTGTCTTTGCAGGGGTGCTTCAAGTCACTAATCATAACCTCAGGTGACACAATTTCGTATCGAACCACCTTCCTTTAAGGTATTTTTGTTTTCTCCTGAGAACTCGGCATAAGGAACTGAATAAACGTTTTCTCAATAAGCAGATGAGAGCTCGCCCTCTACTGGACGGACTCACAACTGCTGCCTACACTCAGAAAGAAAACTCAGCTTCCGCATTCTGTATCGAGGAAGAAAACGACCCTGTTCTTTGTTTTTTATCCTTTACAGAGGGGTCAGCTGAGTATTGACATCCCATTATAGCAACAGGCAACCCTGCAGCAGCAGGCCATTGTCACTGTTCACTAGTGGAGAAGTTTGTTCTATGGTATATCCGGGCCTTACACAGTTTCAGCACAGGTGGATGTTACTTTCTTTGGCTTCCTACTATAGCACTGTCTTTTAAAAAGTCATTTTATTTATTTTCTTTATTGTTTATTTAGGTGTATGTGTGCGAATATGCGCATGTATGAGTGCAGTGCCCATAGAGGCCAAAAGAATGCATCAGATGTGTGGAACCGGAGTTTATAGGTGGTTGTGAGTTCCATACTCCCTTCCCTGCCCCTTCTCCCAGTCACCCCCATCCTCTCCTCGAAGGTAAGGAATCCCAAGATAAGTCAACTTGGTCTGGCATATCGAGTTGAGGCAAGTCTCCTCTCCCAACAATCAAGGCTGAGAAAGGCGTTTTCCCGCTAGGCATGGGCTTCTAGGAGCCAGTTCATGGACCCGGAATAGACTCTGGTCCAATTGCAAGGGGCTCCAGAAACTGCCCACGCCTTTCTGCTGTCATCTTCATACAGAGGGTCTAGATCCATTGCATGATGGTTTTGTCAGCTGTCATTTCAGAGTCTGCGAGCTCCCAACAGCACAGGACAGCCTACTCCAAGGGTCTCCCATCATGATCCCAATCCCTTTACTCATGCAATCTCTCCTCTCTCTCTTCAGCTGGACCAGTAGCTCAGCCAATGTTTAGCTATGGATCTCTGCATCTGCCTCCATCAGCTGCTGGATGAAGGTTCTATAACACCAATTAGGATGGTCATTCACATGATAATAGGGAAAGGCCAGTTTAGGTACCCTCTCCACTATTGCTTGGATCCTAGCTGGGCTCATCCTGTGGATTCTTGGGTGTTCTCTAGTATCAGGTTTCTCATTAATCACACAATGGCCCCCTCCATCAGGATATGCAATTCTTTGCGCTCTCTCTCTCTCTCTCTCTCTCTCTCTCTCTCTCTCTCTCTCTCTCTCTCTGTTGCTCCCCACCCCTGCTCTACCATCCCATTCTCTCATGTTCTCACCTCCCCTTCCCCCTCCATATGATGATATTTTCTCAGATCTTCTCTATTTCTCCTTTCCAGAGGGATCTATGGATGTCACTTTTAACTTTCTACTGTTACCTAACTGCTGGGCTGGGGTGGGGTGGACTGTAGGCTCGCTATTCTTTGCTTTAAGTCTAAAATCCACGTATGAGTGAATACATTCCATGTTTACTATTCTAGACCTGTGTTACCTCACTTAGGATGATATTTTCTAGTTCCATCCATTTGCCTGCAAATTTCAAGATGTCATTTTTTTTTCTGCCGAGTAGTAATCCATTGTGTAAATATACCCCAATTAAAAAAATTCTCCAGTTGAGGGGCATCTAGGTTATTTCCAGGTTCTGGCTATTATAAAGAATGTTGCTATGAACATAGTTGAGCCCCTTGGGGTAAGAATGTGCATCCCTTAGATATATGACCAAAAGTGGTATTGCTGGATCATTGGATAGATTGATTCCAAGTTTTCTGAGGAACCGCCGTACTAATTTCCAAAGTGGCTATACAAGTTTACACTCTGACCAACAATGGAAGAATGTTCCCTTTGCTCCACATCCCCTCCAGCATAGACTGTCATCTATGTTTTTTTTTTTTTTTTTTTTTTAATCTTTACTATTCTGACAAGTGTAAGGTGGTATCTCAGAGTTGTTTTGGTTTGCATTTCTCTGATGGCTAAGGGTTAGAGCAATTCTTTAACTGTCTTTCAGGCATTTTGAGTTCTTCTGTTGAGAATTTTCTATTTACCTCTATTCTCCATTTTCCAATTGGGTTCTTTGGTTTTTTGACCTCTAGTTTCTTGAGTTCTCTGTATATTTTAGAGATTAGTCCTCTGTCAGATGTAGGGTTGGTGAAGATCCCCTTCTGTAGGCTGTCTTTTTGTCTCATTGACTCTATCCTTTGCCTTACAGAAGCTCTCAGTTTCAGAAGGTCCCATTTATTAATTGTTACACTCAGTGTCTGTGCTACTGGTGTTGTATTTAGAAATTGGTCTTCTGTGACAACATATTAAAGGGTATTGCTCATTTTTTTTCTATTAGGTTCAATGTAACTGCATTTCTGTTGAGGTCTTTGACACCCTTGTGTTAAAGTTTTGTGCAGAGTGATAGATATGGATGTATTTGCATTTTTCTACATACCATCTTCCAGATACACCAGCACCATTTGTTGAAGATGCTTTATATTTTTATTGTATATTTTTGGCCTTTTTGTCAAAAATCAGGTGTTCATAGGTGTACAGATTAATGTCAGGATCTTTGATTTGATTCCATTGATCCACAAGTCTATTTCTATGCTAGTACCAAGCTGTTTTTATAGCTCTATAGTAAAGGTTAAAGTCAGAGATGGTGATGCCCTTCTAAGTTCTATTATTGAACAGGATTGTTTTGGCAATCCTGGGTTTTTTTGTTATTACATACGAAGTTGAGTATTGTTCTTTCAAGGTCAGTGAATAATTGTGTTGAGATTTTTATGAGGATTGAGATGAATCTGTAGATTGATTTTGGTAAGATTGCCATTTTTATTGTGTTGATCCTACCTGTCCAGGAGCATGGGAGACCTTTCCATTTTCTGATATCTCCTTCAATTTCTTTCTTCAGTGACTTACAGTTCTTGCCATACAGGTCTGTCACCTCTTTGATTAGAGTCACCCAAGATATTTAAATCAATTTGCATCTATTATACAGGGTGATGTTTATTTCTTTTTCAGCCCTTTTATCCCTAGTGTATAGGAGGGATATTGATTTTTTTTTTTGAGTTAATCTTATACCCTGCTACATTGCTGAAGGTGATCAGCTGTGGAAGTTCCCTGGCAGAATTTTGAGGGTCATTTATGTATACGTTCATATCACCTGCAAATAGAGATGGTTTGAATTCTTCTTTTCAATTTGTATCCCATTAATCTCTTTTTGTTGTCTTATTGTTTTAGCTAAGACTTTGAGATCTATATTGAATAGATATGAGAGGGGGACAGCCTTATCTTGTTTCTGATTTTAGTGGGATTGCTTTGAGTTTCTCTCCATTTACTTTGATATTTGCTGATGCCTTGCTGTACGTTGCCTTTATTGTGTTCAGGTATTTTCCCTGTATTCCTGATCTCTCTAGGCCTTTTATCCTGAAGGGGTGTTGGATTTTTGTCAAAGGTGTATTCAGAATTTAAGGAGATGATCATGTGGTTCTTTCTTTCAGTTTGTTTATATGGTAGATGACATTGACAGTTTTTCATATGTTGAACCATCCCTGCATCTCTGGGATGAATCCTACTTGATCATGGCAGATGGTTTTTTTTGAATGTGTTCTTGAATTCTGTTTGCCCATATTTTATTGAGTATTTTTGCATCAATGTTTATGAGGGAGATTGGTCTGTAATTCTCTTTTTTGTTGTATCTTTGAGTGAATAGGGTATCAGGGTGATTGTAGCCTCATAAGAAGAGTTTGGCAACCTTCCCTCAGTTTCTATTGTATGGAGCACTTTGAGGAGTATTGTTATTAGTTCTTCTTTAAAAATCTGGTAGAAATCTGCTCTGAAACCATCTGGCCCTGGGCTGCTTTTGGTTCTGAAACTTTCAAGACCAGCTTCTATTTCCTTAGGAGTTATATGTGTATTTGGGCCATTTATCTGGTCTTAATTTAATTTTGGTAAGTGGTACCTTTCCAGAAAGCTATCCATTTCTTTTAGGCTCTCCAATTTAGTGGAGTATTAGGCTTTTGAAGTACGATCTAATGATTGTCTGGAATTTGGACAATCTCTCTCTCTCTCTCTCTCTCTCTCTCTCTCTCTCTCTCTCTCTCTCTCTCTCTCTCTCTCTCTCTCTCTCTCTGCTTTTTGGTTAGTTTGGATACGGGTTTGTCTATCTTGTTGACTTTCTCAAAGAATCGACTCTTTGCTTCATTGATTCTTTGTATTGTTCTTTGTTTCAATTATATTGATTTCAGCCCTGAGTTTGGTTATTTCCTGCCATCTACTCCTTCTAGGTGAGTTTGCTTCTAATAGTTCTAGAGCTTTCAGCTGTGCTGTTAGGTCTCTTGTGTGGAATTTCTTCGAGTATTTTTATGTAGGTATCTAGAGCTATACATTTTCCTCTTAGCACTGTTTTCATTGTGTCCCATAAGTTTGGGTGTGTTGTGGATTCATTTTCATTGAATTCTAGGAAGTCTTTAATGTCTTTCTTTACTTCTCCCTTGACCCAGAGGTGGTTCAATTGAGAGATGTTCAGTTTCTATGAGTTTGTAGGCTTTCTGTGATTTGTGTTGTTGTTGAACTCTAACTTTGGGCCATGGTAGTCTGATAGGATACAAGGAGCTATTCTCATTTTTGTATCTATTTATATTTGCTTTATGGCTGAGTATGTGGTCAACTTTAGGGAAAGTTCCATGAGGTTGCTGAGAAAAGGGTATATTCCTTTTTGTTTGGGAGAAAAGTTTTATATATGTATATGTGTGTGTGTGTGTGTGTGTGTGTGTGTGTGTGTGTGTGTGTGTGTATAAAGTCTATTTGAGTCATAACATTTGTTAGATCCCTTATTTGTCTGTTAAGTTCTGTCTAGTAGATCTATCCATTGGTAAGAGTGGAGTATTTAAGTAGTATTTAAGTCTCTCACTATTAATTGTGGAGTTTGATATGAAATTTAAGCTTTAGTAATGTTTCTTTTACATATGTGGGTGCCTTTGTGTTGGAGGCATAAATGTTCAGGATTGAAATTTCATCTTGATGGATTTTTTCTGAGATGAACATGTCATATCCTTTCTTATCTCTTTAGATTTATTTTAGTTTGGTCTATTTTGTTCTGTATTGTTCCCTGCTGTCCATTTGATTGGAAAGTCATTTCCAACCTTTGACTCTGAGCCAATGTTTGTCTTTGAAATTGAGGTGTGTCTCTTGTATACAGTAGAAGGAAGGATTCTGTGTTTGTATCCATCGTGTTAGAGTGTGTCTTTTTATAGGTGAATTGAGTCCGTTGAAATTAAATGATATTAGTGACCAGTGATTGTAAGTTCCTTTTATTTTTGGTGGTGGTTGTATTTGTGTTTCCCTTCTTTGGGTTTTTCTTTTGTGGGATTATCTATTGTTTGTGGCTTCATGGGTGTATCTAGCTCTGTTAGGTTCGAGTTTTCTCTCTAGTGCTATCTATATGGCTAGATCTGTGGATAGGTATTGTTTAAATATGGTTTTGTTGTGAAATATCTTGTTTACTCTATTAGCAATGATTGATAGTTTTGCTGTCTAGAGTAGTCTAGGCTGACATTCATGGTCTCTTAGTATCTAAACAACATCTGACCAAAACCTGGCTTTCATTGTGGAGTAGATGGAGGTTATTCTGATGGTTCTCCCTTTATAAGTTACTTGGCCTTTTGTCCTTTGAAGCTCTTTGTGGGGATATGTTTCAAATGTAATAAAAATCAGTCTGAGATATCAGAGGGATCTACCCACAGTCAGTCTAGGAGGATCAGACAGTAGTAATTTACACCTTGAATACCAGCGCAGGGAATATTCGGGAGTGGTGATTTATGCCCTTAATCCCAGAAAATCTGAGTTTGAGGTCATCTTAGTTTACAGAAGGAGTTCTAGGCTCCCAGTCAGGCAGTGGTGGTGCCACACCTTTAATCTTAATGTGGATATGGAACAACTGGGAAAAGAAGGTATTTAAGGCAGGCATAGAAAGACAGAGCAGGCAGAAGAAGCCAGGAGGGGTGAGGTTGAGGAAGCTGGAAGACAGCTGGGTGAGATTCGACTGTGGTGTTTATTCTCTGTTATCTCCTCCTTTCCGAAAGATCTGGCTCTGAGTTTCCTTCATTTGTGCAACAGCTCTTAATATTCTTTCTTTATTGTGTAGGTTTAGTGGCTTGATTATTTTGTATTGAGCAGACTTTTTGGGAGGTCTAGTCTATTTGGTGTTCTATAAGCTTCTTGTATATTTATAGGCATTTCCTTCTTGAGTCTGAGAAAGTTTTCTTCTATGATTTTGTTGGGTATATTTTCTGTGCCTTTGAGCTGGTATTCTTTTCCTTCTTCAGTTCCAATTATTCTCCGCTTTGGTCTTTTCATGGTGTTCCAGATTTCCTAAATGTTTCCCGTTATGACTTTTTTTGTCTTTAGTACTTTCTTTGACTGACTTATCTATTTCCACTATTGAATCTTCAACACCAGAGACTCTCTCTTCCCTCTCTTGCGTTCTGTTGGTTCTGCTTGCATCTGTAGTTCCTGTTCATTTCTTCAGATTTTCTGTTTCCAGCATTGTTTCAGTTTCTGTCCTCTTTATTTCTTCTATTTCAATTTTAAATCTTGAAATGTTTTCTTTACCTGTTTGATTGCTTTTGCTTGGTTTTCTTTATTTTCTTTAAGGGGTTTGTTGATCTTTCCCAACTTTTTTTGTTTTTCTTTTCCTCTATTTCTTTAAGGGAGGTTTTCTTATTTCCTCCTTTAAAGCTTCTATTAACTTCATAAAGTTGTTTTTAAGGTTGTTTCCTTCCGCTTCGTCTGCATTGCCATGCTCAGGTAGTGATGTAGAACCACCATATTCTGGTGGTGCCATCTTGTTTTTGATGTTGTATATGTATTCTTGCACTAGCATCTGTCCATCGCTTCTTTGGATCAATGTGGGATTTGTCTGTATCTCAGGGAGCTGATTTTGGTGCAATCTGTTCTGACTGTGTGTGTGTCTTAGGAAGCTTCTCTTGGTCCTATCTGGGCTCTTGGTCCACTTGGAAGTAGTGTATTCTATGTCACAGTGAGCTGTTCTTGCTGCAATAAGAGGTGGCTGGTTCTGTGTCTCAGGGTTTCAATCTTGATCCCATATAAGCTCTTGATCCAGAAGGAGCTCTTGATTCTTTAGGAGCTCTTGAATTGTGAATTGTGGTTCACAGGTAGCTGCTTTTGATCCAATAGGTGTTGGAGAACTGTGGGTTTTAGGTACCCACTGAGGTTGCCAGGTGATAAGATGGTTTGGGGTTGGGGCAGAATTTGTAGATGTGGATGTCCAGTAAGCTGAATTTTACTGGGGAGTTCTGGTCTGTAGGGATTTTCCCTGCTGGCCTAGATTTATGGGAGAGGTGAGGGAGGGTAAGGTTCCAAGGGTTGTGTCCCAGTGCCTGGGTCAGGGAGACAGGGTTGTCTGGCTTGGCTGAGTGAAGTGTCACTCACCTCTTGGTCCATAGGTACTGAGGATCTGTGGATCTCAGGTAGCCCCTAAAGTTGTTGGGTGATGCAGTGAGTTGAGTGTTGGGGTGGGATTTGCAGTTGGGGGTGCCCAGCAAACTAGTTTTTACTGGAGAGTTCCTGTCTGCGGGGGTTTTCCCTGCTGGCCTGGATTTAGGAGAGAGATGATGAGTCCAAGGCTGCCCTTTTAATCCTTTGTTGGTTGAGAAGCCCTATAGATTTCTACAATTCCCTCTCCCCAAACTACTTTTTATTTTAGACGCTGAGGAGCAGGTGTTGGCATGACAGTGACACAGTGGAGTCATGGGGCTGAGACCCAGAGGAAGACTTTCATTCTGGGTAACAGAAGAGCATGTTTGGAAATGGGAGCTGAACACAGGTTGGATAGATAGGTCCTCTAGGCTAAGCATAAACTATTCTAACATAAAGAGCCATAAGTGGTCAACGCAGCTAGTGTGTGACTGATGAAATCTTGGGAAAGGATTGGCTTCAACTTCCCAAAGGGTGAACCACAGGTTCACTCAGCTAATAGTTACTACCTGTGAGTGTGTTTGGGGGGGCATAACACATGTTAAGAATCCGTGATACAACTTAGAAAGTTCTTGAAATAGATAAGTGATAGGATCAAGATTATGAACCAGCCAATGAAAAATCACAGTCATCAGCTGATTGGCTCAGGCTCAGGTGTCTGCCATTCCTTAGGTGATGTACATCTTGACTGTGTTTCACACTGGTCTAGAATTTGCTTAGTAGATTAGGTAGCTGGCCAGTGAGCACCCTTCTGTTTCCTCAGTGCTGGGATTACAAATGCCACCCTTCCATCCTGTGGGTTCTATGATTTGCTCATGTCCTTGAGCTTGCAAGGCAATGGCGCCATTGTCCTGTCTCCTGATTATCTCTCTTTATGGTAAAGTTTCAGGGTCATAGCCTAGTCTAACAGAGACTGTGCAGCTTCTCCTAAGTGTGCCTTGCTTAATCCTTACAAGTCAATCAAGAGTTTATGTTGAACCTCTTTTTGTCTGTGGAGTCAAGGATGCAATACATACTCTGTGAGTGAAAAAAAAATAAACAAAAGGGGAAGGACAGGACTTCTAGATATGGTCGAGAAAAAGGTTTGTTGTAGATATAAGGGAGATCAGAGACAGAGACAGATACATCCTGGGGAGCCCAGAGTCAACATGACTAGACTGAGCTGGGCCATATGAGAAGAAGGAGGAGGAGGAGGAGGAGGAGGAGGAGGAGGAGGAGGAGGAGGAGGAGGAGGAGGAGAAGAAGAAGGGGAGAGAGAAGATGGAATAGAAGCCACCTACCATGCGGAGTAGACCAAAAAGAGCCAGGCAACAAAATTGGCTGAATTCTGTTGGAAAGAGCAGCTGGGGGAAAGGCAGCCCAGCCTCTGGGCTGGAGAAGTTCCGGGTAGGGGGTGAAGTATGCCATCCATAGCCTGTAAGAGAGATGCAGGGATGCAGAGAGAACCTGGCAGCCAGCATCCACTTTCACATGTTAATTGGCATCTTGGTTACCATTTGTATGGGTATGAGACCTAACACTTCATACATGCCAAATTAATTAATTAACAAATGCCAGAATGTCTGACTTCCTCTTGTAGAAAACTCTCCTTTTAATTAGATGAAATCCTGCTGAGACCAGAGAGTTTTATTATTGGGCAATTATATATATAAAGGTAGCTTAGGAATGGCCTTATTCTATGCCAAGAAGATGCCAAGATTCCTTTATGTGGGAGGAAGTAGATCCTGGGGAGAAATTCTAGGATAGGGCCCTTCTGTGAGTCCTGGGAAACTGAAAGAGTCCTGGCAACAGAGCAGCAGAGCATGAGAGTCCTTCAACTAACAGCACACAAAATGTAAAGCTTCCAGAAATGGCAAAAAGACCCACTGTCCTTACACACACACACACACACACACACACACACACACACACAGAGAGAGAGAGAGAGAGAGAGAGAGAGAGAGAGAGAGAGAGAGAGAGAGAGTCGTTTTAAGCAGGGTTGTGTAGAAAGACTGTAGGGAAAAGTGTCCAGCCAAAGAAACCCACTCAGGCTCTGAGACTAGAGCCAGTGAGATACACTTATCCCAGAACCCACAACCCAAAAGAAATATGCCCTGGCGCTGAAATCACCACCAAAGAAAAACACTTTGGCCCTGAAACTAAAAACCAGATCAGGGCAAAAAGAATGGGGGAAGATCTGGCCAACCCCCACCCTGGAAGTATCCCTAGAAAGCCTCTCCCCCCCCAGAAGCCCTGTATTAGTCCTGAGACCACCCCCCCCCCAGTGCTGTCCTTTCACACCCCAGGCTGAGGCAGCCACACTCTCTTTGACCTTTCCTTCCCAATAAATCTTTTGAATGAGGTTTGGGGGAGGATATTCTTCCACTAGAGCAGCAGAGCATGGGCAGAGAGCAGTAGGAGATCAGTGTCTGGGGAGCTCATAACACTCTCATTATCCAGGGAACCTTCCATGGCTGGGTTGAGTTGTTACATTCCCTGAATAGAGAGCAGCACAGTGGAGAAGCGAAGCCTTCAGCTGGCCTCTGTAGCAACTTTGCCCTGGAGGCCCTCCCTTCCCTGAGCAGAGCTGTTAACCCTGGGGAAGCCTTTCCCTGAAGCTGAGTTGTAAGCTGCTGCCTAGGCTTACCGGTGGCCTGTGGTGTTCATTAGCTCCCAACTGCCTGAATACTATATCCATGGAGCTATAACACTCATTGCTCCCGAATGCCTGGATGCTTTTCCACTTGAGCTATATTGCTCAGTATGCCTTGGATCCTGACTGCCAGGATCTCTTTCCATCTGGGCTGCACTGGGCTGCAGTGGGCTGCACACATACCTACAAGGACTCCTTCAGCCACTCATTCAACATACATAGAGGAAGAAGTCACTTTTGGCCAAGCGCTGGGGTACAGAGAACAGGACAGGATGTTAGCACTCAGACCTGTCTCTTCTTAGCATTCAGAGCTGTCTCTTGGGGATCTGACCAATAAGCAGGCAATACCTTGGCTGGCTCAAGGTCCTGAAGAAGTGTCATGCACTCAGTGCTGAGTAATATTTCTGCACATATGCTGTGTTCTCTCATAAAAGGCGGAGCCCCCATCCACCTCCCTCCCTCTCCCCCTCTCTCATTTCATCTCTCCTCTAGTGAGCCTGCATTTGCATCCCTTCCCCTTCCCTGTCTCTTCTTCTTCTTTCCTTCCTCTTCCCTCCATGACCCCGTAACTTTCTCTCTCTTCCCCTTTCCCTTTCCTTAATAAAACCCTCCAAGTGCCGCCTGCAGGGTGTGTCTTTCTCTGCACCTCCCATCCTGTAACAACTCTACTCTGTTGGGGAAGTTTTCCTCAGTGAATGTGTTACAGCCTTGCTCTGCTCTGTTCTGATCTAGTGAAAGAAAAATCTTACGCAAACCTTATTCGTGAGATTTATTGGGAGGGAAGAGTCCAGGAGACTGGCTGACTCTGCCAGGGTGGAGAAGGACACTATGGAAAAAGGCTGAAGCAAACTGAGCACGTGCAAGGTTTATACAGGGCTTCTCACGGGTGAAGCTTTCCCAGGGAGAAGATTTTCATGGTGGGAATTGATAGTTTAGTCCCTGAGCTCAGATTGGCTAGACCTGGTGCTTGGGAATTGGTTGGTTTTCTGTTCAGGGACTGGTTCAGTTTTCCTACTCAGGGATTGGTTGGTTTTCCTTAGTTGGTCAGGGGCAGATTTGGCTCTGGTTTCAGGGCCAAAGTGTGTTTCTATCACTGGCTCTTTTTGGCTTTTTGGCTTTAATTTCAGCCCTAGGACATATTTCTTTTGCTGGCTCCGATTCTAGGGCTAAAATGTGTTTCTTTGGCACTAGTTTCAGACTCTGGGTGTAGGTCTTTGGTTCTTGGTTCAGGGATAAAGTGTTTCTTTCGCTGGCCTGGCTCTCCAGGCCAGGGTGTGTTTCCTTCACTGGCTCTGGTTTCAGGGCCAGGTTGGATTCCTTTGACTGTCCCCTTTACCCTACAATGACCCAACGGTCTTTAAAAGCAAATAACAATGCAGAGAGATAGATACTATAGAGGGAAAGTTGCAGGGTATTTTTAGACACCCTTAGAAGGGCACCAATGTTATCCTGGTGGCAAAGGGCTCCTGCACATGATCTATGAAAGCAGTGACCCTGTAGAGCATGGTAGAATCGGTGGCAGGAATCCAGAAGTAGGTACTTTATTTTTGGTGGATGAATGGGAAGAACAGGGAAGGTTATCGAGGAGAACCATGTGTGAATTTTTTTTTCTTGGGGAGTGAATCATGAAGGATCAAAATAAGATCTCATCAAAGTCAAACTTGGTGAGCCAATATGTTTTATTGGAGGTTACCCAAAGGAGCATGCACCACTCAAATTCAGCTGCACTGCTGAAAATCTACCCCAACATAGGTAACAGCTCATAAAAGCTGTAACCCTGGAGTTCTCTGCATGATTTGTAGACAGCCAACATGTGCCTAAGAGTCTCCTCTCAGAGCTTAGTTGCTCAGTGTCTTCCCTCACAGTGGCTGTTTTCTTTTTTGATAATTCTGGGGAGAGGTGTATTGGCTAGTGTTTTCTCAACTAGATACAAGCTAGAGTCGTGTAGGAAGAGGCAATTCAATTGAGGAATTGACTTATCAGTGTGTCCAGAAGACAAGATTGTGCTACAATTTCTTGACTAAGCATTGATGTAGGTGGGCCCAGCCTTCTGAGGATGGTAGCATTCTCAATGGTATATGAGAGAAGCTTGTTCTCAATGGTATACAAGAGCAGACTGAGAAAGCCATGGGGAGTAAAGTAAGCAGTGCTCTTCCATGGCCTCTGCTTTAGGTTCCGATCATGAGTTCTTGCCTGGAGTTCCTGCTCTGACTTCCTTTTATGACTGACTGTGGTTGGGACATGTTAGTGAAATAAACCCTTCCCTCCTCAACTTGTTTTGGCTGGGATGTGTTGCCACCTCCATAGAAAGCGAGGTCCTCAGCAATATTTCAAGTTTCAGTTTTTTTCAGATAGGTAAAGTTTGTTGTGACAGTATATTATATTTAAATTAGTGTGAAATATCAGAGGACAGAGTCACCCACAGCCAAGCCCTGAAGGTCAGGGAGTGGTGACCTACTCCTTTAATTCCATCACTGGGGAGACAGAGATCCTTCTGGATCTCTGTGAGCTCTAGGATGAACTGAGCCAGGAGGTGGTGGCTCACACCTTTAATCCTAGCACTAAAATGTTGAAGCCAGAATTGAGATAGCTGGGTGGGGACAGAAAGATAGGGCAGGAGAAGGCAGAAGTTGTTCTCTTTTGCCTTCACACCCAGTCAGTCTGAGGACTTGTGGAGATAGGACCTATCCCGTTCAGTCTGAGGAGTTAACTGGGTGAGGATTGGCTGGGGTTTGCTCCCTGTCTCTCTAGTATTTCAGTCCTCCCCCAATATCTTATTATTGTAATACCAAATAGAATGTGTACAATAGATTGTTTACTCCTGATTCTCATGAGCTTTCCCTGTCTGGCTGGAGGGAATGTCTTTCTTCAGGAAAAAAAATTCTATTGAACAATAGATGAGTATGCTCTAAGGCTGGGAGACAGGAAAGAACCCAGTGTACCTAGACAAGGGAGTTTATTCTAGCTGGAGTCTACAGGATAAGAGAAGCTAGTTCTAGCTTAGGTGGGACCCATAATTAGATAGCTCCTGCAGGACCTGGTGAGCTCAGTGGAGTTTGTGTGTTAGCATAAGGCAGACAGAAACCCTGGCCTCTCAAGGGACTAACACAATCACATGTATGTTTTAGAAAAGTCACTTCGTGGTCAGAGCAAGGTTTGATTCAGAATACCCGTGAAGCAGAGGGCTCAGTTAGGAGCTGGTGGGATGCAGGTATGTGGGCAGAGGGCTCAGTTAGGAGCTGGAGGCAATGTAGGTATGCGGGCTGCAGATACTGAAAAGGGAAAGCATGCTTAGAACTGAACAGAGAAGAATTCTCAAGAAATTAGAGTCCACACTCCTCAGGGCTTTATGTGCAGCGGCTGCAGGTGGAGAAGTCAGGCATGAGCCTCCTGTGGGAGAAACTGTACTTAGAGGGGCCCTAAGTGCTGAAAGGGCAGCAGGCTTGGGGTAGGAAATGGAGATTTGAAGACAGGGTTGGGTGTCAGTCTAGATTTATTTTTGTAGTTTTAAATGGAATGAACCAATAAGCAGTCTGATCTTGAATTAGGAGAATGATCTGCCCTAGAGAAAGAGATTTGCAATATATAAGGAATTCATTTATATTCCAACATTGGAATTTTATCTCTATTGGTTAGATCACGCTTAGAAAATGCTATCAGTAGAGTGTGTGTGTATATATGTGCTCATGTGTATGAATGCATACATGTGTTTGTTCACGTACCTGTGTATAGAGACCGGAGGAGGTTGATATCACATCTTCCTCAGTAACCCGCTGCCCTGCGTTTGAAGATGAGGTCTCTCTGAACTTGGAGCTCATCAACTGGCTATGCTATCTGTCCAATGAGATCCAGGATCTGTCTGTCTCTTTCCCTTTACATCCCCCAGCACTAAGGTCACAGTTGAGTGTTGGCACGCTGGACATTCTCTGTGGGTGCTGAGATCTGAACTATCACTTGTAGAGAGCTGCTGCGGAGCCGCAACCTTAAAGATGGCGCTGGCTTCCACCTTCCACCTTCCCCATGGTGAGCACTCTCTGAGATAAACAACTCCTTATTTGGATAAAGCTAAGCTCTTGGTTTGCTCTCCTGTACCCGGACCTATTGGCATGGCCCACGTGACACCCCGTGATTGGCAGTCCAGAAGGTATTTAGGAGGGAGCGGGAATCCCAAAGAAGAAGAAGAAGAAGCCATGTTCAAGGTTCCTGAATAAACTGCTGAAAGAAGAGCCTGGTGTTGCATCGTCCTTGTGGGCGAGGATGGGCGTGACAATCACTCTTATGTTTGTGTGGCTTTATACAATTTACACATTGAACCGTCTCTCAGCCCCACAGTTTCTAAGTGTTTGTTTCTATGAAGCAGAGACAGAAGCAGAAGCATTAACATCAGCAGAACCCAAAGCCTGGGGGTCTGTACCCCAGGTTACATTCTCTTTGATGTTTCCTTTTCCTCTTGTGGCTGTCTTCCTCAGTTTTTCAATAGCGATTTAACTACAGGGTCTTTATAAATCACTCAGCTTTCTTGTGGAAATCACACGTTATTAGTATTGAATATCTAATCAAAGTCTACATAAGATGACAAGTAAAATTGGAGGAGGAACAAATATTATTTCTTGTGTATAGTTCACCCAATGGGTGCTGGGGCCAGGGACATTCTAGAACTAGCTAGCCACAAAGCTGGAGTGTGGGTCTCAGTTCTAGTAGAAATGATAGAAATATTGGTTTGCCAGATGAATAATCAAGACTATATTAACAGATGTTCTTTTTAAGGAGACTTTATTTATTTGTTTGTTTGTCTGTGTATATATAGTCATGTGCAAGCCATACTGTGTCATACCCAGGAAAGCCACATGACAACTCTCAGGAGCTGGTTCCTCCTGCCATCTTGTGGAATCCAGAGATGCTCTCTATCACCTGTGCCATCTGCTTTCCCAGAATAATTTCTATAATGTAAATTTTATGAATGCAAATTTAGGTTTCCTTCTAAATTCTGAATTCTGTTTTGAAACATTAATAAGCTAACCTCCAAGCCTATCAGATTACTGTTTTGGCTCTCTCCTTTCTCTTTGCAGTAAGGCACAAGGGAGCCCACTTAAAAAATGAACTCCATATTAAAATGGTGTTCTTAGTATGAAAGCAAGTCTTGGTGACTGAGAAAAAAATTGCCTACTTAAAGGAACCTTGGCCTTTCTTGTTGTTTCTAAAGATTTTTGTTTGTTTTACTTTGTTATTTATCTAATGGGTATGCGTGAGGGAACTACAACTTGTACATGGAGGTCAGGACAGTTTTGGGGATCTGGTTCTCTCTTTTCATCATGTGCATTCTGGGGATGGAGCTCTGGTGTCAGGCTTGGCAGCAAGCGCCTTTCCCCGCTGAGCCAGCTCACTAGCCCTCAGAAGTTTCCAGACCTTTCTTGAATCTTGTGCATAGGTTATGCATAGTGATGAGATTGCTAGGTTTCTAAGACATGCCTGTGCCAGCTCAGCATCACTTCAGTGTTCATTGATAGAGTGGCAGCTCCACCTTCCAGGTGGCTTTGCCTCATCACACCTGATGAGTACATTTCACAACAGAAAGTTGGCTCAGAATCTGCTAAAAGCTCCCCAGTTTCCTCATCCTGCTCCTCTTGTTTCTTTTTCACAAAGGCCAGGGAGATGGTTCTGCAAACGTGAAGCCCAGTGTCCAATTTCCAGCACCCATGAAAAGCCAGGCATATCAGTGTGCCTATCCTGGGAAGAAGAGATGGAGAATGCTGGAGATCGCTGTTTGTCAAGCCAAACTGATTAGCTCCAGGTCCAGTTCAAGATTCTTTCTCAACTTTTACACACACACACACACACACACACACACACACACACACACACACACACACACACAGATGCAGACACAGACGTATGGACACACAAAGACGTACACAGACATGGACACACACTCATACTCTCTCTCTCTCTCACACACACAAACACACACAAACACACACACACACACACACATACACAGGAGAATATACAGGTCATTGCTACGCTAAGTATAATGCTTGTTCCAATGGGACCTCGCACCTAAAATTTTGGTTTACATGATAGTAGAACATTTTCCTCTTACAGTCACTTACATCCCCTTTATAATCTCTCTACTCCCTTCTTGTTCCTTGACAACATTATCCTACAAGGCACCGGTGACACCAGATGAGAACATGAGTGGCATCCTGTTCTCCTTCAATTCCACACCTAGTTAGTTACCATTCATAATTCATTTTCTCTTTTAATTTGCCATCTTGCTGTTCCTTCAGCGCAGGGCTCCCAGTTTGTCTGTTTTCAGGCATCCCCACCACGTCATAGTGATGCTCTGGGATGTGGATTTGTGTGAGTGTTGTCTGTTTAACTCCCCTTGCTGCTCATTTCCTAGTTGCTTTTTACCTTGCTCCTAATGCCTCCTTTGATACAGTTCTAGGCTCTTTCTAGTCCCTCAAGTCCACTGAACAGCTTAATATCCCTTTGTATTATGTGTCCCTTCAGTCTAGTTGGAGGCATTGCAAGCCCTTGCTTTCCCTTTTAAGCCCCACATGTCCTCCAGATAACTGCCTTTTACTATCTGCCCCTCCCTTTCCTTGGTATCATTTCTGTCATCAACCTACCTTCCTTGGACAGGTGTTTATTGGAGATGCTGTTTCCCTTGTCTGCTGTGAATTAACTAATTTTCTTGTCCCATTATGACAAGGGAGGCATGGTAGTGGGAATGTCAGGCTGCTTGCTCACATCCCCAGGGACCAGAGAGGAAGGAACACTGGGGTGATGTGGGATGGCTTTCTGTACACTCTGAAATACCATTGGATAGAAAAGGAACTGCCTGGGCCTATGGCGAGCCAGCTTATAGGCAGGTGGGGAACTGCCTGGGCCTATGGCGAGCCAGCTTATAGGCAGGTGGGAAATCTGAGCATAGATAGAGGAGGATGGAGTTAGAGAGAGATAAACACAATAATCAACATGTAAGGAACACAGGTGAGCCACGGGACATGTGGAGGACAGATTAATGAAATAGGTTGAGCTAAGATACAAGAACTAGCTAGCAAAATGCCTGGGCCACAGGCCGATCTGCATGTAGTTAATATAAGCCTTTGTGTGACTATTTGGGACCACACAGCTGTGGGTAGTCTATTTGGGATGGCTGGTCCAGATCTTGGAGCTAGTCTGGGCCGGAAACTTCTTACTACACTGGGGCTCAGCTGTATTTCTCTTATCCCCTCTTTTCATTCAGTCTAGGACCCCAGCCTATGGACGCTTTTCACCTCAACTAATCCTCCTTAGAAACACCCTAAAGACACTCCAAAAGTGTGACCCTTAGTGTTCCAGGAATTTCTTAGTCCTGCCAGGTTGACAACAAAAATTGTTACCTGCTCTTTTACCTCACTTCTGTTGCTTCACCAAAAGAAATGAGCATTTATGATTGTTGTATAAACTAACAAACATAAACACGTCTTGAGTATTTTCATCTCTTACCTCCTGTATTGGTAAGGAATGCGCCTTCCTGAATATGGATCAGAGTCCCAGAATTGGTTCATTGTAGACAAGATGCCAATGAAGAGTAGAATACCCCTTTTGGATACCCCAGATATTTGTCATAGCTGGGGGAAA
This sequence comes from Phyllotis vaccarum, assembly GCA_033318265.1. Taxonomy (NCBI): domain Eukaryota; kingdom Metazoa; phylum Chordata; class Mammalia; order Rodentia; family Cricetidae; genus Phyllotis; species Phyllotis vaccarum. The sequence goes on along the minus strand of JARWLC010000014.1, from coordinate 69,691,209 downwards.
TGCTCCACCTCACTAATCATTAGGACAATGCAAATCAACGCTACAGTAACTATCATCTCCCACCTGTCAAATGATATTTACCGAAGCCGTGAAACACAGCAAGTGGTAGGAGGCTGTGAAGGGAAGGTGTGCACATCAAGAGAGCTGCTGTGGAAAATGGTATAAAGCTTCCTCAGTTCCATTTATGGGTGTACCCACATGTACCATAAACATACTATATTCAATATGCCCAATGCATCTGCACATCACAGAACAAGTGTGCTCACATACATGTAATATATTTGCACAAAATAAATAAAAGCACAATAAATGTTTTTAAAAGATTTTTTTTATTGGTATGCATATGTGTGTGGGTTTGTGTACTTGTGAGTACAGTGACCCTGGAGGCCAAAAGTTAGCACAAGATCCCCCGAGAGATGGGGTTAAAGGCGTTTGTGGGCTGCTAGTTCCAAAAAACTCTTCGGTTCTTTGGAAGAGCAGTACATACTCTTGACTCTGAATCATCTTTCTGGCCCTACAAAATTAGGAAAAAATTAAAAGAATAAATTTCTGTATTTTATGTTTCAGCATAAAATGACAAGTGGATGAGATAATGGGTATGTTATAGAGACTTGGTTATCCTTTGACTTACACATGTACTGAACAGCACATATCACCTCAAGAATATATCTAAATGTATATGGAGAAATTTTCACATATACATATTTTCTCTCTCATCTCTTTCTCCTTCCTCTTTCTCTATGTATAATATGCATGTATGTTTGTATGTTATTTGTGTATGTATGTGTTATGTATGTATGTGATATATCTGCTATGTAGCTTTGACTGGCCTGAAACTTGTTATAGTCTATAGACCAGGCTGGCCTCACACTCAGAGAAATCTCGTGCTTCTACCTCTTGAGTGTTGAGATTAAAATCATGTGCCACTGTACCTGGAAATAATTCTTTTAAAACAGAAAAAAATAGACTAGAAACTTCCCTCACCCCACCTCTACTCTGGAAGGAAGTTCACTAGCAGACTAGTAACAAAGAACTTTAAAGCCTGGAGTGCTCTGTGGAAACAACCCTGTATGGTCTGCTGCACTGTGTATATAGGAAATGTCACTTAAGAATGTCTTCATTTACTGGGCACTCACAGCCTTGGGTGGCAAATGCAGGCAGACATTGGGGGCATAGTTAGGATTTTGTACTCGGGAGCTTGGAATGTGTATTTTAGTATTTGGTATGGATAACACTTTCCATACAGAAAAAGGCTTCCCCCTAAGACCCAGCAGCAAGCAGCCTTAGGAAAGCCATCCTCCGATGCAAATCTTGGTGATCTGGAATCAATCTGCCCAGGGGACTTCTGCACATCTGGGGTCACTCTGCACTCTCCATAGTAGTGAAAGCCAGCTATTCCATATTCTTTCAAAGAAAAGTTACCTCTGCACTCCAGAACTGTGAATGCAGCATTGGGGAGGCAGAAGCAGGTGCATCTCCATGAATTTGAGGCCAGGCTGGTCTACAAAGCTAGTTCCAGGACAGCTGGGGCTGCTACACAGAGAAACCCTGTTTCAAATAATAAAACAAGCAAAAGAGTTAATTTCTGTAGTGCTGGGTATTGAACTCGGGTCCTTGTACATGCTCCATAAGCTATGTCCTCATTCAAGAAATATGTTTTTCAGTGGTGGCCGAGGTGGAGGCAGTGCTGGCTGGAGAGATAGTTTAGCAATTAGGTGTGCTTACTGCTTTTGCAGAGCACCCAAGTTTCCACATCTGCTAGGTCACATTTATAACTTTAATTCCAGGGGCTCCAGCTCCCTCCCTGTCCACAAACACACATACACACAATTAAAATGAAATAAAAAAGCCTGATCCTCATCAAACATCGTCCTGAATGTGTCTCCTGCTTGTACTCACCAGAGTGAAAAGAGCTGGCTGCAGACCGGGTTTGCTGAGAGCTGATGCGCCCCTCCTTGTGTGAGTGCTGGCTGACAAAGGGGCATGACTGCCATGGGCATGGACCACCTTCAGCACAGTGACTGGCTTAGTTTCTTTTATAAGGATCTAGATTCCAATGGAAGAGCATATGCTCTTAGCTCACTCCTGAAAGCCGGCTGGAGCATTTGGCTTGCGGGTCATGTTTGCATCCCTCTTTTGTCTTTTCTTTCTATAAAAACCAAAGCTTGCTTCCTTTCTTTCTTTCAAGTCTCTCACTGAGTATTTCATCTTCCTGTCTGAGGCATCTTTCTGATCAGCACAGGACTGACTTCATAAAACACTCTTCTAGCCAGTGCACAGCAGTGGATGGAAGCCAGGCTTCTCCTCCAGCCCCTTCTATCACGCACACGTCAATCATATGCATCAAGCACAGCTTGCCTTTGCCTAAACTCCACATAGAGCCAAGCAAATCAGGGAGAAACAAAAGCGCTGTGGAGCGGGCTGAGAATGCACCGGCTTTGTTTTTTTCAAGGGAGGACTTGAGGGGAACACCTTAGACATGAGTACATCGGGTAAGGGTGTAGCCGTAGCCTTCCACCACAGCAGTGACCTGTGATCTCTGTTAAGCACAAACCTCTATGGGGACTGTGTTGGAAGAAAGAATTCTAGTGTTGAAAATAAAACAAGGCTCTGTCACTCTGCCCAAGCCAGAGATGGCTGCTGCTTCCAGTGTAGAAGCTGCTTTGTGTGTGGTGGCTGATCTTACTGCTCTCAGGCCGTTTGGCTTTTATTTCATGAATACTTATTATTTTTGAAAGGTTTTTTTTTTTTAATAACTCTAGGATCTACTGTAAACATCCCACATATACAAATACAAATGTGTGTGTGTGTATATATATATATATATATACACAGAGATACATATATATGTATATATATTATATATATCATAGAGTGTGGGTCTGTGTCTTAGACATGCATATATTTATATATTCCTAGATTATTGTCCTGTTTTGCATTCAGGAATATTTGTTATAAATTTTTAATTTGAACTCTTTTTTTTTTGAGATAGGATCATGTTATGTAGCCATGACTGACCTAAAATTCACTATGTAGACCAGGCTAGCCTCAAACTTAAAACTGCCTTCTTCTGCTTCCTGGTTGCTGAGACTAAAGACATGTACCACCAGCCTAATTTAAAACATTTTTGGTGCCTATATTGTGTGTGTGTGTTAAGTATGTGAGTGCATATTTAGAGGTCATAGGACAATCTTACTTGTTCTTTCTCAGGTGCTATCAACCTTTTTATTATTAATATTAATTAAGTTTTTCTATTACAATGTCATGCTGTATGTAATGTGTTCTGATCACTTTCTCCCCTCAGCTTCTCTTACTTTGACCTACCCCACTCTGTCAGCACTTTGGGATGGACTCTCATTGGCCTGACCAACAGGGTAGGCCGGTGGCTCTGAGCCCTGATGACCCTGTGTTAGCTGGAACAGTGCTGAACCCTCAGTGCCTGCTATAATACCTGGCTTTGGAGGTTATATGTGAGTTCTGGGAGCTCATACTCAGGCCTTATGCTCACATGGCAGGCACTTGATTGACTTGGTATGGCCCAGCCACGTCACTAGGTTTTTAGTTTAAAGTATTGGCTCAACTATTTTTCTGACTAAATTTTATAAAAAGAAAAAAAATACAGGTGCTGACAAACTAAATGGAGAAACACTCAAAGCAATCCCACTAAAATCAGGAACAAGACAAGGCTGTCCTCTCTCTCCTCATCTATTTAATATAATTCTCCAAGTTATAGCTAAAAAAGTAAGAGAACCAAAGGAGATCAAGGGGATACAAGTTGGAAAGGAAGAAGTCAAACTATCTCTATCTGCAGATATGATCATATACATAACTGATGCCCAAAATTCTACCAGGGAACTCCTATAGGTGATAAACACCTTCAGCAATGTAGCAGGGTACAAGCTTAATTTAAACAAAAATCAATATCCCCCCTATACACTAAGGATAAAAGAGCTGAAAAAGTGAGGGAAACATCATCCTTTATAACAGCTGCAAGTAGCATTAAATATCTTGGCGTAACTCTAATCAAAGAAGTAGCAGACCTGCTTGACAAGAACTTAAAGTCACTGAAGAAAGAAGTTGAAGAGGATACCAGGAAATGGAAAGATCTCCCATGCTCCTGGATAGGTAGGATCAACATAGTAAAGATGGCAATCTTACCAAAAACAATCTACATATTGAATGCAATTCCCATCAAAATCCCAACACAATTTTTTACAGACCTTGAAAGAACAACACTCAATTTCATATAAAATAACAGGAAACCTAGAATTGCCAAAACAATCCTGCTCAATAAAAGAACTTTAGGAGGAATCACCATCCTTGACTTCAAGCTATACTGTAGCGCTACAGTAATAAAAAACAGCCTGGTACTGGCATAAAAACAGACTTGTGAACCAATGGAATCGAATCAAAGGCCCAGATATTAACCCATACACCTATGAACACCTGGATTTGACAAAGAGACCAAAAATATTCAATGGAAAAAAGATAGTATCTTCAACAAATTGTGTTGGCAAACTGGATGATAGTATGTAGAAGGATGCAAATAAATCCAAACCTATCACCCTGCACAAAACTCAAATCCAAGTAGATCAAAGACTCAACATAAACCCAGCTACATTGAATTGACAGAAAAGAAAATGGGAAATACCCTCCTATGCATTGGCACAGGTGACCACTTCCTAAATATAACACGAGTAGCACAGACTCTAAGAACAACAATAAGTGGGATCTCCTCAAACTGAGAAGCTTCTGTAAGGCAAAGGACACAGTCAATAAGACAAAACAACAGCCTATAGAATGGAAAAAGATGTTTACCAACCCTACATCTGACAGTGGACTGATCTCTAAAATATAGAGAGAACTAAAGAAACTAGCACCCCCAAACCTAAATAGCCCAATTAAAAATGGGGTTCAGAGCTAAAAAGGGAATTCTCAACAGAATAATTACAAATGGCTGAAAGGCACTTAAAAAATTGCTCAACATCTTTAGCATCAGAGAAATGCAAATCAAAAACAACTTTGAGATACCACCTTACACCTGTCAGAATAGCTAAGATCAAAAACACAGATGCCAGCCTATGCTGGAGGGATGCAGAGCAAGGGGAACACTTCTCCATTGGTGGGAGTGTAAACGTGTACAGCCACTCTGGAATGCAGTATAGTGGTTCCTCAGAAAACTGGGAGTCAGTGTCCCCAAGGATCCAGCAATACCACTATTGGGCATATACCCAAAGGATGCACATTCTTACCCCAAAGGCATATAGCTCAACTATGTTCGTAGCAGCATTATTCATAATAGCAGGAACCTGGAAACAACTTAGATGCCCCTCAACTGAGGAATGGATTAGCAAACTGTGATTTATCTACACAACAGAGTACTATTTAACAGTAAAAAACAAAATGATATCCTAAAATTTTCAGGCAAATGGATGGATTTGGAGAATATCCTCCTGAGTGAGGTATCACAAGCCCAGAAGGTAGGCATGGTATGTCCTCTCTCATAAGTGGATTTTAGACAAAAAGCAAAGAATACCCAATCTGAAAACCACAACCCCTGAACATCTTGGGATCAGAAGGAACTTAAGAGAGACATCCAGAGATTTCCCCTGAGAAAATAGAGAAGATCACCTTAGCAAATTGGGGTCATAATGGGTGGCAACCACGAAGAGTTGGGAACAAATCTTGAAAGAAGGAGATGATTGAGTGAGAGAAGCAAAGAAGGAGATAGAAAGAGATGAGGAAGCCAATATGGGGTTGTAAAGAGACGAGGGGTTAGGGAAACCTCCAAGAACTCACAGGATGTCCTTGGCTAGGTCTCCAGTCAATAGTGGAGGGGTTACTTAAACAGGACTTCCCTATAATCAAATGAGTGAACATCCTAAGTGTCATCAACAGAACCTACATCCAACAATGAGTAGAGGTGAAGGCAGAGATCCATTACTGAGCACTGGGCTGAGCTCCTGGTCTAGCTGAGAGCAGGGGAGGGGAGTCTGTGTGAGCAAGGGATTGGAATTATGAGGAAAATTCTCACAGTGATGGCTGGCTGGAGCTCTGGGGAGTTCACTGTAGCAAGAATAGCTACTGGAGATCCATCAGGAAAAGGAGCTAGGCCCTTCAAGGTCAGGCAACTGTCGACTGGCATGGGCAGTATGTGGAGCCTCAAAGGTGGGATCAGACTGTGTTCCTGTGCGTGGGCTGGTACCTTGGAGCCCATTCCCTGCAGAGGAACACCTAACCCAGTCTTGACTTTGGGATGAGGAAATTGGACTTTCCTGGAGTGGATGTGCTGCGCTGGTCTGACCCATCTTGGGACTTCTTGCCCTTTTGGGGAAGGGGATGAGGATGGGGAGGGGGAGGCTGAAGGCTGACAAGGAGGGATTGGGAGGAAGGAAGGGAGGGGGAGCAGGGGGATGCATAAATAAAAATAATAATTTTTTTATAAAAAATTAATAAAATTAAAAAAAAGAAAAAAATCTTTTTGTCACATACCTGTGTCCTTTAGTCCTAACATAGAATCCTGTCACTGTGCCCATGTACCCATCACCATTGTCAGTCTCTTGACTAGTGTCCCATTTTCAGGCCTCATCTTCCAGACAGTTCTTCAGGTGACCAGATTGACCCTGAAAAGCATGACATCTGGGCTGGGCCTTGAGTACTCTAACTCAGGGAGCCTGCTGCCAGTCGGCAGCATATCTGACCAGTGGCTTCTGATAAAGTTTCTTTGTCACTTTGTACAATACAAAATACAAAATCAATCATTTTGGGTCAAGGAGAGGGCTCAGTAGGTGAAGTATTTTCCTCAAAAGCACAAATGTCTGGTTCAGCCCCTAACACCCACTTAAAAGGTAGGTGTGGTGTTGTGCCATGAACCCAGCACAGGAGCATGAAGATAAGAGAATCCTGTAGCTGGTCAGTCAGCCTGTGAGTGAGCTCCAGAGTTAGTGGGAGATCCTGACTCAAGAAGTACTGTGGAGAACAATAGGGAATGGTACTTGAAGCTGATCTCTGTTGTGCAGTGGGGTTTCTTGGTCCTGGGCGGCCAGAGGCCCAGACCCACAGACCTGCTGCCCCAGACCCATAGCCACCCGCCTCTGCTGCTCAGACCCCCAGAAATGATTCAGATGCTTATATTAACTTCATGCTGTTTGGCCTATGGCTCAGGCACATTGCTAGCTAGCTCTTACATCTTAAATCAACCCATTTCTATTAATCTGTCTGCCATGTGGCCTGTGGCTCACCTGTGTTCCTTACATGTTGCTCCTTGGGCCACTTGCTTGATCTGCCTGACTCCGCCCTGCCTCTCCTACCTATGCTCTGATTTCTCCTCCTACTTATTCTATGGTGCCTGTCATGGCCCAAAACAGCTCCTTTATTTAAAGATTGAGATTCACAGCATACAGAAAGGCATTCCCACATCAGATCTCTGGCCTCTACATGTTCACATTTGGGCAAGTGTACCACAGGCAACACACACACACACACACACACACACACACAAGCACACACTGGTGGGGCACACACAGGCAATAACTGTTTGTTCAATCTCTGATGTCACTTCACTGGTTGAAACCTTTCAATGACTTCAAAAGACAAGAAGGACCCAATCTGTGAGTCTAGTGGGCTGGGGATAAGGCCCTGAGAACTTCTGCAGCCATTGTCTTTATCTTCTTCAGTCACACAAGACTTTCCTTTGTACAATGTACGTAAGGCATCCTCCAGGTGTCTGGGGTCAGTGTTATAGAGTGGATTTCCTCCTTAGTCATTTTCCCGAGACTATGAGAAAACAGAGCGTAGGTCCGCGTACTCACCCTGGCATTCGTATTCAGGAAAAAGTTCCTTTCCACTCAATGGGCATCAATGCCTCAGTGTGCCCTGCCAGCTGGGTCACTAAGATTCGGGAACAAATGTCAGAATAAGTCGATTTGGGGGCTTGAGAATCTGACCGCTCAGTGGGTAAAGTGCTTGCTGTGAAAACATGAGAACCTCAGTTTAGATCCCCAACACTGGCATAAAAATGCCAGCTTGAGGGCAAACGGGTGTAACTCCAGCAATTTGGGATCCTTGAGGCTTGCTGGCCAGATTGGCTGAATTGGTGAATTTCAGGTTCAGTGAGAGATCCTGTCGCAAAAAAAAGAAAGTGGTGATTCAATGAGGAAGGTACTCAACGTTGATCTAAAGTTTCCACACACATGAGCACACAGGGACACACATACACACACACATACACATGCATGCATACACAGACACACACAGACACACATACACACACACAGCACACAGGGATACACATACACACACACACATGAGCACACAGGGACACACATACACACACATATGCACATGCACACACACACATACACATACATACATACACATACATACATACACAGACACATACACAGACACACATACACACACACATTAGCACACAGGGATACACATACACACACACACATGAGCACACAGGGACACACATACACACAAACATATACACACACATACATACATACACATATGTACATACACACACACATACACACACATACATACACATGCATGCATACACAGACACACATACACACACATTAGCACACAGGGATACACATACACACACACACACATGAGCACATAGGGACACACATACACACACATATACACATGCACACACACATACACACACATACATACACATACATACATACATACATAAACAGACACATACCCACATACACACACACATATTAGCACACAGGGATACACACATACACACACACACACACACACACACACAAAGTTAAGTAAAGCAAATGAAAAAATAAGAGTCAACATAAAATAATGAAAGAGACCCCCCCCCCTCCGGGGACCCCAGACGTTTCAAATCAGAAAACAACATAAAAAGAAAGGATGGAAGACAAAGAACTGTCCAGCAGCACAGATTCTGTGGCTTAAACACGTCACTTGGGAATGATAGATCTTCCCAGAACCCGAGCATCAGTGTCTTTCAGGAGAAAACGTGAGGATGGAGCCCGAAGGACCAAAGCCTCAGGGTAAGCTTTGCCATTTCAGTGGGTGCTGCGGAAGCTCATACCACTAGGCTCCCTGATGGGAGTAAAATAACACAGGTAAAGCCTGTCATTGCATCAATGTACTGCTCCATGTAGCACTCTATTTGTGTAGCAATACACAAGATACTGAAGAAGATACTCTGCATTATTTCAACTGATTCCAGTTCTTGTACTCAATGCAAATTAGCCCCATCGCAGGCTGCCATCCCAACACTTCCAAAAATTTCTAGTGAAATGAGTGGGTCATTTTGAGTAACTTTATCTACCTTTTTATCTTTTACTTTGTAGTGTGACTGTAAAGAGTGGAGTGGGAGCATACACATGTGAATGTGCATGTGAGCCAGAGAACAACCTCTGGGATGGTCCTCAGAAGTGTCCATCATCACCACCACCATCATCATCGTTATTATTTGAGACACGATCTCTCAACTGACCTGGAACTCACCAAATAGGCTAAGCTGGCTGGGTATGAAGCTTCAGGGACCCTCCTGTCTCCTCCCCAGGGCTGAGATCAAATGTCATTTTTAAGTAGGTTTTGGGGCCCACTATAACTCAGATTCTTATGTTGGCAAACCAACAAGTGCTTTACCAACCAATGATGGATGCATCTTCCCAGCCCTGTACCTTCAGGAGTTTTTTTTGTTTTGTTTTGTTTGTTTTTGTTTTGTTTTAACTATGAGGAATCCCTCCATGAACCAACACAGTGGCTTTGTTACAGTTTTGATCTGTTACTGTGATCAAATAATCTGACCAAAAGCAACTTATAGGGTTGATGTGGCATCCACTTCTGGGTCACTGAGGAAAGTTAGGGAAGAAACTCAAGCTTTGGGAACCCAAAGCAGAGACCACAGAAGCTCATATACAGGCTCATGCTCGATTACCTTTCTTATCTGATCTGGGGAATGCTGTCACCCACAGTGGGCTGGACCCTCCTGCATCATTTCCTAACCAAGGCAATTTCCCACATACATGCTCACAGGCCATTCTCATCTAGGCAAATGCTCCATGGAGACTTTTTTCTCAGATGACTCTGGGCTGTGTCAAGTTGACAAGTAAAGGCAACCGGGAAGGCATTCAACAAATATTTGTTTAATGAATAAACATGGAAGTTTATCTATACTTGAATTAATAGCTTGGTACATTTTCTCCCTTGGTTCGCAGTTCTTCCTGTGGCTTCTTGATTTCTTACAGTTTCATCTTTGTCCACACATTCTTATCTTTCACTTGTCTGTTTACTTTGCAGCAGGCCATGGATGCCCCCAAACGTGCCAAGTACTCAGACTCTTCTCTCTCCTGGAATGTCCTTCCTGTTTCCTCTGTCATCCATCAAATCCACTCCACCCATGCGTTGCTGTTCAGTCTAAATACTGTGTCTACTCCATTGCATTTTCGACGTCATCTCCTCAATTGATATTAATTGCTTGTCCCGCTGCAGTTTGTAGCTATTTGCATTAGAGAAATTAGAGTACCAAGTTGCAGTCATTTATCTTACAGATGTGCTTTTGGTAGTCTCGTGAATCTTAACTCAGAGAGCATTGCAAAACCACTCGCCAATGTGTACATGAGTGTCCTCTCCTCTATTCCTGTTGGTTACTAGGAGAAATACCTGTCGAAGGTTAAATTGATTGCCGGAGGGAACAACGGCTGTTGCTGCAGATTGGCTTATAAAAAGCATTACAGCACTTTGAGGACAGGGCTATTAGGATCATAAATATCTGTCAAATATTCATTGCAAAGCAGGCTAAATGACTCGCGTGATTAGCATATCTCTAAAGCAGAGTAAATATATTCTGAATTATAGTCTCTCTTTATTTTTACTTCACCAAGACTATAGTTACAATCATTTGAAGCCTTTGCTTAGACTTCCTGGTCCTTAAATCAAAGGGCGTTTTTCCCTTGGTATTGTGTCCTGAACCTAGAATGATGATGGGCTGCAGGAGGCACTCCGTACTGCCTATTGACCAAACTGAATGGATTATACTTCTACCTCCCTCTCACAAATTACTGTGTTTAACAGTAGAAAATGGAGCTTATAGAGCATAAAACACTGGAGGGATGGGATTACCAGCAACTGTTGCAGTCGTGAAAGACAGAACAAATTTCCCGATGACTGCTGTAAGACTCTGACATAAGGTCCCTGCACAAAGGAGGGATGCCCCTGAACTCTCTGAAGGCTCATGCTGGGAAGTTGTAAACTGCATTGGTAGCGAAGGGAACCATCTCAGTTATGTGTGTGGACCCGGGTGCCCTCTCTGCTGTTTATGCTGCTCATCACAATGGTCTCATGAAGAGTCAAGCCAACTACCGCAGGGCACTGTGGCTATTGCTATTGGTCAGGTTAGGAAAAGCATTACAGCATTTTGAGAATATAAGCCATTAGAATTACAAATCCTTGTCAAATATTCCTTGGGACACAGGGAAATGGATCATTAACATATTTTAAGAACCATTGAAAAAAGACTTTATTGTCTTAAAATTTTTATACTGATTAGTGTACCATTCACAGGTACATTTGGTGTTAGGTATCAGTGCACACATGTGTAGGTGCATGTTTAACTTAGAATAAGATGTGGGCTCTTTTGTTTTTCTCTGCTCTCTTATCCCTCGCAACTTTTTATTTTCTCTAAGCTATTATTTAAAAGTTGACTTTTGCAAAAGCAGCTTACCTCACCTCCAATACCCATTGGTTAATTTGAACATTGTATTCTCAGGAGAATGTCAATGGAAATGTGGGAATGTAGCATGAAACGGAAGTCAACGTGCAGCTTTGTAAACAGAGAGGCTGGACAGAGCAGGCAGAGGTGGAACAGACGCAGCCAACAGTGATGGAGCATGAGCAAATAAACTGCTTTCGTCTGTCAGTTATCTGGTCTGTGGTACAGAAAAAGGATTAGCACAAATGCCTTCTATGATGGTTGTAATGGTGAAGTGGTACGGTGTGATTAAGGTGTGTCTAGTGTTCAGTCAGCCCTCAGCCGATCACAGCCACATATCGGGTGGTAGCTGCATCACCTGCTCACCAGCATCACACCCTGGATGTGTGATGAATGTGGGCCAACAGCTCAGATGACTGGCCAGCAGTTTTCATCCTTTCAGTCTCCTGAGGTCCTTCCTCATCTCTTTTGAGAAATAGAACTTTTGGTTTCTCTAACTTTCTGACCCCGTTCTCAACAGTCAACAGGTCTTTCAGAGTGAGGTGACTGCAGAACTGTCATTCAGTACAATTCTCACAGGCTGCCGTTGATTCCTCACAGGTGGGTGGCGTTCCAATCAAGAGCCATTGTCCCCCTCCAGCCCCTTTGAAATCACACCAGAATGCTTCTCCTGGGATGATAGACTCCAGAGCCGTGGGGGAGTGTGTATCTGAGGGCACCAAATGGCAGGCAGTGTGGAGTTTCACAGCGGTGACAGGAGCATCTCTATGCATGAAAGGAAGGCGTGGCTCAGAGAAACCGTCTTTGTGGAGATGCTGAGGGCTGTGAATAGTACCTGATTTCATTCACCAGGTTTCAAAGAGTCAGAGAGGGATGGGGAGAGACACATGAGGCAGAAGGGCTCCATTCAAGTGGAACAACAGTGGTACACATCTCTATTGCACCCGTAGTGAAGCATTCTCGGGCCATCCACTGCTGGCCAGCCAGACTACCAGCTAGTGAGCTCCAGGTTCAGTGAGAGACACTGCTTTAAGAGATAAGGTAGAGAGATGGCCGATGTCTCAGTGGGTTACTTGCTGTCAAGCCTAATGACATGGGTTCAGTCTCAGGGACCCGCAGTGTGAAAGGAGAGAATCAACTCTTTCAAGTTGTCCGCTGATACTCATAAGTGTTATATTGTGTGCATGCACATTCACACATAAATAATTAATAATAAATATATTCATGTAATTAAAAATATATAAGGAGAAGGGTAATAGTGGAAGGAAGAAACCTGGGATCAGCTTCAGATAGCCACATGCACATAAATACTTATGCACACACACACACACGCACACACATGCACACACACACATATACATATACACACACACCACATAAGCACACATACATACACACACCACACATACACACACACCACACACACATACACACACATATACACACATATACATACATACCACATATACACACACTCACATACCACACATACACACACTCATATACACACAAGCACACATGCATACACACACCACACATACACACACCACACACACATATACACACATACACACACATACCACACATACACACACTCACACACGCACACACACAAGCACACATACATACACACACCACACACACATACACACACATATACACACACATATATACACATACACACACATATACACACATACACTCACATACCACACATACACACACTCACATACACACACAAGCACACATACATACACACACCGCACATACACACTCTCACATACACATATACCACACACACATATACACACAGACACACACATACCACACATATACACACTCACATACCACACATACACACACTTACATTAAACAAATAAAATAAAACAAGACAAAAGAAGCCCTGATTCTTTTTTTTTTTTTAAATAAAATTATGGTGGGGAAATGGTGCACTTAAATTTGAACTTCAGATGCAGCTATCATGGTGATGATGGACTGTACAACTAGCATAATCCTAAGTGGTCCTAGTCAAGGGTTCCTTAGTTACTGACTCGGGTCCAGAGTGGGGTCCCATGCTGTGAGTATACTATTTTGATTCCCATCTGCAGATGAGGAAGCTAAGGTTATGTGGTCTAAAGCAAGTTAGTAGGTGACCCTTTAGAGCAAGGGTAGTATTGTGGGGAGGTTCTGGGCTCACAGTATTTAAAGAAGGATATAACCTTGGGGTTAGGGCATGTGAATCTTAGAAAATAAGTGCTCAGTGAGTCTTACTTGGCTCCTTTATATCCTGGTCCTGAAACTGGGATTTGAATCTCCCCCCTCTCTCTCTATCGGCGTGTGTGTGGTCGTAGGGTTTTTGTTGCTGTGAAGAGACACCATGACCATGGCAACTCTTGTACAGGAAAACATTTTGTTGAGGCTGGCTTACAGTTTCAGAGGTTTAGTACATCATCATGGTGACAGAAAGCAGGGCAGAGCAGGCAGACATGGAGCTGAAAGTTCTACATCCTGATAGGAAGGCAGCAGAAGGAGACTGTGTACCACACTGGGCATAGCTTGAGCATATAAGACCTCAAAGTCCCCCCCCCCCCACACACACACACTCTTCCTTCAACAAGGCCACACATACAAAGGCATGCCTCCTAATAGTGTAATTACCTATGGGGACCATTTGTTTTTCAAACCACAATAGAAAAAATCTACTGAGTAAGTTTAGCGTTGCTGATATGTACATGTGCTTAGGGATGAGCATTTGGAAAAGTGATCTTGTCAGTGCTCATTAAGTTGCCTGAAGCTCTTCCTCTAGTGGAGGCGCCTTTGAGACCTCCTGTGTGGGTGTGCACACTGGCACATCAGCTGGTGTTGCCATTATGCAAGACTTGTTTACAAATCATGTTGCTGATGGGTGCAGCTTCCCCATAGTGTCTAAAAGACCCTATCTTGCAGCAGGTGACCCAGTCACCTTTAGCTCGTAATATCTTCTTCCATTTGCCTCTTTTTGCTATTCTTGAGGTATAGGTTTATTGATTGCATTGCAGACATGCCATTTCAGTTTGGGCACTCCACAGTCTCTCATTCTCTTTCTTTTGATCAGTTGTGGATTTCTTTAATGGCCTCTATCTGCTGCAAAAAAGAAACTTCTTTGGTTGGCGGTGAGAGTTACACTTGTCTGTGAGTATAGGGATCAGTGTTTAGAATACAGTTCAAAAATTATATTGGTGTAGGAATGTGGTGGTGGTAGGTTCTCTGGAGAGCATGTTTTGAAAGGTGGTGATTCATACTCTAGACACAGTGTTCCCAGCCTATGTTATCAACATGCACATTTTGCTCATGTAATTCAGACACCTCTTTACTGTTTGGTTTGCTAACTCTACTATGAGACATCTATCGCAGAGAAATAATCAGTTACAGAAAATGATTTTTGCACAAAGTGGTCATAGTGACATTATTTTATAATGGTGCAAAATTTGGGAACAACCTCATTTCCAACACTGGGAGATGGTTCAATATAGTGTCATGCTTCCATAAGAACACAGGAAATGGGGCTAAGAAGATAGCTTAGTTAGGAAAGTGCTTGCTATGCATGCATGAGGACTCAAGTTTGGATCCCTAACATCCACACAAAAAAAGCCAAGTGTAGTAATCCAAGGTGGATTCATGGATCTTACTGACTAGTTGAATCAGTGATCTCAAGGCACACAGAGAGGAGAGATTTTATCTCAAAATTTAAGGCAGAAAGCAATTAAGGAGAGACCCGTATTTGATCTGTGTTCTCAATGTATGGGTATACTAGCATACAAAAAAGTACACATGAACACACACACACACACACACACACACACACACACACACTGTATTAGCTAATTTTATATCAACTGGATACAAGTTATAGTCATCAGAACCTTAATTGAGAAACTGCTTTTATAAGATCAGGTTGTCTGCAAGCCTATAAGACATTTTAATTAGTGATTGATAGGAGATGTCCCAGCACAATGTGGATGGTGCCCTAGGCTGGTGGTCCTGGGTTCTATAAGAATAGAGGCTGAGCAAGTTATGAGAAACAAGCCAGTAAGCAGCACTTCTCGATGATCTTTGCATCAGCTCCCGCCTCCATGCTCTTGCCCTGCTTGAGTTCACGTCCTAACTTCCTCCAATGATGAACAACAATGCAGAAGTGTAAAGTCAAATAAACCCTTCCCCCACAGTTTACTTTTGGCAATGGTGTTTCTTCACAGCAATACTACCTCTAACTAGGATACACACACACACACACACACACACACACACACACACACACACACACACAGTACAGATTTATATCTTGGCCTAGCCCTGTGGTTAGGACCTACATGCAGCTGCTTAGCCCCCCCCCCCCCAAATGACTCAGATACTTATATTAATTACATGCTGGTTGACCTATGGCTCAGGCTTATTGCTAGCTAGTTCTGTCTTAACTATTTATTTTTATTAATCTGTCTTATCACAAGGTCCGTGGCTTATTTGTACTTTTATGTCTTGCCATCTTGGTGGCTGGATTGCTTTTCCCACAACTCTGCCCTCCTTCCCCTTTATCTATGCTTAGATTTCCTGACTGCTTCTAAGATGCCCTGCCACAGGCCAAAATAGTCCCTATATTAGCCAATGATATTCATAGTATTCAGAAACACCTCACATTTCTCTCTCTCTCTCTCTCTCTCTCTCTCTCTCTCTCTCTCTCTCTCTCTCTCTCTCTCTCTCTCTCTCTCTCTCTCTCTCTCTCTCTCCTCTCATGCTGTTAGTGGATAAAGAAAGGCTGGTGGCTGAACAGAGCTTACAATCTCTGTCTTTCATTATAAGAGAAAGATCAGCAGGTGATTGCTGGATCCGTGGGGAGATTGATTCCAAGTTTTCTAAGGAATACTGTATTACAGAGTGGCTGTACAAGTTTACACTCCCACCAACAATGAGGGAGTGTCCCCCTTACTCCACATCCTCTCCAGCAAAGGCTGTCATCAGTGTTTTTGATTTTAGCCATTCTTAAAGGTATAAGATGGTGTCTCCAAGTTGTTTTGATATCTATTTCCCTGATGGCTAAGGATGTTGAGCAATTTTTAAAGTGACTTTTGGCCATTTTAAGATTCTTCTGTTGAGAATTATCTATTTATCTCTGTACCCCATTTTAAAATTGGATTATTTGGTGTTTTTAGTTCTAGTTTCTTGAGTCCTTTATATATTTTAGAGATAAGTCCTCTGTCAGATGTAGCATTGGTGAAGATCCTTTCCCATTTTGTAGGATTTTTTTTGTCTTATTGACAGTGTCCCTTGCCTTCCAGAAGTTTCTCAGTTTTAAGACATCCCATTTATTAATTGTTGCTCTTGGTGTCTGTGCTACCAATGTTGTATTTAGACAGTGGTCTCTTGTGCAAACGCATTCACTGCTATTTCCAACTTTTCTTTTCTACCATGTTTAATATCACTTGGCTTATGTTGATGTCTCTGATCCCACTTGGACTTGAGTTTTGTGCAGAGTGATAGATATAGATCTATTTGCATTCTTCTACATACTACCATCCAGTTATGCCAGCACCGTTTATTGAAGACACTTTATTTTTTCTACTGTATATATTTGGCCTCTTTGACAAAAATCAGTCAGTAATATGTTTGCACATTAATTTTAGGGCCTTCAATCCAATTTTGTTAATCTACAGTTTTCATACCAGTGTCAAGATGTTTTTATTACTGTAGCTTTAGAGTAGAGCTTGAAGTAAGGGACTGCGATGCTTCCTGAAGTTCTTTTATTGAACAGGATTGTTTTGTTGATTCTAGATTTTTCATTTTTCCATGTGAAGTTGAGTATTGTTCTTTCAAGGTCGGTGAAGAATTGTGTTGGGATTTTGATGGGGATTGCACTGAATCTGTAGATTGCTTTTGGTGAGATTGCCATTTTTACTATGTTGATCCTACCTGTTCAATAGCATGAGAGATCCTTACATTTTCTGATATCAACTTTAATTTCTTTCTTCAGTGACTTACAGTTCTTGCCATACAGGTCTGTCACCTCTTTGATTAGAGTCACCCACGATATTTAAATCTATTTGCATCTATTATAAAGGGTGATGTTTCCCTTATTTCTTTTTCAGCCCTTTTATCCCTAGTGTATAGGAGGGATATTGATTTTTTTTGAGTTAATCTTATACCCTGCTACATTGCTGAAGGTGATTATCAGCTGTAGAAGTTCCCTGGTAGAATTTTGAGGGTCATTTATGTATACTTTCATATCACCTGCAAATAGAGATGGTTTGAATTCTTCCTTTTCAATCTGTATCCCCTTGATCTCTTTTTGTTGTCTTATTGTTTTAGCTAAGACTTTGAGATCTATATTGGATAGATACGAGAGGGGGACAGCCTTATCTTGTTCCTGATTTTAGTGGGATTGCTTTGAGTTTCTCTCCATTTAGTTTGATGTTTGCTGATGCCTTGCTGTATATTGCCTTTATTGTGTTCAGGTATTTTCCCTGTATTCCTGATCTCTCTAGGCCTTTTATCCTGAAGGGGTGTTGGATTTTTGTCAAAGGTGTATTCAGAATTTAAGGAGATGATACTGCGGTTATTTTCTTTCAGGTTGTTTATATGATGGATGACATTGACAGTTTTTCGTATGTTGAACCATCCCTGCATCTCTGGGATGAAGCCTACTTGATCATGTGTTAGGCACGGTGTGGTTCTTGCTGAGTCATCCTGACTTGGCATTACACTGTGCATGTCAGATATGCTATTGGCATCTGACTTTGCTCCAACCAGCTCTGGCATGCTTATTAGGGCTTGTGATACACACCAATCCTGTAGTGCCCCGTGAGCTCTACCCAAGCAGTAGCCTATCACGTCGCAGCACATCCCACCATTTTTTTTTTATATTAATAGCCGCCTCTTAGGTTCTCGGGGTCCTTCTCTCCATCTCTCCTATCAACCAAGCTGAACTCCAATAAAGTGTGATTAAGAAGAACCTCTGTGTGTAGTCGTGCTTCTCTCTGCTGGCCAGAGGCTGCGCGCTGCAATCATGGTGGATTTTTTAAAATGTGTTCTTGAATTCAGTTTGCTAGTACTTTATTGAATATTTTCGCATCAATGTTTATGAGGGAGATTGGTCTGTAATTCTCTTTTTTTTTGTTGTATCTTTGAGTGGATAGGGTATCAGGGTGACTGTAGCCTCATAAGAAAAGTTTGGCAATCTTCCCTCAGTTTCTATTATATGGAGCACTTTGAGGAGTATTGTTATTAGTTCTTTAAAAATCTGGTAGAAATTCTTCTCTGAAACCATCTGGCCCTGGGCTTGTTTTGTTTCTGAGACTTTCAAAAACAGCTTCTATTTCCCTAGGAGTTATAGATCTATTTAAGTCATTTATCTGGTCTTAATTTAATTTTGGTAAGTGGTACCTTTCCAGAAAGCTGTCCATTTCTTTTAGGCTCTCCAATTTATTGGAATGTAAATTTCCCAAGTATGACCAAATGATTCCCTGGATTTCCTTGGTGTCTGTTGTTATGTCTCCCTTTTCATTTCTGATTTTATTAATTTGGATTCTCTCTCTCTGCCCTTTGTTTCATTTGGATAAGGGTTTGTCTATCTTCTTGACTTTCTCAAAGAATCAACTCTTTGTTTCATTGATTTTTTTTTTGTGTTGTTCTCTTTGTTTCAATTATATTGATTTCAGCCCTGAGTTTCCATGAGTTTGTAGGCTTTCTGTGGTTGTGGTGCTGTTCTAACTTCAGTCTATGGTGGTCTGATATGATACAAGGAATTATTCCTATTTATTTGTATCTATTCATATTTTTTTTATGGCTGAGTATGTAATAAATTTTTGAGAAGGTCCCATCAGCTGCTAAGAAGAACGTGTATGTAGTACAAAGTTTCTGGCCCGGACTTTCGGGCCTAACCTCAAGGTCTAGACCCACAGACCCGCAGTCCCACAGTCCCACAGAGACACACAGAAGCTTCCAATAGTTTTTGGCTGATCAGCCTCAGGCCCAGGCATATCACTTGCTAGCTCTCTACCCTTATTCTAACCCATGTCTCTTGTTCAGCCATGGGGCTCGGTACCTTTTCTTAAGGCATCATAGTTGTCCTTGGCTTCTTCCGGGCCTCTCTCTGGAATTCCCTCTGGTGTTCTGACCTGGCATTCTGTTCTCAGAGTTTTTAGTCTGGTAGCCCCGCCTACACTTCCTGCCTGACTTTGGCCAATCAGCTCTTTTTATTAAATCAGTGGTTGGGACAATTATTTAAAATGAAACAACACAACCTCCCACACGTGTATTCTTTTCTGTTTGGGTGGAATGTTCTGTCTATATTTCTTAAGTTCATTTGAGTCATAATATCTATTAGGTCGCTTATTTCTTTGTTATATTTCTTTTTGATAGACCTATTCATTGGTGAGAGTAGGGTGTTGAAGTTCCACTATTAGTATGTGGGGTTTGATGTGCAATTTAAGCTTTATTAACGTTTCTTTTACATATGTGGGTGACACTGTATTGATAAATACTCAGGATTAAGAGTTCATCTTGATGTATTTTTCCTGAGATGAATATGTAACTTTTTTCTGATCTCTTGATTTTAGTTTGAAGTCTATTTCATTAGATATTAGAATAGCTATGGCAGTTTGTTTCTTAAGTCCATTTGATTGAAAAGTCTTTTTCCAACCCTTTATTCTGAGTCAGTGTATGTCTTTGAAGTTGAGGTGTGTCTCTTGTATGCAGAAGAAAAATGGATTTTTGTTTATTTATCCATCATTTTAGGCTGTGTCTTTTTATAGGTGAATTGAGTCCACTGATATTAAGGGATATTAATGCAGTAATTATTAATTCCTGTTATTTTTTATGGTAGTGTGTGTGTTTCCCTTCTTTGGGGTTTTCTTCTGTGGGATTATCTATTGATTGTGCTTTTGTGGGTGTTTATAGCTTTGTTAGGTTGGAGTTTTCCTTCTGGTGCTCCATATAGGGCTGTATTTGTGGTTAGATATTGTTTACATTGGTTTTGTCATGGAATATCTTTTTTACTCTATGTATGGTGATTGAGAGTTTTATTGGTTATAGTAGCTGGCATCAGTGGTCTCCTTGTGTCCTGGACAGATGTCTAGGACCTTCTGGCTTTTATTGTTTCCATTAAGAAGTCGGATGTTGTTTTGATGGGTTTGCCTTTAAGAAGTTACTTGTCCTTTTCCTTTTGTAACTCTTAATATTCTTTCCTTATTCTGTATGTTTAGTGGCTAGATTATTATGTAGCTAGTAGACCTTTGGGGGGAGTCCAGTCTATGTGGTGTTCTGTAAGCTTCTTGTATTTTTGTAGGCATTTCTTCTTTAGACTGGGGAAGTTCTTCTCTATGATTTTGTTGAATATATTTTGTGCCTTTGAGATGGTGTTCTTCTCCTGTTCTTATCATTCTTGGATTTGTCTTTTCATGGTGTCCTATATTTCCTGAATGTTTTGTGTTGTGACTTTTGCGTTTTCTTTGACTGATTTACCTGTTCCCACTATTGAATCTTCCACACCAGTGATTCTCTCTTCCATCTCTTGCGTTCTGTTGGTTATGCTTGCATCTGTAGTTCCTGTTCATTTACTCGGACTTTCTATTTCCAGCATTCTCTCCATTTGTGTCTTCTTTATTGCTTGTACTTCAGTTTTTAAGTCTTGAGCTGTTTTCTTCATCTGTTTGATGGATTTTTTGTTTTCTTTAAAGGATTTATTGCTTTCGTCCCATTTTTTTTTTTTATCTTTTGTCTATTTAAGGGAGATTTTTATTTCTTTTTTAGAGGCTTCTTTTCTTCATAATGTTATTTTTAAGGTCATTTCCTTCTGCTCCTTCTACATTAGGATACCCAAGTCTTCCTATTGTAGAACCACTAGATTATTGTGGTGCCATATTGTTTTTTATGCTGTTATATGCATTCTTGCACTGGTGTCTGCTCATCTCTTTCTGTAATCAGTGCAGGATTTGTCTGTATCTCAGGGAGCCTCTCTTGATCTGATCTGAGCTGTTGATCCGCTTGGAGCTGGCATATTCGGCGTCACAGAAAGCTGCTCTTGGTCCAGTAGGAACTAGCTGATTATTTTTTCCTCTCAAGGATCTAATCTTGGTCTAATAGATGCTGGCCAATTCTGTGTCTCAGTGAGCCACTCTATATCCAATAGGAGCTGGCATAATCTGTGTCTCAGGGAACTGCTGATGTAGTAGGGTGATGGATGGATTTCAAAGATGGAGTGAGTCTTTTAGATTTCGGGGTCTGACAAACTAGAATGTTAATGGGGGATACCAGCCCACAGGAGTCTTCCCTGGTGGCCTGAGATTGTGGTATCAATGGTGTGAGCGAGGCGGGGGGGGGGGGTGGTCCATGAATTGTGTCCAGCAGTCTAGGTACCAGAGACTGGCTTGCCACCTCTTCTTCATAACTTACTTAAACCTGAAGGGAAGAGTTTTATGACAACAACTCAGTTAGGACTAGCTATTACAAAATCTCTCACTCTCTGCACACTGTCTAGTTGTGGGTCACGGTGTAAGTTCCCATATTCTGCAAGAAGAATCTTCTCTGATGATGACGAAGCAAGAGACTGATATGGGCATAGCAGAATGATGTTGGAAGCCATTTTATTGCTATGTTTCTTTAGCAGAACAATAGTATTTGGTTTCCCCCTAAGCCCATGGCCTGTCCAGTCCAGGTTCTTAGCCACCCAAGCAGTGTTAGGCATGGATTTCATCCTATTGAGTGGGCCTTAATTTCAACAAGATAGTTGGTTACTCACACATCTTTTGCACTACTTTTACACTAGCTGTATCTTGCAAGCCTTCATTGTAGATCATGGGGTTTCTCTGGGTTGGTGGTTACCTTTCTCCTCTGGCAGCTCACAGAGTACTGTCCAGTCTCATGAACACTAGTCGACATAGGCACCAACTCTCCAGCTCTATGTTCAGTGATGTTTGTAGGTGTTGTCCTCAGCAATTGTGCTTTCCCATCAGTTTGTGGAGAGTAATCAACAGCCTTAGAAATAGCCTGAGATGTTTTCAGGTTTCCATAGGGCCCATTTGGCCAATGACTTGATTAGATGTAACTGATTTGTCTTAGTTATAGTTCTATTATTATGAAGAGATACCATGACCCTGGCAACTCTTGTAAATAAAAACATTTAATTGGGATGGCTTGCTTACAGTTTCAGAGGTTCAATGCATTATCGTCACGATGACAAAAATGGTGGCGGGCATGCATACATGGTGCTGGAGCTGAGAGTGCTATATCTTGACTCAGAGGCAACAGAAAGTTGACTGTCATACTGAATGAAGTTTGAGGAAAAGACCCCAAAGCCCACCCACATGGTGAGACACTTCCTCTACCAAGACCACACCTACTCCAATAAGGTCATATCTCCTAATAGTGCCATTACCTTTGGTACCTTTTATGGCACTAGATGTTTCAGTTGGTGACAAAAGATGTTTATTTGGGGCATTGTCTTCCCCAATACTAATTTTTAACTTTTAACAATAATCTTGTGCATTTTTATCATTATAACAGGACTTGTTAGTGATATGTGATGTTTTGAAGAGTCCACCAGAATGTCAAGTCTTGCCCTGTTTGCATTTCTTCCTTGACAGCCCTCAGTAATGGACTGTGATATGGATCTAAACCTCTAAACCGAAACAAATCCTTTCCTCCTCAAGGTGCTTTAGATCATGGCGTTTATCACAGTAACAGAAAACCTGGCTTCTCCTGGGGATATGCCTCTGCCTGAACTTTTTTAAGCTGTACAGTCTCCCGGCCTCCAGAATTGCAAGATAGCAAATCTGCATTGTTTGAAACCACTAACTTGTAGTCATTTGTTGAGGCAGCCTAAGGAGCTCATCCATACAGCATTACCGTGGTCCCCTTACTGATACCACCTTCCCTCTCAATTCTCACTGCCTTTCTATTTGTCTCATCCTCTGTAGACTCGGCAAGAAACTCATCCCCTTCCCAGGACACGAAGTTTTCCCTAGTCTTTGTATCATTTTTTTTTGTCTAAAATTCTATCTACTGTTCTCTTCTCGAGCTTCCAGAGGGAAGAGAGGGACATCTTTCTAAATACTAGCAAAGAAGTGCCTGCAACTCATAGCACAAACAAGCCGGGATCTGTGAGAGTCATTGTAGAGTGTTCCACACATTTCAAGCTTAGAAAGTAGACCCTGATAGACAAATCTCATAGATCCTAATTTGGACATATTTGAGTGGGCTCAATAGGTGATTTTTCAGTGGATCCATATCACCTTTGATGATTAATCTTAATTGCCAACTTCATAAGTCCTAGAATCATGTGCAAGAGCTCTCTCGGTATGACTGTGGGGAATTTTCTTCAATAGGTATGTTGAAGTGAGAAGACCAATCCACTGTAGGTGGCACCATCCCTGGGGCTGAGATCTTGGAATGAATAAAAATGATAAAGAGAGATGAGCCCTGGACATACATCTACTCCTCCTTCCTGACTGTAGACGTGACCAGTTGCCTCAAGCTCCTGCCACCATGACCTTCTGCTGTGATGACTATGCCCTGGACTGTGAGTCAAAATAAACTTCCCTTAAACGCCTTTGCCAGCATGTTATTATTACAGGAACAGTAGCAGTTCTGGCTGGTTTATGTCAATCTGACGTAAGCTAAAGTCATCTGAGTGGAGGAAACTTGATTTAGAAAAGGGCCTCCTTAAGACTCGTCTACGGGAAAGCGTGTAGGGCATATTCTTAATTAGTGATCGCTATGGAAGGGTCCATAGCACTGGGGATGGTGCCACCTCTTGCCTGGTAGTCCTGGGTTCCATAGGAAATCAGGCTGAGCCAGCCCTCAGAAGCAAGTCAGTAAGCAGCACTCCTCCATGGCCTCTCCACCAGTGCCTGCTTCCAGGTTCCTGCCCAGTTTGAGTTCCTTCTCTGTGTGCCCTCAGTGAGATGTGATTCAGGATGTGTAAAACAAATAAACCATTTCCTCCCCATCCTGCTTTTGATCATGTGGTTTATCATAGCAATAGCAACCCTAACTAGGACAGTAACTAAGGCATCACAGAAGACGTAAAGAGATGCATAAATGCAGAAAGATGGCCAGTGGTGACATTTCCCAAGAGCATAGTTTTTTATGCTTCCCCAGGAGTCTCAAGGTTTATTATTTAGCATACCATGCATTTGCTGTTAAATCTAACATTCACCTAAAGAATTGGGGTTGAAATCAGCCAGTTTCCACTAGCGGCAGCTTCAGCATAGAAATCAGCCTCTCTGGTGGTCAGACAGGATGGCTCCAGCTGGCAGTTTTCACAAGTACCCTTATCAGCAAAGACAGGGATGCCTTTCCTTTCTGCCTACATGAATGGGCTGCTGGGGACCACTTGGTTTGACTTTTGCCTGGGCTCACTGCAAGTATACTAAGCTTTTATATTTCCTAAGATCAACAATGCCATCAGTTTGCCTTGCTAACATTGTTAGGTCCTGTAGCCATTAGCCAAGGTCTTTAGAAATGGCACTGATAGTGGTACTAAGGACACAAGTCAAGTTTTATAGCTGGCTCTCCGTGTGTTGCCTGAAATTGGCTCTGTTGCATTAGGGATGAGTTTTCAGTGCAGAGCTGGAGCTGTGTATTCAAAATCCTTGCTCACCCTAGCCCAGGCAGCTTCCTCCTCCACATGCAGAGTGCTACTGCTTATCTCTCCACTCACTTCATCCCAGAATTCTTCTTCATACTGACATCAAGGATGGCACAGCACAATACAACATAACCAAAGCTGAGGTTCTCCACAGCTGTATTGACAACAGGGAAGCAATAGAGTCCAGACACTCAGCTGATATCACATGCCTACTTGAATTGCAGGGTAGGAGTCACCAGAATAGCATCCTTGAGAGAACCTTTTAATAGGATGGCTCCAGGCATTAATAATCTACCCAAGCTCTCAGGAACTAGGAGAAGTCTTGTAACTTTGCTATGTGGTGTCACCTCAGTGTGGACTTTTATCAGAGACCATTATATTTTCAATTTTCTCCCATGGATGGATCTAGCTTCTAAATTTCTTTCCCTAATTACTCCGTGTCATACATTTGGCCTATTGTTTCTAAGCAATGACTGACTATAAGTGGATTCATTTAGGAAGCAATTGTTCAGGTATAGCTGGAGGTCCTGGAGTGGAGACCAGCTTGGACTTTCCGATATGCTCCCTCAGGACTTTTTAATCAGGATATTGTCAGTAGGAGAGGGAGGCCACATTTCTCTCTCTTCTAATATTGCTTATTGGGTTTAACAAAGCTTATGTGGGCTGACCTCTCCACCTTCTGTTCCTCCATTCTCTTTTTGATAAATTGACTTTTTGGAAAGTTGATGAAATTTTACCACCTGCCCCATCCCCACCCCTGCCAGTATGGGCCCTTATTGATGTTTTAGTGGAAGGCTGAAGGTAATACTGGGCCCGCTAGCTAGATTACTGGTTTGTTTTAAACTTCTAGGTGCATTCTTCAAGCATTCACTTTTTTCCTCCTTAATTTCTCTCTAATATCCATCAATTCAGACAAGCCCATTTTATGGATTATAGAAGAGGTAAATGAAAGTGGCTATTGTGGAAAATAAGTATGTGTGTTGAATACTCACCTAAAAAAATCTTGACTCGAATAAAAGTTTAGAAATCCTTGGCTTTGTAGGCTTACACACACCAAAGTCTCGGTGCTAATTTTTGCTGCCTTTGGATGAATGAGAGGTAATTTGTAGTCGATTGTGCCTTGACAATGCAGCTCCAGAAGTCTCATTAGCAATCAAAATAAAGATTTGTGTCTCAATTCAACTACTGCCACTGTATGATGAGTCTCAAACACATCACAATTTAAAAGATTGTTTTAAAATCAGAGTGGTTTTCTTTTGAAATCTAGCTGCTGTTCCATCTGTCTATTCTCCGTCTCCATCTCTCTATTCTCCTTCCAGCCTTGATAACCGGAAGGAAAACGTGTTTGCTGTCCTGTTCTCCTCACCTGCCGCCAGTGACTCCTTCGCGCATTGGATTCTGGGTAATCTCAAAGATCGACACTGAACTTCACATAGCCAAGCTCAACCTTCAAGTTTGTCAGACCTGCAGTCTGTAACCCTTGGTTTGATCAACTTTACAGGATATGGATAAACTTCCTTTCTCAGTTTATTATCTGAAATCTCGTGTTCTTTCCTTTCCTGCTGAGCAAGCCCATTGCTGGGCAAGTGTAGTAGGAAGTTTCTAGCCTGGACTTTAGGGCTTAACCTCAAGGTTTAGGGCCTACTGACCCACAGACCTGCAGACCTACAGACCCACAGACCCGCAGACCCGCAGACCCACAGAGACACACAGATGCTTTCAATAGTTTTTGGCTGATTGGCCTAAGGCCCAGGCATATCACTTGCTAGCTCTCTACCCTTAATCTAACCCATGACTCTTCCTGTTCAGCCATGTGGCTCGGTACCTTTCCTTAGAGCAGCATAGTTGTCCTCGGCTTCTTCCAGCTTCTCTCTGGTGTTCTGCTCTGTGCTTCCTGTTCTCAGAGTTTTTCTTAGTCTGGTAGTCCCACCCACACTTCCTGCATTAAACCAGTGGGTGGGACAATTATTTAAAATGAAACAACACAATCTCCCACAGGCAAGTCTGTGCTCCTGGGAGGATTTCTTTCCAGCGCCCTTGCAGTCCATCACAAAGTTCCTCTCGTTACTTCCAGGTGCATCTTTCCTCTCTGACTCATTCTCCATCAACCCGAGAATCCAGGGAAATAAAAACAGAAGGGGGAAGTGAGCATGAAAGAAGGGGTCCAAAGGGAGGTCGGGAGAACAAGACTCGGTTATTGGGAGGAGGAAGTCAAAAGACAGCACGTTTTCTCCCATTCGCAGAAGCCAGACTTAAGTATATGCACACATGCGTAGATAATACAAAGGCAGAACGAGGTTGTTTGAGGAAAAGAAAAACTGAAAGAAATTTTGGGAGTTCGGAAGGGTGAGTATGAGCCAAGTTCAATGACACAGTATATGAAAATGTAATAAAAATATTATTTTGTCCATAACGAAAAGAATGAATTGAACGTTTCCAAGGCATTTAATCATCACACTTGGTTTTTTTCCTCTCCCTCTATACTTTCTTTATTTTTCTCTCTCTAACATTGACCCCTGCCTCGTTCTGTATCTTTCTTCATCTCTTAGATCGTCCTTCTTTGAGCAGATTGGTTCAAGCTGGCTGACAAAGGCGGTGCCTGTTTGCTGCCTCCAAAATCTCATCAGGCAATATGGCTCAACAGGACGCTGTTGACATTTGCCTGATCTCCAGGTTCTTTGTCAGGTTCCTGAGCTGTAAAGTTTATTTCCCCTCCTTTCCAAAGTAGCTCTCCGGGAGGAAGGCTGCTGGGATAAGAAGTCTCCAGCTGCCATCCCTGTCCGTCTGTGGAGCTTTTGTGCAGGTGTGGGTTTCTCAGCATCCCCTGCAGGGAGATTTGTCTTTTCTTTCCCATTCATTAATAGATTTCCCCAAATGTTTTGTTGGTGCTGCATCCATTTTGTACTTCAGCTACACTGTAATATTAGTTTTAAAGTTTTGATTTTTCTTTGGGGGTGGGGTGCTCTTTAAGTTGACATGCATCTTGTTTTAATACCCTTTTAGTATGTGTGCATGCCTGCCTCTATGTGTGTGTGTGTGAGAGAGAGAGAGAGAGAGAGAGAGAGAGAGAGAGAGAGAGAGAGAGAGAGAGAGAGAGCACTTGCATGCACTATGTGCATACAGTACCCATGAAACTGGGTTGCAGATGGTTGTGAGCTGCCTTGTGGGATGCTGGGAACCCTACAAGAACAGCCATCTCTCCAACCTTTGAATACATTTTTTTCTGGTTCTGTAACAATCTGAGGATTATCTTAGTTTCTGCCCTGCCCTATTAACATCTCTTTCTTTCTTTCTTTCTTTTCTTTCTTTCTTTCTTTCTTTCTTTCTTTCTTTCTTTCTTTCTTTCTTTCTCTTCTTCCTTCCTTCCTTCCTTCCTTCCTTCCTTCCTTCCTTCCTTCCTTCTTCCTTCCTTCCTTCCTTCCTCCCTCCCTCCCTCCCTCCCTCTTTCTTTCTTTCTTTCTTTCTTTCTTTCTTTCTTTCTTTCTTTCTTCTTCCTTCCTTCCTTCCTTCCTTCCTTCCTCCCTCCCTCCCTCCCTCCCTCCCTCTTTTCTTCCTTCCTTTCTTTCTTTCTTTCTTTCTTTCTTTCTTTCTTTCTTTCTTTCTTTCTTTCTTTCTTTCTTTCTTTCTTTCTTTCTTTCTTTCTTTCTTTCTTTCTACTAGAAAGTGCAATAAACAACTGAGATCCATGGACTAGGTGTGCTTAGTGCTGCTACTAGAAGCACTTATTTGTCCATAGACTAATTTTTTCTTTTGCCTACAGATATTCTTTCATTGTTAAACAAAAGTAAGTATAATGAGCTATTGATCCAGGAAATAAATAAGAAAATAATTACAATATACAGACAATTTTAGGAAACCGTGAAAAATAAAAATTTGTAATTGTGAAATAAAAAGGAAGGGGAAATAATTCCAAATAAGACAATAGCCATAGTTCAGTGACCCAGATGATGTCAGATGTATCTGACTTGAAAGCCTGTTTCCTAATAATTAGCTTTCAGGGCACCAAGCAACTTTCCAAAAGAGGGAAGCACTTAACAGTACTCCTCAGCTATGGCACTTATGAAGCACAGCAACAACCAACATGATATGATTATCCCAAGGGTGCGATAGTGACATGCACATCTGGTTGGTAATCAGCAACTCTCTAATTGGACTAAAAGTTCAGTTAATAAGAGGGGTCTTATTCAGTGTGTGCATGTGTGTGTGTGTGTGTGTGTGTGTGTGTGTGTGTGTGTGGTGTGTGTGTGTGTGTGTGTGTACATAAACCAGAGACCATACCTGGTACTGGAAATGTAGCCAACTACCCAGGGCTAGTAAAATCATTGCTCTTGAAAGAGAGCCTACAATTGCCATTTTATTAAACCAGCACAGTTTATAACTACATCCTAAATATCTCCTTATAGCCACAGATGAATGTAGTCCTCACCCTTCATCAAGGAAACTTGTCAGTAACAAATGGAGACCATTACAGAAGACCATAGCTGACTGAAATGCAGAGTTGTGGAGCCCAATTCCAAGTGATATATTGTAGTGGGACTCAGATATTATTTGACAAAGCTTGGAGGTGTGTCTGGGAGGTGAGTACTGGGAGCATGAATGGAGTGTGGCCAGAACCCATTGAGATACCAGGACACTGACCTTCCTGCTTGTTCCTTCATTCTCTGAGAGCAACTCGACCATCCATTGTGGGACATTTCCACTCTTCAAGAATTGTCTTAAGGTTCAATTTGTATCAGTGAGTGTTTATATAATCTTTAATAAATATTAATCCTTTATATGTATATTGCTAATGTATATTTTACAATATCTGGCACCCAAATTGGGTTTATTCTCCATGCTAGCTGGGTCATGAGCTGGAGGCCAGGGCCCTATGGGTTTGGGCCAGCAAGCCTGCACTTTTAGCTCCAGCTACAAAGTACTGGGCCATTTAAGAAGGAACCTTCTTCTCTGCTTCTATGGCTAGTCACTCTGGCCACAGGGCTTTCGGCCCCTTGGCAGATTGTTAGGCAAATCCCAGAAATACCAACCTTGCAGCTTCTGCAGTTTTGCAGTTTCCACTAAGGGCTGCTGCTGCCAGCACATCTCACTGCCTGCACTGTACTCCTGGAGCAGCTACCGCTCTGGACTGCGAATTGTTAAATAGCGGATGCCATTGCCTTTTAAACATGGGTTCTGTTGTATCGTTCTGATTTTGTGAGAAATTGCCTTATTTAAAGTTATTTGGTCTGGTTTGCCAGCTGGGCACTGTAGCCATATTCCTGGAACCCACCCACACTCCAGATAGTGAGACATTGAACATGACTGTGACACTTGATGGCCAAATATTGCCATTACATCTGGTTTGAGGTAACTGAATACATAGCATCCCCCCCCAATGGCAAACAATTCATCTTCTCAAGAATTTAGGAACCTTTTTATGATTATGACTGAAAACGTTTTGCATGAGTATATTTTTGAGGGCCTCAACCACTTAGTCTTTTTACTTTTTGGTTTGATTCTATATTTTATATTTAAAAAGAAAAACCCAGCCTGACACCTATTCTACATATAAGAGTATGATTAGCGTGATGGATGATTTAAAGTCTAGGAATGACTATCTAAAATGCTATCTAATTTGTGTAATATTGCTACCTAAAGTGTGTAATATTGAAATTACTACCAATAAATTGTAAGGCAACATTAATTTTCTGGAAGTTGGTTATGACAAACTTTCAGATAGAACTTCCTCCTCAGATATGACTGTTAATACTATACAAAGTAAGTGCAGACTTCACGTTAATGATGAGAATAAGAAAGTTATCAATGATTTTAATGATGAGAATAAGAAAATTATCAATTACTTAATGATGAGAGTAAGAAAATTATTAATTCCCTGGAATTGTATGTTAATAATGAAAATAGGAAAATTGCTGATTCTATGAGGTCATTAGAAAGATTGGCTATTCAAGAAACTCAGACCCTAGGAAAAATGATGGTTTCTAAGCTTCAGGAATGGGAGGACCAAGTTGCAATACTGGAGAAGGATATTAAGATATTATATGCCCAGAACAATTCAGGACAAACTTCTATGAAATATTATGTCAGTGAAGAGGCTCTGCCTAAGGTAGTAAACATGAAAAGGATATCCCCTTCTCCACCAGTATTATTTCCAGTTACAATTCAGAAGAAGTACACATATGGAGAGCTCCTAAAATTCTTGGAGTATAATTATGACCCAATCCATATGAGAGATATAAAGGACATCAAGGAAGCCATATAATCCACATAATCCACTCCGCTTATGCAAAACAAATTCTAAATGCATGGTCAACAAAAATAGATTAACTCCTAATGATTGGATCTGATGAAGAGATCTGTCAGATATTATAGGCCTGCATCCAGAATGGTGGATGCTCCAACTGTACAGAAAAGCCATAGCTGTATAAGTAGCTGACTGTTGCTGTCCTCTCCTAAATTTTGGAAGCTACTCTCTTGTGCTTCCAACCTTCATGTAATATATTTTCCTTCTCAGCTCTTGATGGGGTTGAAGACTAGACAGTTAAGGTTACTACCATCTCATCTCTTAGCAAAGAATGTCAGAGAAGTATCACCAACATGGCTGCCTAATAAGACCGGAACAAAAATGACACTAATATACATGCTAATAGGTACAGGAGAAATCTCATAGGTCTGAAACCCAGGACAAAAAAACAATAGGCAAGTAAGAAAAGCTGAGAATGAGATAGTCTTCCCTAGGGAAGAGCACACTAATTGGTTATCCAGAACCAATTGATCAGCCCTGAAAAGCATACATAGAGGTAACATTATACATACAAAACAGGCTGTATATGTTTAGGAACACTCACACACAATTAAGGAATGCAGCCATGAATCTGAGAGATGGCAAGGGAGTACAGAGGGAAGGGGAGAAATGAAGTAATTATATTATAATCTCAAAAATTAAAAAAGTATAAAAATATTTTTTAAAGGAAGGAAGCAATTAAATATGGACAAAGGGTTGAATGAGTTATAAACGATTATATAAATCTAATTGCTTTCTTTTAGTTTTAACTCTGCTGTAGATTTGCCTTTTATGGTAGATACGTAAATAAAAACATAACTAACAGTGAAAAGTGCCACAGTTTCAGAGTGGTTGTTCTAAAGGTGTACAGGTTCACTGAGATGCAGAGTCTGGGACTGGGCAAGTGTCTGCATGCTACCACAATCTCATTCAGGAAACATTAAGGAAATTCAAAGAATGTAAGAGCCAGAGGATGGGGAGGAACACTCTGGAATGCTCTCTTCTGGATATGATGTGGTCATTGTACATGAGCCAGTTTCATGTGGCTTGGTTATCTGCACAAGTTCAAGTCAGCCAAAGTTTCAGTATGTGTGGGAATGAGCCCATTAAGTCTCATTCCTAATGACAGTTCTTGGGAACTAATGGCTGAGGGAAAATCAATCTTCTTTGGGGGCATAATCCAACTTCTGTGATGGCTCATACCATGTGCCTGCAAGTAGCTCTAATTAGTGTTTGTTGTTGTTTTTATTGGGTGTTTTAAAAGGCATGAAGCTGGGTGGAGGGCATACTGGGGAGATGAGTTGGAAGTTGGAGGAAGAAATTGTAAATATGCATAAAAATATTTCATTGTACACATGTAGGAAATCTCTAAAATAAAATTAAAAGTTTGAAATTTTTGAACATTAATCTCGGGACACAAGACCTATGATGTTAGACTTTGAAGGACACTCTTTGCCAGCAATTGTGTGAAAGCTTGACTTAAAATTGTGATGGGGGGCTTCCTGTGGACTGTGGTTTTTACAAAGAATACAGGAAACACAAGCTGAAATGCAGAATCATCACTGGAAAGTCACGGCAAGATGCCAAGCTAGTAGAGGATAATGCAATTGCATCTTTCAGTGCTGAAAGAAAATAAATGGAATTCTATAGCATGAGAAAATAATTGACAGTGGTGCCATGGAGCTGAAACAAGCTGGTGCCTTTACCCAGAAGCCCCTTAACTCTCTTAAAAGCTCCCCTTACCAGATTTCCGATGCTCTCAGCCTCCAGAGTAAGGCTTCCTCCAGAAGTTATCCTTGAGGTGTGGAAAGCAGATGTTAACAAAGCTTAAGACCACAACCATGTCTTCTCCCCTGCTCCCAGAGCCTGAATCTACTGACTTTTCCCCCTTTCTCTTGTTAACTCCAAATGTGTGCCTGCAAGACACCAGTCCTCATGGCTGTGACCATATCCCTGAGCTGGAATGTGACTGGACTCAGGTGGTTCTACCGGCTTATATTATTCCCTTTGTTTAGTATCTCTGCTTATGATTCCAGAGTGACTAATGTGGGTAATTCAGTTCTTCAAAGGAATCACAACCTAAAATAAAGAGAGTGTTATGCACAGTGGATGAAGTCTTGAGTGAATGTGCATTGTTGGCTCGAGCACAACCATGTCATAGGTGCCAGTACTTTAGACTCACAGAAATGGCAAAGCTTTTACTGGGTGAGGATAAAGGAAATGGTAAAGGTTTTCCCTTGTCTGAGTATGACTATTGACAGTGTGGAAAATATTGGCTTCAGCTTTCTCACTTCAGCTTCCTTACTCAGACAGCTGCAGCCTGAAATTGCTCCCTACAGAGAGACCATACTAAGACTTGATAAGTGAACTCCTTCTTAAAGCTTGTAGTAAATGCACTGAGTTTACAGAATGTTGATGTACCTCCATCAGAGAGTCTACGGTCCACCTAACCAGACCCCAGCTTTGCTTCTTAATCTCCTGTTAACCCCGATCAGATTCATGAATACAGCTGTGCCAGCCAGTGATTGGCTAGTAAGGGGATGAGTTAGGTCATGGAATATTGATCAATAGATGTATGACCCTAATTAGTCAGTGTCAAGAGTTTGAAAAGAACTACATAAAAAACTCATCATCTTCATGACATTTGTTCCTGCTTGTAAGTCAGCAACATGGGGCTTGTTGACATCCCTTCTTAAAGGAGGCCATGGCGTTGGTCGCCGGACCCTCACCTGAGTTTCCATCTTCTGCTGCCTGTCACTGGCATGCAACTCCACCCTAATTGTATATGGACTGGTGAGTTTTGGGAGGGGTAGTCTTGGG
The DNA here is from genome assembly GCA_033318265.1 of Phyllotis vaccarum. Taxonomy (NCBI): domain Eukaryota; kingdom Metazoa; phylum Chordata; class Mammalia; order Rodentia; family Cricetidae; genus Phyllotis; species Phyllotis vaccarum. The sequence continues at coordinate 69,656,769 of JARWLC010000014.1, read as the reverse complement.
AGGGGTATTCATATATATATATATATATAATACATATATATACATACATACACATATATAAATACATACATATATACATATACGCACACATACATACACACACACACACACACACATATATATATATATATATATATATTTATATATATGAAGGTGAACTGAGGTGGCAGGGAACTGCTACCATCTCTGGGGATGAAGGGACAGGAAAAGATTATGCTGTCAGATTGGGCTTCTTCATCAGCCATAGGTAATGTGGCCAGAGGCAAGGCCAAAGCAAAGCAGCAAGAATGCCTTATCTTTCCCTCTGTCCCGCTATTTCTCCCAAATGTCTGTCCCTGAATGACCTTATCTGGAGACTGCTAGGAATAAAGTTAAGAGCCTTCTGAGGTTCAGCTACAAAAAGCAAGAGAGAGCAGCTGATGATCTGAGATGACTCTGATAGACAGTTTCTACCAACTGCTGACAAGATCTTTTCTAGGCTCCTCCCAACCCTCTCTCACTTGTAGAAAATCTTGCCTTTATTCATTTGGTCTTAGTACTTGTTTGATTTAGCTCAGGCTAAATCTGTGAAATCAGTCTCACTTTGATAGCTGCTTATCTCTGTTCCTTTGAAAATGGAGCATTGTTCTTATTGATAAGTATGACTTCTGGGGGCCACTCTTTCTGTTTAGCTTTGTGATCCATCTGTGATTGAGCAAAGGATGGACTCAAAATACCTAGGACAGAAAGACTTCTGTTCTCTGTTGATGAATCTCAACTTCAGGGAGGGGTTCACGCTCAGAGTTCAGTGTGCTATCCATTTTCTCTAGGTTTTATTTCTTCCCCAGTCTTCTTGACCCTCTCTCTGCTAGGCTCTTGCTGAGAAAGTAGGAGCTTTGCCACGTCCATCCATCATGATACATGAGCATAGACATGCCCCTTTGTGCAAACTAAGCGTTCCTAGTGTTATGGTTGGGATATGAAGTGTCTCATCGTATGTTGAAGGCTTAGTCCCTGCTTAGAAACACTATTGAGAGAATTAATTTATCTACTGATGAGCTCATAGGCTATTATGGCCTATTATGAGGTGGGGCCTAGAGGGAGGAAGTAGGTTACCAGGGACATTCATTTGGAAAATATATGCTGTTCCTAGATCCCTTATTCCCTGGCTACCATGAGGAGAGAAACACTTTTTGTGTTACAGTTTCCACCAAGACGAAAACATCCCATTTCACAGGAAAGACCTTTACTACAGAAGGTAAACAACTCAAAATAGCTTCAGGATGTCCCTGAAACAACCATGCATTTTCTTACAGCAATGAAGAATTACTATCATGCCAAATAGAACCTCAAGAAAAAAATTACTAGCTGTCACATTGCCCTTCTCTGGCAGAGATAAAACAAGCTAGAGGGAGAATGGGAGCTGTCCCTCCACCCTCAAAGCACAGTATTAGCTCCTGTGAGTCTTCACAATCTAGTTTTTCAAGTATACAGACTGGAATTGGCATGTATTTCTGGTCAAGTCTAGCAGCATGGGGATTGTTGTTTTTGTTCAAGTTCATGGTTGTTTGTGGGTCTGGAATTGTTAATCTCTTCACTCAGTATATATTGACACCCCACTCCATCCATCCAACAGATATCGGCTTAATATTTGTTTAGAAAAGCTGTCATATTGAGCACTAGTATTCCTTAATGATGCAGACCATATTTTTGCCCTTAGGCAGTTTATACATTTTCAGTCACCATGTAATTTACTATTTAATGATAAATCCAGTTACACTTCAGCATTTTAGTTTACTTTCTATGCTGGCTCTTCTTCATGCCTTACGGAATTAGCTACGGTGTCTTACAGCTGCATCTTATAACTTGACATAAATGCTGATTCCTGCCTTTTTCTTGCTCCTGATTTTGACAGGTGCCTCCAATGTGTCACCATTAAAACAGATGCTTTAGAAATCATGTTGACAAGGTATGTATTTATTCTTAGCTTTCTTTGCATGTTTCCCATACTCCCAAATGTATATTGAAAGCTGTGTATGCTTTTACAGCAACTTTTGAGATTTTCATATACTCTTTTAGTAGACTCATTTGTATTTTGTGCATTGAAACATCCTAATGGAAATAACTCTAAAAGATTAAATCCGAGGCCCTATATGGGTGGATGATCAATCAAATACACTTGAATTTCATTGGCTAGTGCCATTTTCTTTTTCTGTAACAAGCAAATTGGACTAGTATTCTGGCTTTATCATTTCCCAACTTAGCTATTTTGCTTCTTTAAAAAGAACTTATTTTTCTTACTTTTAAATTATGTGCATGTGTGTGCATCTTTGTGTGGGTATGTATGAATGTGTGTAGGTGGCTGCAGAATGCAGAAGAGTGTATCAGGTCCCTAGAGCTGCAGCAACAGACTGTTATAAGTCACCAGAAGGAGGTGCAAGGAACCCAACTCTGGTCTTCTGCAAGAGCAGAATGTTTCCTTAATTGCTGAGCCGTCTCCCCAGTCCTTCTTCTAATTGGTTTAGTACATTTGTAGGCTTTGCCATTGTGCGTACAAGATACTTTTTTAAAATAATTGTATAGAACAATTTAAGCTTGAAGAAGGCTGATTTTCTTTTTGTGAACTATATCATATACCGGACTAGACTAGCACCTAAGCTCTAGACTTAGAAAACCGAAGTGTTTTATAAATCTTTATCGAAGCTCTTTAGATACTATTTAACTAAAAACATATTGCTCCAGATTGACTAGTTTTACCTCTGTAACTTTGAATACATAAAGACAGCTCTGAAGTCTGAGAAAGACAAAAAAGTCTTATGATGCCAAAAAATATGTTTACTACAGCATTTACCCACTGACCTCCAATGGCTTCTTTCTCTGAGGGAAGCCCCAAAGCCCTCAGCAGTTACTGCATTAATTTCCACCTGTTTCTGTCCTTCCATCCTGGTGCAGTGATGAGGGCGTGCAATTATTTCTAGAAGATTTACTTTAGTTTTTATATGTGTGTATGTGTGTTTGCCCATGTGTGTGTAAGTGCCTGTAGAGGCCAGCTCCATCATATGCCCTGAATCTGGAGTTACAGGCAATTGTGAGCTTCCTGATGGGTGCTGGGGTCCAAACTCCAGTCCTTTGCAAAAACTGCTAATGTCCTTAGCTGAAGCCTTCTCCCCAGCTCAATTTATATCTTTACTGAATTGAAAAACTAAAAGAGAAAATGTGAAATCTAAATCCTAAATCTTAACATTTTAATGTCACACAGTAAAGAAATGACCTAAACTAAATAGATTTTATGAGCGAATAGGAATGTAATGCTGGTTGTTTCTTCTTTATAGACAGGGTCTTCTGGTCCCTGGATCACTTTGAACTTCTGCTTTCCCTGTCTCTGCTTCCTCAGCACTAACTTACAAGCCTGCACAGCCATGCCTGGTTTTTATGACATGCTGTGATGGAACCCAGAACTCGGCATGCAACACAAGCAGTTTACCAAAGAGCCAGCGGCCTAGACCAGAAAGGGCTCAGAGGAAAGACTGAAGGCAGGGACAGCCCACTCTCCAGACTCTTCACTAAGGTCTAGTGGCTCACTGGGAAGGCCTGCTTAGCATCTCCTCTCGGTTGTGTGAGCTAGGTTCATTCCAAGGATGGTTCATCAGCTGCTATTTCAGAGTCTTCGAACTCCCAAGCGCACTGGACTGCCTACTCCATGGGTCTCCCATTGTGATCCTGATCCCTCTGCTCAAGTAATCTCTTCAGCTGGGCCAGTAGCTCAGCTCGGTGTTTAATTATGGATGAGCAGGAAATTTCTATGAAAGAAAAACAAAATTTCAATTCAGCACCAAAATACCGACTTCATATCTGCCAGGAGGATGAACGACTATTTGCTCTTAGTAATATGGGACAATTATTCAAGTCCAATAAGTTAAATGTATTTGTCTTCCTAATATCTGAGATCTGCAGCTTGCTGTCTTATTTTCACTTAGAGACTCTTTCATTTGGTTTATGTTCAGCAGAGAAGTGTGTGTGTGTGTGTGTGAGAGAGAGAGAGAGAGAGAGAGAGAGAGAGAGAGAGAGAGAGAGAGAGAGAGAGAGGAGGAGGAGGTAGTGTTTGAAAATTGCATCCACATTTCTTCCACAGCCACAGGCTATAATGTCATGAAGAAAATGACAGAAGGTGTTGGTTCTGCTATCTATTTGCTTGAGCTCTATGGTTTCCCCTGGGGTCCCACGTATTCCTATTAGACAGAATGGATATCTGATCAAAACTCAAGTGCATTTTTCAGTGGGCATGCTACAGACTCACCCAGAAGAGCCCTCTGAAGACCTCCCAGAAAAATCTGATACTTTTTTTGTTTTGTTTTGTGTTTTAAATGCCTTCACAAACACTCTGCATGGATCATGGAGACATCCTAAGTTCTCCTTAACAGTCCTGTTAAGACATCTTGCAGTTCATTCTGTTGCTGTGATAAAACATCTTGACCCACAGCAACTGAGGGTTATTATGATTCCAAGTCCCATTCCAGGACTTCAGAGAAGCCAGTGCAAGAACTCAGGCAGCTAGTCCCATCACATCCACGGTCAACAGCAGAAGAACAAATGCAAGAGTGCTTGACTTCTTATACTCAGCTGCCTTTCTTCATTCTTACACTGCTCAGGCCCAGCCTATGAAGTGGTGCTGCCCATCTCCATGCCCTCACCTCAATTAACAATCAGGACAATCCTCTAGATACACACTCACAAGCCAACCTGAATCTAGACAGTCTTTCATTTGAGACTCTCTTCAGATGATCCTGGGTTGTGTCAAGTTGGCAGTGAAAGCTGACTGACACAGCAATGTTATGGTTTGCATATGAAATATCCTACCTATAGACTAATTATATTTCATGTACCATGAGATGGTAGTATTTGGGAGGTTTCTGGAAGCTTTCAAAAAAGGAGTCCAGCTAGAGAAAGTAGGTAATTAGGAACATGCTTTTAAGGGGTATACCTGTTCCTCAGGCTTCTCCACACTCTGCTTCTACATCATGGAGTGAAAGTTATCTTTCACCACACATGGACGTGTTGTTCTGCCAAATGTAAGAAACCCAAGAGATCATGGACTGGACTGTTTTGGAACTCTGAGCCCAGGGAAATCCTTCCTCAATGGAGTTGTTTATGTAGGTATATTAGTACTAGCTGGTGCAAAGAACAAATGGTACATTTAAAAGATTGCCCTCCCACAGAATAGTAACAGTTCCATGATCTATCTTGAGGTGGAGGATGTGAGCAAATGTCTACTCACTCACCTAAGGCATCAACAATAAACTAAGCTAATTATTTCATCAAAGTCCAACTTGGTGAACCAATGACTTTACTGGATTTACTTGAAGAGCATAGTTTGAAAGAGCATTCACAGGAGCCTGGGATACCCTCGACAGCTGATTCACTGCCAAGTCTCACTTCCTCATGTCTGGCAGCCCCAAGGAAATTGTATCATGACTTTTAATCAACCCTCTATTTCCTGTATGCTTTAGCTTCACTTATTATCATGTGCATCTGGGGGTGGAGATGGGCGAGAAAGGATAGTGGCTTAAATCCCCAGTGAGGGTCTCTTCTCTCCTTCTATACCAGGGAGAGTCAATAGCTTTGTCCATCACCATAAACCTGACTCCCTCCGTGTTGTTCGCTCTACCCAACCTGTTGTTATAGCTACGGAGTCAAGACAATCTCTATTTCAAGATGGTGATCAGGTTATGCTCAGAAGAAAAAGCCATATTATAACAATCATACTACAAATATGCTGGAGATGAGAGAGAGAAGAAGGAAGGAAGCAGAAGAGTCCAGGAGAGGGGGGAAGTTAGAAGAGCCTGAGCTGGCATCGAGAGCCAGAGATTGTGAGACCTGTAGGACAGGAAGGAAAGATGATAAGATTCAGTGAAAACCCCCATCCTGTTCTGAAGCATATAGAGCTTTATACAGCTCTCACAGGGACTTGGAGCTGACTTCTCTGAGCATTTCACAGCACAAGTTGTGAGACGTTGACTAATGTCAGCAGGACTCTTTAATTTCTTCCAAGAAATGGAGTATACATGATTTTTTTATTACACAGATCAATCATTAGGAAGTGTTCAGTGAGATTATTCAGACAGTTAACCTGACGGGAGTATGGTAACAGTGGCAGAAAACAAGTAAGAATTACCCTCGTAAACTTGGGGAGCAAATTAAATCTTTTTCTTAAACTCATTTATTGAAAAAATTACCAATTCTCTGGGTAATAATGTGACTCTGTGAATTGGATTTTATGTTATTTAGGGACTGGAGATTAAAATTATACCAAGGGTTGTTTCTCTTGAATGAAGGGCTGGGAAATTTCATTTTGAATGTAGAATATTATAATTGCATAAATTAGTCAGGACTCGTGAGAGGTTTTTTCTTTTAAAAATTCAGGTGGTATATGGAGCCCTGGCGAGAGCTATTTCCTTTCAACCTCAAATCAGTTTTATTTCTTGTCCCTTTCACAAACTTCTCTCCTGTGCTATGTGTGTTTTTAAGGAAAAATTCACCACGTGTTGCTACATTCTGCCAAGAGAAGCGGCCTATTGTTCCTGGTTACATAGATGCTTTTTAGATGCCTCCTACGATGGGCTCAGATGATGGAAGACGGCAGTGCTGATTCCCAATTCATAATTAACTATAAAAGATAAAATAGGAATCTGAAGGAAGAACTTTCAAATCCCCGAACAAAGGATGTTTCTGACTTTAGTAGATTTCCAAGGGGTGTCATGGAGTTACACACCAAATGATTTAGCCTGGCCTAGTCTAGGTGCCAAGGAATGTGGAGGCAGGCACTGGGTAGGACCCCAGTCTTATTTTACAGTTACAAGGAGGAGGGGCTGGACTCACTTTTTTGTCAAGACCTGTGTACTGTCTTGTCAATTCTTCCTAAGGAACAGACTGCAGGAATGGCATGGTCCGACTTCTGGGATAGATAGCGACTGATATCTAACACTGAGAAACCATTTATAATTAACCTCAAATTAGCTGCTGAAGGATGGAAGTGAAGACCATTTCTCAAGTAACTTCTGCCCCACCTGTGGTGAATACCCTATGAGGTGTTAGCCTTTGGCCACAATTTCACATTCTGGAGTGAAGAGGTGAGCCAACAGGAGATGAAGCAGACCCCCAAAAGAGCTTTGACAGAAACAGAGAGGAAGTAGACCCTGGACTTCTATTCAATGAGAGATGCTCTCAATAAAGCATCTCTGTGGGGAACCATTGTTGCAGAGGACACTGTAGTGGGATTGTGTTCTGTTCCATTGGAAATAATTGTCCAGCCTACTACTGGTTTAATAAAGATGCTGATTGGCTGAAAGCAGGCAGGAAATGTGGGCGGGGCTACCAGACTAAGAAAACTCTGAGAACAGGAAGAACAGAGCAGAGATGCCACAGAGATGCCAGAGAAGCCAGCAGATACAGAGGACAACTATGCTGCTCTGAGAAAAGATGCTGAACCACATGGTTGAACAGGATAAGAATCATGGGTTAATTTAAGAGTAAAGAGCTAGCTAACAATATGCCATAGCCATAAGCTGATCAGCATAAAATTAATACAAGACTTAGTGTAATTATTTGGGACTGCTGGTCCAGGATCTTGGGACAAGTCCAGGCAAGAAACACCTTAAAACAGGACAATGGGTATCTGAGGCATGAACATGCAGTGTGAAATCACACTAAGGGGGTGTGTGGGTTAGCTTTTGTCATCATCAACAGACCTTGACATATCTAGGATAATGAACCCTTAGTGAGAAAATGCCTTTGTCAGTTGGATGGTAGACATGTCTGTAGGGGCATTTATTTAGTTAATGATTGGTGTGGAAGATCTCAGCCTGCTTTGGGTGGTGCCACTCCTGAGCAGCTGTTCCTGGATTGTGTAAAAAGCAAGTGAGCCAGTAAGAAGTGCACTTTTGTGCTCTCTGCTTTAGTTCCTGCCTTGAGCTTCAGTCATGATCTCCCTTCACGGTAGACTGTAAGTTCCACAACAGGTTCTCTTGTGGAATAATCGTTTTGTATATTGTGAAGGTATGTCTTTGACAAGTAACCTTATGATTGGTTTAATAAGGAGTTGACTGGCCAATAGCTAGGCAGGAAGAGGTTAGGTGTGACTTCCAGGCAGAGAGAGGAAGAGGAGATGAATCTAGGTGCAAGAGAGACATCAGAGGAAACAGGTGTTGCAAGACGAAAGATAAAAAGACAGAAGACAACAAAATGTGGATTAATATAAATGGGTTACTTTCAGTTATGAGTTACTGCGTCAAGGCTAAGCTATAAGCCATGCTTTCATAATTAATAGTAAGTCTCTATGTTATTTTTCATCAGCTGGTGGCCTAAAGGAAACTCTATTACATAGTTCCTTTCTCCCCAGGTTGCTTTGGTGGCAGTGTTTACCATAGCAACAGGAAGCAAGCCAGGACAGGTAGTAAGCCGAGGTTTTTGGTGATGACATGGGCTCCTCCACTGCTCTCACTCAGGCTCTTCCCGCTTGGATTTCATTGGATTGAAGAGTTTTCAGGATTGTCACCTAGCTCACCTCTGTCTGGGACTCAGATCCTGCCTATTGATTATTGATTTTTACCTGAAGTTTTCAAAGGTGAGACAGATGGAATTCTGATTCTCTCTCACACTACATGTAATAGCCAAGCTCCTTCCTGAGTCTAGGGATGTAACTCCGTAACAGAACAGTCATCTAGACTCACAAGGTCCTGGGTTCAATCCCAGGATCTGGAAAAGAAAAAAAATCGAGTTCATAGTGGAACCAAAACTGTCTAGAAGAATAAAGAAGATGGCAGAGTTGGGATAAGAGAAAGATGCTGTGGTGTGCAAGGAATATGCTCAAAGTATGTTATAGATTTATATGAAAATGGGTTTTTTTGCAGCTTAACATCATGTATAATGAGATATACCAATGGAAAACTTTTTAGAATATTTATTTTTCTTTTTTATTTATGTGAGTGGATATGTATCTATATGTATATACATACTTCACATATATATATATGTATGTATAATGTGAGTATATGCCACATGAGTGCAAGTGTCTGTGAAGTCCAGAAGAGGGCATCAGAGGCCCTGGAACTGGAGTTACAATCAACTGTGAGCTAACTGATGTGGATGCTCAGTCCCTCTCAGGCCCTCTGCAAGAATAGCCAGTGATCCTAACTGCCAAGTCATCTCTTCAACCTCCAAAAAACTTTTAAAAGCACAAAAAAAGAAAGAAAAGAAAAGGAAAATAATATAGGTTGTGAATTTGTCCTAGGAAGAAGTCAGGCCTGTTGCTCCTCTCTGGTCTATAGGTGAGAGTACGCGGCTAAAATAAATGCACAACACTCTTTTGTGGTCTGGCTAGTACTGGTTGAGGCAGCCTTCTTCCTCAGGAATTCTGGGTAAATAGAATGAATGATTCTAATTTATAAAGTAAAAACCACACAATCAATTAAAATGTCAAGGTTCCTGACTGTGGCAGATGCACTTTTGGACTACCCCGGACTAAAAGGGCCCAAAGAGTCATCACAACTTCCAGAACCTTCTGTCATCAGGATATACATTTTTGATGTTTTTAAACACTTGTTCCTTGGTTAATGCTGCTTACAAGTCTGAAAATTTTCTACATTGGAGTTTCTCAAATCAAATATCACATAATAAAACTGACTAACAGTACCATGGTGGGGCACCGTCTTCCTGCTCCAACTGTGTATTGTACAGGGTCAGAGGACACAGCCTTCTGGAAGACATTCTATGCTGTGAAATGTAACTGAGTTCACTGTTGGCTAAGGACCCTGACTTTTTCAAATGAGCTATAGCTAAATTCTATTTTAATCCACCGTTGCTCTTTTATTGAACAGACTGATGATTTTATAGAAGTCAGCGCAAAGGAGACCTTACATGAGATCTTACCAAAATTCACCTTGTTAGATCAGCCAAATGTCTGACCTGGAAAGACCTTTCATACTTTAACAAATTTAGGGGGTTTTTTTGTCATTGTTACTGCTGTTGTGGCTCCTTTTCATCTGCAAAGAGAAGGGGAAAGAGATTTGCTAAGACAGGCTCTAGTTTACTGCACATAGAAATGCCCTTCTGGGAATGTCCACTCCACATAGTCACTGTGTGGTCTGAATATGAAGTTCCTCAGAGTCTCGGGCACTCAAATACTTGATCTCTAGTTGATGATAGTGTTTGGGGAACTCAGGAGGGAGTGGCCTCGTTGAAGGAAGTTCTATAATAGAGGCGGGCTTTGAGAGCTTACAGCCTGGGGACATTCTGAGTTTACACTCTGCTTCCTGCTTGCAGTCCAGATGTGAGCCCTAAGCTTCTGTTTCAGCAGCTGTGCCTGCTATCATCATTCTTAGTCACAATGGGCTCTTATTACTCTGGAACCATAAACCAAATTAACCTTTTCTTTTATGCATTGCGATGGTCACAGTGTTTTATCACAGCAGTGGAAAACTAAGTAATAGACAGAAGTTACTTATGGAAATACGAGCTGGAAAGATCATTCAAGGGTTAATCTGTGATTGCTTGAGGACCACCTTTCCAATTCTAATTCCTATAACAAAATAACCCAACAAAAGTGACGTAAGGAAGCGTGGGTTTGTTTTAGCTCACAGTTCCAGGGCATTGTCTGTAAACTATACCATCCATGCTTGCATGAGGACATCAGACATCATACTCCCTTAATGATGGAATTATCTGACTGGAATTATCCAGTTAACTCTTAGCTCTCCCTATACCTTTATACTTTCTTTTTTTAAAAAAAGCGTTTCGTTTATAATTCTGTGTGTATGTTGTAAAGTATGTGTATGTGAGTGTGGAGGCCAAAAAAAAAAAAAGCATCAGATCTTCTAAAGCAATAGTTACAGGTGATTGTGAACCACCTGTGTAGCCTAAAATTTCTGGCTAAGCCTAGCCCTGAAGTCCAGACCTGCAGAACCATAGCACTTCATCCCAAATAATCACATAAACATTTATATTAATTATAAGCTGTTTAGCCTATGGCTCAGGCTCATTACCAACTAGCTCTTACAACTTAACTCAATCCAATTTCATTAATCTATGTCTTGCCACATGGCTCATGGCTTATCTGTACTTTTACATCCTGCTTCTTGAGTGGCTGGATTTTGTCTCCTTGACTCTACCCTTCTCTTTTATCTATGCTTGGATTTCTAGCCGGCCTCTAAGCTGCCTTACAGTAGGCCAAACTAGCCTCTTTATTAACCATCATACCGAAAGACATCCCACATCACATCTGATAGTAATGCTGCGTTTGGGCTGGTGGTAGAGCACATCCAGCGACAAAATCCACATGGGGACCCCACCATAATTTCTTGGGCACTAGCTTAGAGTAGAGTTGAGGTCATAGGATATTTCTTGGTGTTGAATTTTTCTGAAGCAGGACTGGTATTGGTGTTGAAGGCAAACATGAGTGTTAATTTCCTTTGTGCACTCAGTTTGTGTGTATTGGGCGTGTTTATCCAGGATGTGCTGTATGGGACTGGAGGACAAGTCTTTCTTTTCTCTTTAGCACATTTTTCTTATTTTTGTCTACATGCAGGGACTGTAATCTGCTTTCCCTAGCTGCTAGAAGAGTACGTGAATTGTGCAAATTGATGGGGGGGGTTGTGTGTGTTTTGGGGGGTTTTGTTTGTGGATTGATGAGCGCCTATTCTGCTATCTTGCTAACATCTATTGAGGACTCTTCTGCCTCTCAACCATTTTTTCTCTATAGCTCTGTTCTCCATTTAGAATAACAACTTTCAGAAAGAAATGATCATAAAACAAGGTAAGACTAGAGATGAGAGTTGTTAATTCATGCCACCGGTAGTATTTAAAGAGAATATAACAAATTTAGGCTCTTGGGAGTCACTTATATTTAAAAAAAATCACTGTTTCTTTGGGCATCTATGAGTCATTGTTCAAAAAATTCATCTGAAGATGTTGCTGTACATCCCCCTTGGGGCTAGTGAAATTCATTAGCAGGACAATTGTTTGCTGCTAAACCTGATGATCTGAGTTCAATCCCGGAACCCAAATGGATGAAGGAGGCAAGTGACTTCCACAAGTTGGTGTCTGGTTTCCACGTGTGACTCATGGCATTCTCCCTCCCAAATAAATGTAATAAAAAAGTCTCAAAACAAATATTATTGAAAAGTACACAAGCATAACAGTAGCCAAAATATTCAAAAAGGCCACAGAAATGAAAGCTACTTGAAATAGATTGGAAAATAAAATCAAGCCAAGGTATAAACAAACTCAGGCATGCTAATGGGCAGCCCTAATATCTAAAATGAGAATTTGAGAATAATAATTAAAAACTCCAGAGTTTTAGAAGGGAGAAATAAGAACATTTTGAAATCGAAGATACAAAAACTAAAATTAAGAATTCAGTGATGAGGATTAATAAAGAGGTTTCTCACTGGTTAAGAGCATTTTCAATGCAAAGACTTGAGCCCAAGAGTCAGGCATAAATACATGTCTGTCTGTTAACCTCATGCTTGATGTGGTACGTCTTTCTGTACACTGTGAATCGTCATTGGATAATAAAGGAACTGTTTTGGCCTATGGCAAGGCATGTTAGAAGCAGGCAAGAAATCTGAACCTAGATAAAGGGCTGAGTCAAATAGAGACGCTGTGAGCTGAAGGAAGATGTAAAGGAATTTAGGTAAGCCAAGTGCCACATGGTAAAGCACAGACTAATAGAAAGGGGTTAAGTTGTAAGAGCTATCTAGCAATATGCCTGAAGTATAGGCAAAGCAGCATGTAATTAATATAAGACTGTGTGATTATTTTGGACCAAGCAGCTGTGGGTGGTCTATTTAGGCCAGCTGGAAAGGATTTTGGGGCTAGTCCAGGCCAGAAACACCATACTACATATGCTGGGGGAGGGGCAGCGACAGAGACAGATCATGGAGCTTGCTAGTCACCAGACTGGACACTTGATATCTTTCCCTGGCTTCCACACATGTTCACATGAGCACATGGGCATACCTCCATGCATGAACTTATCACGCATATGTGTGTGTGTGCACACAAAGTAATTAATTAATTAAAAATAAATTTAGTGAAGATTAAAAATACATCAGACACAAATGAAGAGAAAATCGGTAACCTGGAATATGGGTGAGCTAGAAAAAACATAAAGAATTGAATAATGAAAACAATGAGATGGCAATTATGAATAATAAGAGACACAGCCAATACCTCGAATGAGTTTACCAATATGTGTAATTTGAATCTCCAAAGAGTGTCGCACGCGACCTCCCTAGCAAGGATGACGCGACACCAGGCTCTTCTTTCAGTGGTTTATTCAGGACCTTGAAACTTCTTCTGCCTCTGCTTTTGCTACTGCCTCTCCTACTGGGGAAAACCCGCTCCCAGCTATATACCCTCTGGACTGCTAGTCACGGGGCGCCATGTGAGCCATGCCAATAGATCCAGGTGCACGGAAGCAAGCCACACCTGGAAGCAAGCCACGAGCTTAGCCTTAGCCAAATAATGAGTTGTTTATCTCAGAGAGCTCTCACCTCGGGAAGGTGGAATCTCATGAAGAAGAAGGACAGTGTAGATAGTTCAGTTCAAGACAGCCCAAATGTAGTGAACACATGAAATCAGAAAGTTTCCTCCCAAAGATCAAGGGTAGAGGAATGGCTGACTTCTCTGCATCAAACAACTGTGTGACTGGTGAGTTGCAGAACATGAAGGAGTACTGGTTTATAGAGACCCGCTGATAGTGGAAATAGCCTTTAAAAGCCATGGCAATGTAGAGACATGGTGAGACAAATACAAACAGATTTCACCATTAGCCTACCTGTGCTGAAGAAAATTCAGAGAGACATTCTTCAGAAAGAAGGGTAAAGTTAGTGTTGATAATTTTATATTGTGTGCTGCCTTGGGATCCATTTTTAATTACAGGTTTAACGTTCCATGCCCAAAGCAGGCTCAGCCACCCTTGCTTCATCAGAATGGCTCCAGCTGGTGCCCTGAGATAGTAAACCCACTCAAGTCTCTCCCACCCAGCAGGCCAGGCTCCCTGCTTTCAGCCTGCTTCCTTTAAATGGACCTGCTGACAAACTTAAAAATGACACACGTCGGCCCAGGCATGATCTCCTGGAAGCAGTCTGGCTATTTTCAATGAACCAATTATTTCCTCCCCTTCCATGCCTGAAAGGCTGGAGAGATACCTCCTTAAGAGGTCTTGCTGCTTTTCCAGAGGATCTGAGTTCAAGTCTCAGCACTCATATCATGCAGCTTAAAACCACTGGTAACTGCAGCTCCAGGGAATCCAATGCTCTCTTCTGTTCTCTGTGAGCACACATATGCACACACAGAGACACACATCCCCCCCCACACACACACACATTAATTTGAAAAAATATTCTTAAAATCTACATCTGTGAAACTTGTTTGGAGAACACCACGTGTTCAAGAAACGTATTGGTCCACGGAATTTCTCTTTTTCTGTCTCTCTCCTCTTCCTTTTCATCTCTCTCCTGCACGCCCCGACACCTGGGTTTGTGTGTAGTCTCTAGGAATGCCAGGCATTCCTCAGACCTCAGCATCTGTAAGCACTAAAACTGAAATTCTCACAGGTAACCTGCACTCTGCCCCCCAATAGTGGGATTCCCTTTCTCACAAGAGTCTGGGTAGGTGCTGCTGTCTAACAAAGCCTCTGGCAAAGTCCTGGTATCCAGCTTAGCTGTCAATTCTGCAAAAGCTTGGGAAGGAGAAGATGGGAAAAGTTTTCAATTTCCCTCTCTAAGCAGAAAGTTATTAATAGTTTAAATTAATACTTTAATAAAAACCCAGTTTCTTTTGAAGCCAAGTATCCTAAATTGCAAAATGGCCTCAAACTCACCATATAGCCTAAGATGACCTTGAACTTGTGATCCTTCTGTCTCTGTCTCCTGAGTGCTACCATCTGGTTTATGAGATGCTGGGGATTGACCTTGTGCATGGGAGGCAAGCACACTTGAGACACCACCCCAGGCATACTTTAGAACTTTTGCAAAGGTGTTGGCCATAGAATACGTTCACCTTCTGGGAAACAGGTGTCCAGGTTTGCTCTCAGCAGTGATGGTGGATTCTCCCTGTGGAATGGCTCATCAGGACTATGCTACTTTGTGTCTATCTGCAAGTGAGAGTTCATAGAAACCTAGGTGTGCAGACCCTTATGAGGTTGTTTTATAACAGGGCAAAGAAAAGGAATCAGACAGGTGGAGATTCAGGAAAACACACACACCACACACACACACCACATACACACACACACCACATACACACACACACCACATACACACACACACCACATACACACACACCACATACACACACCACATATGCACACACACCACATACACACCACATACACACACACCACATACACATACCACATATACACACACATACACATGCGTGCACACACACACGTGCGCACATACACATACATGCACATACATACACATATACCACATACAGACACATGTACACACACACAGACACACACACATTCACACACACACCACATACACACACACACCCCACATACACACACACACCACATACACATACCACATACACACACATACACACACATACACATGCGTGTGCACACACACATGTGTGCACATACACATACATGCACATACATACACACATACCACATACAGACACATGTACACACACACAGACACATAGACACACAGGTCCATGCACACACACACACCACATACACACACACACACACACACACACACACACATACCACATGCACACACACATCACATTGATGGTGGCAAACATGCTATCAGTCTTACTCTGTGATAATCTCAGCCAGTGAGGCAGAAGGGTGCTGATAACTCATGCTCAGTATACAGGGAAGCTTTCCAGCTACAAGAGAAGCTTTCAGAGAGACTCAACTCTTCCCAAAATATTGTAGAGAAACAGAAATAGGAACCAGTTGTTATGCTCCATGACCATGCTTTAACCAGAAACGTGTCTGAAGATTTAGATTGACTGACATTACCCCAACTCCATTGTGTTTGTTATTTTCATAAGCATTATCTCACTGAATGGAGGAAAATAATTTTATTTTATGAATAATAAACTTTTTTAGTAAATAAGAGTTGATAAGGGTCTGGAGAGATGGCTCAGAGGTTAAGAGTACCTATGCTCTTGAAGAGGACCAGAGTTGAGTTCTCAGCACCCACAATGATTTTGACACTCACTGAGCCACGGAGCCCACTCTATGGTCTGACATCAGAAAGTTATTTCACTTGGTATTTTATTGGCTAGGAAGTTTTTTTGCCTCATAATCTAGTCTGTTGCATCCCTTTACTGTGCTACAGTTATGTTGAAATTAAAATAGTTTTTTTTCTGAGACTAGATGACAATAATCTTACTGCTTAACATTAAAAACCTATAGCTCACTTCATAGTTGGTTGTGTTTTTTATTTTTTAAATTTGTTTTATATCTATCTAGCTAGCTATCTGTCATATATCTATCTATGTGCTCAAGGCACTTATATGGAGGTCAGAAGACAACTGATATAAGTTATTTCTCATCTTTTACTATAGGGGATTGGACTGGCCCATGTATTTTGTCCATTTTATTCCATCCATACTACAATGAATCAAGTCTTATCACTCAGCACCTTCCATTAACATTGGGAAAATTGGATAATTTTATGTGATTCATTATCTTTTAATGTAGTATACCAAGTAGGAACTGCACTTCTTTAGTATGTAGGGTGTTACATGTAAATTTCCCCAGTGTTAGAGATCAAAGCCAGAACTCCAAAACATGTTAGGCAAGTGCTCTACTACTGAGCGACATTTCCAGTGCTGTGTAATCTAGAAAAACACACAAGTTTTATCTGTCCTTGTATTTAAGAAAAGTTAATTCTTTCAACAAACACCAGTGGCATGCCCATGTGGATGGGGAAGATTTCACAAGGCCCACCCCTAGATGAAGAGCTACAGGCAAGTGATGGCTTCTGAGAGAGGAAGAATCCATTCCTTGGATTCCATGTGCATTTGAGCAACACTAAGTGGCTACAGTAGGGTGTGTGTGTGTGTGTGTGTGTGTGTGTGTGTGTGTGTGTGTGTTTGCAAACTTAAAAATAGCTAAAAAAGAAGAGGTCAATGGAAGGATTTTCGGGGATAGAGGAAGAAGCGGAAATGATGTAAATACACCATTCATGTATGGAATTCTAAAAAAATTTTAGATGAAAGATTTCCTCCAATTTAAAAAATAATCGCATTTGTTTTCTGTTTTTGTTATAAGTATCTGGAATGTTCCTCTGTGGCAAAGTCTTCCTTACATACGTGTAAATGCCTTGAAAGTTGTGTTTTTTTTTTTTAAAAAAAAAAAATGTTAATGCAAGCAAAAGAAATTGATGTGTGAAAAGGGAACAAGTGTGGCAGGCAGTTCTGCCAGTGAGGAGGATTTGCCTGTACCCAGAGATAAGAAATGAGCCTCTACCTACAGCACCCTTCCTACTAGAGCAATGAACCATGTCTAGACTCCCATGTGATATTTAAATTATAAGTCTCTCAAATTTTAAGTACAGAAAGCAAATCAGGTCCAGCAGTAACTTTGACTGTGTGAAAATTTGGAGATTTAATTTCTTAAACATGAAAGGGTCCTCTGTGTTCTGAAAGGACTGAACTTAAGGAGTGTGAGGTTGGGGGACTTTGCAGGTCTGCTGAAGTCTATAGAGTCCCTTTGAAAGAATGCCTCTAACACAAATGGCTCAGCCACCTTTGACAGGCTCCAGACACTTGTGAGTTCAGACTGACATCTCAAATAGCAAGAGCCAAAAGGCAGGTGTGTTTTGTGAGGACTTGAGTGGAATTTTGAAAAAGAGAGAGATAATACAGGTTCTGAAAAGAAATAGCAAATGTGTGCAAGGGTGACATATATGAAGACCAGATTAGATGTGCCAAGGGAAACTCTAGTAACCTCAGAGATGCTTGGAATTGTGTGTGGATGCCTTTAAATCCCTGTGCATTCTTGACATAGGAAAAAAAAAAAACCTAGATGATAGTAACACAAAAGGAAGTGTATTTCCATAATAAAGACTAGCTCTGCCACAGGAAATGGCAATGAAGAGCTTTAGGTGTGTCTTAAAGTGTTTCATTCTGAGCTGGATTTGTGCTGATACAAAGCTCACAAAGATAATACAGTCCAGTTTTCCTGGTGCAAAGATGACCGTTAGTATCTGACAACTCACAATGTGCATCACTTTTCCTTAAGGTTCACCATGGTGGAAGTCCTCACAGGAGCCAAAGGCACACAGATAAAGGAGAGGTAGAGAAGTCAACAGGTCATGCTAAAGCAGATAGCCAGAAAATTGGAAATTACAGAAGGAAAGTTTTATCCCATTAATGTGCCTTAAGATATGACACAGAGATTGGGTGAATAGGGGTTCTGGTATTTTCCAATGGCAGTCATGCTTCATTGTGTGTCTCTGACTGTTAACCCCTACAATTATAGTTCATGGAGACAGTGACAACTGAAAAGCACAGAGATGGCCAAAGATGACTGACTCAGAGTAAGACAAAGGGGGATCTAACCACAGTCAGTCTAGGAGGATCAGAGAGTGGTAACTCACACCTTTAATCCCAGCACAGGGAGTATCCCGGGAGTGGTGACCTGTGCCCTTAATCCAAACTGAGTTTGAGGTCATCTTAGTTTACAGGAGTTCCAGGCTCCCAGACAGGCAGTGGTGGGGCTACACTTTAACTTACCAAGACAGTATTTAAGGCAGGCATAGAAAGACAGAAGGAGAGGAAGCCAAGAGAAGCCAGGCTGAGGAAGCTGGAAGACAGCTGGGTAAGATCTGACTGTGGTGTTTGCCCTCTCTAATATCTCCAACTTTTTCAGAGATCTGGTCCTGAGTTTCATTTATTTGTGCAACAAGACCAGGAATTGGAAAGAGAGTAAAGAGGAGAATATGAGAGAGTTTGGAGGGAGAAAACAGAAGGCAGAAATGTGGTGGGATATTTGTACACTGTGTGAAGGTATATTGCTGAGATTGGTGCAATAAAATGTTGGATGACCAATAGCTAGGCAGGAGGTATAGGTGGGATTTCCCCTGGGGAGAGAGAGGAAGAGGAGGAGGAAGAATCTAGGCACACGGAGGAGATGCCAGGAGACAGGAAGAAGAAACAGGAGTGCAAGATGGAAATGCCATGTGATAGAACCTGGGTTAATGTAAGTGGGTTAATTTAAGTTCTAAGAACTAGTTAGGAGCAAGTCTAGGTTAAAGGCCGCACTTTCATAAGTAATAAAAGGTCTTCTTACCATTATTTGGGAGCTGACTGGTGGGAAAGAAAAAGAGTCATTACAGAGAAACAGTGTGATTATATTAATCTTAAAAACAAAAATAAGGACAGAGCCGAATGCTTGGGAGGAAGTAAAGGGGAAAAAAGTGAAAATGTCACAGGAGCAAAGTAGGAGGTGCAGAAAGAACAAAACAGAACACTGGGCTGCGGGTTTCCATTAGTTTATGGACGTCTTAACCCCCGCATTTCCTGTTTGGAAGTAAGGTTGTTGAAGATGTAAATAATAAAGTTAGCGTGAGGTCAGAGGAGTGTGAACCCCTCATGGCATGGCAAGTGTGCTCACAGCAAGAGCCCTGTATAAACATGAACACAGTGACTGGGGGATGCGTCCCTCCGTTTACCAAGGAGTATCAAGCATCACCAGCAGACCATCAGAGGCTAGAAGAGAGATAAACAAACTCACCGTAACCCTGCTGATTGCTTGATCTTGGAACTGTAGCTATGGGAACTCCCAGCCAACAATTTCTATTATCTTAAGCCATCTATTTAGTTGTGGCAGTTCTAGGAAAGGAGTACACACACCAAGAGACAAACAGAGCAGGGTTTATGAAGATGAGGAAATTGAAATGGAAATACATTTTCTATGTCACTACTTACGCAAAATCAACGAAAGAGATAATTGGTGTGCTAGGGAGGAACACTCCCATTTTAAATTTCCAGTTTGTGGCCATCATTTCTAAACATTCCCGCTTGGTTTTCAAGACTTTATTTTTATTTTAATCATGCGTAGATGTGTTGATCTGTGCAGGCGCTCTTGAAGGCCAGAAGGGAGCATCAGACCTCCTGAAGCTGCAGCTGCACATGGTTGTGATTTCCCTGGCCCAACATGGGTGCTGGGAATTAAACTTGAGTCTTCTGCAATGACAGCAAATCTTCTTCACTACTGAGCTATCTCTTCAGTATCCCCTGCTCATTTTTAATCAGTTGTAAATGCTTGTCCAGTTTCATTGTTTCCTATTACTTTACAGGTTCTGAATATTCATCCTAAATCTTTATAAAACTAATAAGCATAAAAGCTCCGAAGGGACAAACTATCACTTGCAGCCTCTATAAAGGTACATCTACAAATCTGATGAAGAACACTGAGAGTGGCTAAGATGGCTGACTTAAAAAAAATTAATTTACCAGAATCGGTTTCATTCTTACATTCACTAATGACTAAGCGAGGGACTTGGCTGCACAATAGTTTTAGCTCTTAAAAGAATCCTGTGTCCCTAAAACGGATGGTCCTTAAGTTTCCCTAATTCTAGTTTCTGATTCCATTTTCTGTTGTGGGATATTTTGATTTCACTCTGACACTCCCAAGATTGTCAATAAAGTTTACACTGAGTCAGAGGGTAGAGCTCTCTACTAGAGACCAAAATTAGCCATAGAGGTTTTGGAAGACCAAGGACATATAGAGAAAACCAGAAAGTATTAGGGAGGGTTTAGGAAGATTCTCTAGCCTTTTGGATCACTTCTCCACCACATCTCCGATCACTCAAGTTCTTCCTGGATATCTGACTCCTGAGTTCTTATTCATAAAAGTAATTAGATAAATGTATCAATTTTCTGAATATTTCCCTTTATTACTAGCTTCCCAATTTGCATCCGATTCATTCTTCCTGCCCCTGTGGGTGAAAAGGACTCCGTCCTTAAAAAAAAAACAAGCACTCAGGTTTAAGGGTGATATGGAATAAATTAAAGTAGGTAGGCACCCTCAATCCACCACCTTCTAGTTGGAAGTTTTCAAAAATGATTTCTAAAGGAAAAAGAGGAGGGGTGAGGAAGGTTTCTCAAGGTATCTGTCTCTACACATCAACTTTAATTTGAAATGAAATTGCTATGTGAATCACCGTTTGTGTAGCCCATGGCTTAGCTGAGTGGTTCTCCTGATTTGCTTTGCTCCCTTCTAGCTAACATGTAAATTTTCACACCCTTTTAATCTCTCTTCTTCTTGATGGGAAAAGATGATGTGTTTAAAGATATGGCAATATATTCCGACCATCAAGGCAGTCCTAGGGCGCTAGCTGCCTTAGCTTTTGAGACAGCCTCACTGCTTAGAACCCATCGTGTAGGCTAGGCAGGCTAACCAGAGAACCCCACAAGTGCACGCTGCTGTGCTTGGCTTTTTTATATTTTGAGACTCTGGGACTCAAGCTCAGGTCTTCATCCACACACAGCAACTACTTTCCATCTCCTTCCCTGATTTTTAAAAGGAGCATCAGTGCATCTATCTGTTAAGTGAGGTTGATGTTGAGATCTTGTCCATAACCCAGAAGGCTTTGGTTTGGTTTGGCTTTACCTTTTACTGTGAGACCCACTTGGTGTGGCAGCAACACAGCCTGCATGGCCCTGTATAGTGAGCCCATTTTCTATATGCTTCTTTGTGTGGTTTAATCTGTCACAATGAATTGTATGACATCATATCAGTTCACAATACTTCCATCAATATAAAGTTCATTTGCCCAGCTAATACCTAGACATTTGGTTGGATAAATGCAGGGTATTTACAACTGAGTGTATCATTTATAATCAGTCACACAGGATTCAAAAGATTATTTTCTTTTCTAAGAGGAACTCTGCCCCAATACATTCTAATTTACTTAATATTACTCATAGCAAACTGGGTAAACTTGAAATGTTTCCACATCCCTGATTTCTTACATATTAAATACTTTAAAATATTTAATTTTTAAAATTTTATGAATGGATATTTTGCTTGCATGTATGCCTGTGCACTACATGTGTGCCTAGCGTCTAAAGAGGCCAGAAGAAGGATTGGTTCCCCGGAACTGTAATTTTAGATGGCTGTGAGCCTCCGTGTGAGTCCTCTGCAAAAGTAACCAGTGCTCTTTACCACTGAGCCATTGCTCCAGTCCCTAGACACCTGTTTTTAATCATTTGCTCCTTAGGATCTTCAGTTTGCCATATTGGTCCTCTCTGGATAAACAATGCTCATTTGGATCTCATCATCTCTCACATGAACTATGAGAATGTGCTAAAAGCTCTAGCTGCTTTCAATTATATCCCAGACAAGCCAGTTCTCCACAAAGCTCTCTGTGTGATCTACTTAAGATGCAAATGAGATCAGGCCACCCTCCCCCACCTTGCTGGAAACTATTTTAAATGACATCCCATCAGCTACCACATAAAGTTCAAGTTCCTTAATATAACATGTAAGATCCACCTTATACATCTCTTGCCAAGTCTACCAGGTTAAACTTTGTAGGGCTTGATATTGTGCTTTGAAATTCCTGTTCCCTCCACACGCCAGGATTTGTTGTAGTTCTTTCCAGCGTCCTTCCCTGCTCTACTTTGCTCATTTTCTTTGTAAATTTAATAGTTGTGTATGCTTCACATGTATCATCTCCTCTAGGACATGTCCCCAACTCTCTCTGCCAGCCAGAGGTTTAGATATAATCAATGAAAATTATGTGAGCTGTATTGATGTAAAGAACATTTAGTGTCTTATGGAGTCTTCCAAATTCTGAGTAAATCAGAAACAAGACCACACAGTCTGGAAACACATACACACAATTGTGGGATATTTGCACATTGAGTAAAGATGAATTGCTGTTATTGGTATAATAAAGAGCTGAATGGCCAATAGCTAGGCAGGATTTCTAGGGAGAGGAAGGAAGTGGGGGGGGGGGAGGGCCAGAATAGCCAGGAGTCAGAAAGGAAACAGCAGGTTCATGATGAAAGTGAGGTAATGCCACGTGATAGAACATAGATTAATATAAATGGATTAATTTAAATTACAAGAAGTAGTTAGGAACAAGCCTAAGCTATAGGCTGGTCTTTCATAATTAATAAGAAGTCTCCATGTCATTATCTGGGAGCTGGCTGGTGGGATAGAAAGAGACTCATTACACACACACACACACACACACACACACACACACACACACACACACACATTATTTTTTTTTTCTTTTTGAGTCAGGGTCTCTCTCTCTCTCTCTCTCTCTCTCTCTCTCTCTCTCTCTCTATATATATATATATATATATATATATATATATATATATATATCTTGACTGGCCTAGAATTCACTTTGCAGACCAGGTTGGCCTCACTCTCACAAAAATCTGCCTGCCTCTGTCTCTTGGGTGCTGTGTACACCACTATACTAGCCATTACATTTCAATTATTTGGATTTCTTACTTACATACGTATATACTCCTCCAATTATTTTTTAAGATTTATTTTATTTATATTTTTATAAACATTTATTTCGTTATTGTGATACTGGCCTGATATATGACTAATTTTACTTGTTCTGGAACGTCATATACATTATGTCATGCTACATACTTTGGTGCTTGTCTTCTTTGGATTGGTGTGGTTTTGATTCATTATGCTTCTGTTAGTTTTGTGTTCCTACCTGTGGATAAGGAACATTCTATTATGACAATACATTGTGATTTGCTCATCTGTTCAACAGTTAATGAACTTTTGGGTTTTTTACTATTATGAATAAACCTTAGATATTGTTGTGGATACTTTTGCATAGACACAGATTTTTTTTTAACTTATCTTGGGCATTGATCTATCTGGCTGTGGACTTGTTAGATCATATGGTAGGTATATCTTCTTTTAAAATTTTTATTACATTTATTTATTCCCTATGTGTGTTTCTGTACATGTGTGTGCATGTGTCATGGCACACATATGAATGTCAGGACAACTTGCAGGAATCAGTCCTGTCTCCCACCATGTGAGTCATTGGGAGTTAAGTCATCAGTAGTGGTAGAAAGTGCCTTGACTTACTGAGCAATCTTGATGGCCTGGTAAATACATAAGAAACTGAGTGTTTTCCAAGGTGCTAACCCATTCAAATTTGTTATATTCTCAAGCTCCAGCCACTTTTTCATACATATATTTTGATCACTTAGTGATAGTTGATTAAAATGTAGAACAAGCCATCCAGGGTATTGCATGCCTTTAATCTTAGGCCTTTGGGAGGCTGTGGAAGGAAGAGCTTTGTAAGTTCAAGACCAGTCTAGTCTATATAGTGAGGTCTAGGGGGCTACATTATAACACTGTTTCAAATGTAGATGAAAAAATTTTAAATTAAAAACTAAAACTGTAGAATACTCCTTGTTCTATTATCTTACAAAGTCTTCTTTTATAAAGATTTTTCAATTCTTTTGACTATTTTGAATACAAAAATACTACGGAGGATTCTAAAAGTGCCAGATGTTCTTTTTCTAGCCCTTTTGTGACAAGATCATTTGCCCTTTTCTTGTGCCTTTTTTCTTGACGACATGAAAAACACAGAAAAACATGAGGAGTATTTGCTTGATAGACTTAGCTTCGTTCCAAATAAAGACCTTTGGAATTTAGAATATAGGAGGAGTGTCCTAAATTATTTTTTCAATTGGACAGAAACTAGAGTCACCTATGGAAGAAAGTGAGTCTCTACTGAAGAGCTGTCCTCATCAAATTGACCTTTGGGAAAATCTGATGGACATTTTTTTTTAATTAATGGTTAATGTGGGAGGGCCCAACCCATTTTGGGTGGTACCACACCTGGGTAGATAGCCTTAAAATGTATAATAAAGCAGGCTGAGCAAACCAATAAATAGCATAGCCTCTGCTTCAGTTTCTGCCTCTAGGTTACTGCTTGAGTCCTTGTGCTGAATCCCTCTCTCAATAATGGATTATGATGTGAAAGTGTAAACCAAATAAATCATATCCTCTCTGTGCTGTTTCTGGTCAGTGTTTTCTCAGAGCAATAGAAAGCCAAATAAGTCAAAGAGGGAAGCAAAAGACTTGGGAAGAGCTCCATGAGCTTCACTCCCACCACTTTGATGTTTCTAGAGCAATGTGTTCTGCTGGGGAAGAATAGACACCATGCAAATAGCTTGACAACCTCACTGTCAGAAATATGGGATAACTGGTAAACTTAGCTAAGTCTGTGGACAGTAGTTCACTGATGCCCCCTGAATCAAGTTAGTGTCTTGTTAGAAACAACACTATGTGGAATCTCACAGTGGTGACTAGATGCCCATTAAATCATGTGGTATTGCTGACAGATGGTACTGAAGCAAGGGAACCCGGGGCAATACGCCCAGGGCAATCAACTCCCTGCTGGCTGGAAAAGCTGATTTCCCCAGTGGGTATGGCAATTTATCAAAGTCTGAGTGATGGGCCTTGCTGTTGGCATTCTGAAAACTCAGCTGTGGTGATGGGCAGGTGATGGAGTCTTTGGGGCCAAGCTCGTGCCTGCATGACCATCACCATGTGTGCTGGTGAGGACAAACATTAGGAGGTCTGGACAGGGAAGCTAACTAGGATCTTAAAGCCAGTGATTTCACCTATCTGAGTCCTAGTCATCTGCTCTGCAGTTGGGACTTCTGATGTTCATCCATTGTTGGATTTCTCATGGTCCAGTTCTGAGAAGTGTGTTCACACTGCTAATCTCTAAAGTTCTTCATTTAATGTCACTGAAGCAGTCACCAAGCCGTTAGTCAGTTCGCATGGCTCACTCCAGATACACACTGAGGGACTGTTCAGAATATTGGTAAGCCAGGCTTGAGAGTTTTTCTATCATGAGAAATACTCTGGAAACTATTGGTTTGTGTTAGAAAGGCATGACTGTGTGGTGTGAGCCAGCACATTGGACAGTGAGTCCAACAGATTGCAACTTAATTGGGTCTTTTATGCTCTCTTAGGAGTTTCTTTGTTCATATCTCAACTTGCCATGGAGTATGTACTATGAAGACAAGCCAGCCTGTGACTTGATAAATCACACAAATCTGGCACATTATGAGCAGGTCAGACTTTATAATCACCAAATATCTTTTGGTCAAGCATTTAATCTCTAGCTCAGTAACTCAGTTCTCAGAATTATTGATCTTTTCTTTTCTTTTTTTTCTTTTTTTTTGAGGCAGGGTTTTACTGTGTATCTTTGGTTGTCCTGGAACTCACTGGGTAGACCAGGCTGGCCTTGAACTCACAGAGATCCACCTGCCTCTGTCTCCCTAGTGTTGGGATCAAAGACATGTGTTGCTACCACCTGACTAGAATTATTGGTCTTTGAAGGCATACTCTAACCCTTCAGAAACTCTGGCTTGATATTTCAATTTGAGAAGAACAGGAAGAATCTTGATTCCTCTACCAAGGTTTCCCATCTAACACAGCTGTTTCTATCCCTCAATCTCAGAAAAATGTTTCCATGATTATCAGGCCCATGAGTTGCTGACTCCTCCACCAAGGCCTTATACCTGGGCTTGACTAATAAATGACCTTGCTAGGATGACAGCAAGCATCTCTATTGTCTTGCCATAGCTGAGTGCAGGGGAACCCAAGGCACATGCATAGATCATTATGTCAGACGCAAACCTCAGCACTAAGGGCAAAGAACTGACAGAATGTGCAGAAGTCCAGGCTCCTTGCTGCACCTGGTGACGAGCCTGCTTGAATCTGCTTCTCTTGTCTGCGTACGCTTCATTCCTCATATTCCCAGAGACCCAGTCCAGAAACTCTGCTCTGCCCCCCATCTCTCTCTCAGTGTTTGAACATGAGTTCCAATAGAACCTTGTTCAGATGATATTACTTTACCTTTCTTAATTTCCATTCAGAATCGAATGAAAGAACTCCAAGCTGATTGACCACATATTCTTATTCATCACAGACTCCTTTTATCACAGTGGTCTGCTACAGAGGATCTGCAGAGTCTTCAATGACAAATATTCACCTTTCTCAGCTGGAGGTCCATCTTTCATGTGAGTTTGAATAAAAGTTTTTAGACTTTTTGATTCAGAACATGTGACTATGTTGTCAGCTTTAAAGCTCAGAGATCACTAGGCTGGAGTGATAACTCAGTTGCTAAGAGAACTGGCTGCTTTTTCAGAGGACCAGGGTGTGATTCCCAGCATCCACATGGTAGCTTGAAATTATCTGTCAACCCCAACTCCATGGGAACCAACGCCCTCTTCTGGCCTCTGTGAGTTCTGCATATACATGGTGCACAAACACACTTGCAGATGAAATACCCATGCACGTAAAATAAAACAAATAAAAATTAAATGTTTTTTAGACCTAGATATCTACTGATAA
Organism: Phyllotis vaccarum; assembly: GCA_033318265.1. Classification (NCBI taxonomy): domain Eukaryota; kingdom Metazoa; phylum Chordata; class Mammalia; order Rodentia; family Cricetidae; genus Phyllotis; species Phyllotis vaccarum. The sequence continues at coordinate 69,629,375 of JARWLC010000014.1, read as the reverse complement.
CGCATCTTTAAATATGGACATAGAAGGGACAATAATAAAAGGCGCAGTTAGTTGTTCTCAAATTTTGAGTGGTTGTCTCAAAATATCCTAGACTACTGATTGCTAAAAACTGCAGAGTATTGTATATGTATTTCATGTCCTCCACACATATCTCATTTCATATTATATTCCATTCAAGCCAATCAAGTCAAGAGGGAAGGTTTGAGAGGATGGAGTCTGTGGTAGAGAAGACACAGTGATGGGAGTGTGAAGTGGCTGGTCACAGTGTGTCTGCAGTCAGGGGGCAGGAGAGATAACACTGGTGTTCAGCTGGCTTTTTTTCTCCATTTTATTTCTGTCTTGAATCTCACTCCTTGTGCTGTTGCCATCTACATTCAGGGTAGATTTCTCCTCTTCAGTTAAACCTCTGTGGAAATGCCCTCACAGGCATGTCCAAAGCATTGAGGTAATTTCAAATTTAGTCAAATTGATAACTGAGGTTAGCCGCCTGTGTTGGCTTGAATGAAAACATACCTGTTGTATGAGGTTTCTGGCCCTGGCTTTCCAGCCTAGGTCTCGTAGCCCGGACTTTCGAGGCTATTCTTGTGGCCTGGACTTTCCAACCTACAGTCCCATAGTCCCAATGAAACATACAGATGCTTATATTAATTGTACACTGATTGACCTGGGGCCCAAGCATGTAACTTGCTAGCTGTTTACCCTTAAACTAGCCCATGGTTCTTACTTTGTTCAGCTATGCGGGATTGGTACCTTTTCTCAGAGCAGCATAGTTGTCCTCTGCTTCTTCTGGCTTCTCTGTGGCATTTCTCTGCACTGGTCTTCTTGTTTCCAGAGTTTTCTTAGTCTAGTAGCCCTGCCCACACCTCCTGCCTACCTATGGACAATCAGCGTTTTTATGGGACAATTGTTTACAATGTTACATAATTCCACTGCACATACCTCCCTCACCTCCCAACTACTTATATGTGATCCAACACTTGGTTCTCAGTTGGTGGTGCTGTTTGGGGAGATTATCGAACTTTTAGGATGGGAGATTTTCTGGAGGAAGTATGTCACTGGGAATAGGCTTTGAGAATTTGTAATCTTACCTCATTTCCAGTGTGTTCTCTCCTGTGTGTGGATGGACATGTGACTTCTCAGCTTCCTGTTCCTGCCACCATGCCTACAACTAAACATGATGACTTCTCAACCCTGTGTATTCCTAAGTCAAAATGAAAACTGGCATCTTTCAGTTGCCTTTAGGCATAGCGTTTTTATCATAGCAACAGAAAAGTAGCTAACAGGGCATCCCACACAGTATCTGTAGACTAATAGAGGTGAAGAGCTAATGTAGCCAGCAGACTTCATAGCCCAAGAAATGACTCCTCTCCAGGTTAAGGGATGTGCTTTTGGTGTTCTTTGCTTTGGAGAACAGGGCAACAAGTCTCTGTATCTGTTGTGGTAGGCAGCTTTGTCACAAGTGTGACCAGATCACTCAAGAAACAAACCATAGGAAACTTCTTTTGCTCACAGTGTTAGAAGTATCAGTCGATAGAGATGGAGAGGTCATGGTGAAGAACTGTCCTGGGGATGTCAGTCAGAAGGCAGAGGGGAGAACCAGCAGGAAGGGTCCAGGTAAGACACACACTGCAGGACATATGCCCAGAGATCTACTTCCAACCAGGTCCCAGCTTTCACAGTCCCATCATCTTTCAAGTTGCCCCAATTTTGAATCTATTAATGGATTAAACCACTTCTTAGATAAGAAACTCCCTTATCTAATCCCTGTTGGAATGCCTTTAAGCACCCAGGGGCAACTTTCACTAATTTCTGAAGTGGCTTTCAGGCCAGTCAAGTGGGCTTTGGAAATTAATACTCATGTATGTTTTCTCTAGCTTTAATAATACACTGGGAAGAGGGACACTCATTACTTGGCAGGATGCTAGACAACACCCTATGATTTCTAATTCTATAGGTCAGTGTTATCTAGGTCTGACGGCTAATCTTGGTTGTCTGTCAGCTTGACACATTTCGGATGAGGGAACATTCATTGAGGTATTGCCTCCATCACATTGACCTGTGGGCCTGTCTATGGGGCATTTCTTTTTGATTGTTAATTCATGTAGGAGGGCTCAGCCCACTGGGAGCAGTGCCACCTCTAGAAGCATGGGCCTGGCTGTCAAACAATGCTATCTGAGCAAGAAAGAGGAATAAAGCCAGTAAGCAGCATTCTTCTGTGATCTCTGCTTCAGCTTCTGCTCCAGGTTTCATTCAGCCTTGGCTTCCTTTGATGGGCTAAAATCAGTAAAATAAAATCCCTCTCCTCTCCAAGTTGTTTTTGGCCATTGTTTTATCATAACAACATAGAACACACAAGGAAATGACAAGTATCATTTTGCAGGTCATCGTCAGTGTCACTTATTTCTATGTTCCCCCAGGGATGTGATATAACTTTTGTTAATATTCTGGTGTGGATCATCCAGCCAGTATATACTTCCACTAATTAGCAAGTAAACCCCTTTCATAATAAGTACAGTGGACAGACAAATAGGCTCCCGTGTGGGGCTTGGACAGGACTTAGCATGTATTGTTAAACTGCAATAGCATTCTAGGTGTGGAAAAGTCAAATAACTGGCCCAAGGCTAAACTGTTAAACAAAATTAAAATAAAAAAAATCAAGCAAGCAAAACAATGTGAAGTGAGGTTTCCACAGGCAATGGAACATCATTTGTGATGGAAGTCAAATGCACCTATGAAAGCAAAAATGAATAAGTTGTAAAAACTATTTAGTTGTTCAAATTACTTTATGAGGACATATATATACATATATATACATATATATGAAGATTATTTATATAAAATGAGAAAAATCTGGTGAACTAAATTGCAAAACATGAAGAAATCTGCTACTCAACTTTTTTTTTTTTCAAGAAAGTTCCATAGTATATATATATGTGCCTTGTCCATTTTTCTCTCTCACAGATTCTCAGGCTGGCTCTGTTTCTTAGCTATTGTGAATGGAGCAGCAATAAACAGGAATGTGCAAGCATGTCTTTGGTATGTCGACCTGAGTCCTTTGTACTTATCTGAAGGAATGGTAGAATTGGGTCACATGACAGTTCTGTTTTTAACTCTGAGAAACCTCCATGCTGATTCCCATGATATTGTGAAGCCATCACAAGTTTAAAGAATTCTATGAGGGGAAATTGGGTCATGAAACTGAGAAGGGAACCTGCTATGTGAGACAATTTCTGGGGAGATGTGAAAAATATCCACTCACTCCAGATAGTGAGCACCTCCAGGTGTCTCAGTTGGTCTGAGCTTCCTCCAGGCAGCTCAGTTTTCTTGAGGATGTCTCTCAGCAGGTCTTGCATTTATAGAGGCTTGAGGGGTGTGGCTAGTTAATGTGGTCATTTGGTCAGTTTCAGTGACTTCCTTAGCTTAATGAGTTTTCCTGCAGTATGGAATGCTTTACCTCCCCTTAGTCATTGTTCTACTGCTGTGAAAAGACACCATGACCACAGCAACTCTTAGAAGAAAAGCATTTAAATGGGACTGGCTTACAGTTTCAGGCCATTATCATCATGATGAGACATGCTGGCACACATCAGACATGGTGCTGGAGAGGTAGCTAAAAGTTCTACATAAGGATCCATAGGCAGAAGGGAGGGAAATATTGTGGGCATGGGCTATTAAACCTCAAAGCTAACCCCCAGAGACACACTTACATCCTCCAAGAACACCACCCCTCTTATGACAAGGCCACACCCTCTAATCCTTCTCAAATAGTGCCACTCCCTAGTGACTAAACAGTCAAATATATTAGCCTACGGGGGCCATTCTTAGTCAAACCACCACAAAACATGGCGCTGCTTTACCTCTCTTTAATACCCTGTGCTTTAACAAGCTTTTATACAAAATAGAAATTTCAATCCTAGAGGAAACTTCTATGTAACAGAACCATGGTAGAGGAAAGAAGTGTTAAGGAAGGGTTGAGGAGGAAGAAATGAATGCTTTGGAATACATGGGATGGTTCTGCCCAGAGAACGACCCCCAGAGAGATCATCTGAATCCATGGAATCTGGAATGTAAATGCAAAGTTTACTGAGTGCACAATACAAGCCAGGCAGGGAACTCATCCACACATTGGTACAACCTAGGAGGAGTTCCCGAGTTGAGAAAATATGCATCTTTTATAGGTAAAAACTGTGAAGTGGGGTAAAAATGAGGAAACGAGAACTAACTTGGTCAGGATTGGGCTTCTATTGACTGGCTCCAGGGCAGGGTTGGAACATTTTGCAGTTAGGCTAGGGATCCCGCCCAAATGTCCTTTTAGATAACATCTTTTTCAAGTTTCTCGGAACTGAAGGGGGATTTAGCTGGAGCTTTCCTTGACCTGTTCACTAACACGGCTTCTGACTCTAAGATGGAGGAACTTTTGGGTCCTCAGGGATGTCAAAGAAGGAGGGCTGCTTGGAAAAGGAAGGGTCCAGCAGGCTCATGGGAAAGGGCGGGAAAAGAAGAAAATCAACAATGAACAGCGAGTATGAAAATACCATAAAGAGACCGCACATGGTATATTCTAATTTTCAAAACATAGTAACATTTACACAAAATCCAAACAAACTACTTATATATGAATGTGCTTCCATTTAGATGGGTTGATGAGGGTACCCAGGTAAGCTCAGCTGTGTTGAGCCCTGTGACTAAGTACATGTTTTCCTTCTTATTTTGAGCCTGTGCTCCTGCCTCTCAGGAGAATCCAGCTATGGTGGGAACCAGGGTTCTACTCCCCATGAGAGGAGCTGAAGATCTTCATCTTCCTGTTCCTGCTTCCAGCTCTAAGGATGTTTAACGATGCTCCTGAGTTGTCCCTATCTGAACTGAGACCTTTGGAGTATGAAGCAAGCAGAGACTTTCCATGTTGGTGACAGCCAAGCCAGGAGTTCTCTTTCAGCCTGACTGGGCCTCACCTTTGTGCCCAATGTTCCTATAGTTTTTGTTGTCTTGTTTCTAATCCAGGGTCTCAAGTAATCTAAGCTGGGTTTAAAGTTATTATTTAGCCAAAACTGGACGTGAACTTCAGGTCCTGTTGCCTGTACCTTGGGAGAGCTGAAAACTGGTCTGTGCCACTCAGCTCAGCTTGGTGCTTCAGTCTTTGAATTCCTTGACACCTCAGGAATTTCTTTATAAGAGTTGTGAATACAAAATCACAAATTCTGAGGATGCTATGATGTATCCTTACTGTATTTATTCTAGACTAAGCAATGACTGGCTCTGTTATCTTTAAGAAACTCAGTTCCCAGAGTGATTAGAAGAAGGAGGAAAAACAGATTAAAAAACAAAGATAGATAGATAGATAGATAGATAGATAGATAGATAGATAGATAGATAGAAGGAAAGAAATGTGTAGGTCAGTAAGAAGAACTCAGGCACATGGAGAATTTACCTGTTACAAAGTGGTGAGTACAGGGCCAGAGTGAGCACACTTGCTTTCTATGTTAGTCACATGGTCCCTGGTCTCATCATGAGCCCTTTTCCTGAATGGACGCACGGGTAACCCAGGAAAAAAGGTGTTGACATGGGAAAGAGCTGAGGGTAACTGGAGGCTTATGGGGATACTGTGGGAATGGACATTTCAGTGCTGGCTGCTCTGTGCACATGATGAGGTTAAGTGCAAGTTCTACTCAAGATGGCCACATTGGCCCCTGAGGAGGGAGAAGCACCATCATGGCAGGTGGAGATTTCAGTGTGCAAATTTCTGCCTTATTAGCATTCTCCTTCCTGATCCTGTTATGAACCTTAGGAGTACTCTTCTTCAGATGATGCACAGAAGTGCTTCCTTGGGGCCTCCCCCCCTCCCCCCAGTGAAGTTCACTCTGTCAGCTTCAACTCACCTTTCAGCCTCTGTGGACTTTCATCCTATTCTACTCCAACTTAATCCAAACCTTCCCCGCCACATGGGATGAGATACTTTAAAACTTTCCTCATTAAATACCGGAGAAAGCTCTGATAATTTACAAGAGCTTTCTTAAAACGAAATTGTATTAGCTATGCTTCCTATTGGAAGGACCCAATCTTGACAAGAATCAGTTTAAGGAAGAAGGACTTGTCCTGGCTCAAGGTGGTCATTTCATGATGGAGGGGGAAACAACAGAAGGAGGGGACGGTGTGATGGTAGCAGCAAGAGGCCAGCTGCTCACATCCAATACACAGTCATGAAGAAGACAGTGAACAAGACTTGGGGCCAGGCTATGAAGCCTCAAGCCCATTCCACTATCCCACTTCCTAGAGTGAGGCTCTGCCACCTAAAAGTTCTGCATCCTTCGGTAACAGCATCACCAGTTAGGGAACAAGTGCCCACGCACATGAACCTGTGGAAGACATTTCACTTTAGACCACAACAAATGTTTTGTGGGGTGGGGTATGATTGAATGCTTAATGGGTTTTTGTTGTTCTGTCTTTATAGTTATAATTAAAATTTTATTCCAGGACCTACCATCAAACGATTTAGAATACCCTTACCTCTACCTGCTGTGCTTTTACTGTGATATGATGAAAACATTGTCATTCTCTAGAACACTTTCATAATATGAAAACAATAAGGTTGTGTGGTTTGGAGTCTTGAGTTCACCAGTGTCACAGCAACCTGACTACTTGGTCACATTTTTTTGTGCCATGTGAAGGATCTTATATTATAAATTTGTGTCATAAAGATTTTCTCTACAAAGAATTTGGGGAACATTTTTCCTAGAGAGAAAGAAACTTGGCATCCTTTAGGTAAGGTGTTTTGGGGCTGAGACAGATAATGAGCAACAAATACAAACAGAAACATGATGTTGACAGTCATGGACCAGGACACTGTCTGAGGGCTTCTGGACACTCTAAGAACTGCCCTCAGTGTGATAGAATGATCCAGGTCCACACATAAGAAAAATTGTGCTTCAACTTACAGTTGGATGTTCCTCATTGTTTCCTTGTTTGATTCTTTTATCCAATTATATAGTGTTAAAATTTGGAGACCTTATTCAATGATGCTATACTTTTGCACCAGACAAGTCCTTTGAGACATATGTCAGTCTTCCACGGTTCAAGAATTCTACTTAACAAAGTTCATGTGTCCATCAATCATCTCTGAGAATGTTTGTGGGCCTCTATAAAATTGGTATCCTGTGTATTTCTAAGCCACCATGTGACTTAACTCAGTCTTTGTGTCCAGTGTTCGTTGTTCATTTCTGTATGAAATATTCTTCATTGTTATTCTTAATAAGGGCTTGACAGCTCCATTCTAGGAAGCCTCAATTGAGAGCTCACTGTATTATAGTATTTAGGGATGACCTTAGTTACTAGACTATCAGTTGTCAGTACTCCACAGCCTTATTTAGTCCAGGGAGACATCACTGATGGCAACTCACATCCAGGCTATTCTGCATATGCTGGTATTCTTTCTTTTGTTTACGTAGCTTCTCTCCAAAGTGTTCCAGAAAAATTGCTACTATATGAATACAAGTTCAGGGTTCTAATTGTCTCACCTGACTCACTGTCCACTGTTAGGGAAGGGAGGTTTCTGTAGGATTATGCCTTTGTACATTGCAAATATTTGTCACTGTAAATATTGTTTTAATAAAACACTGATTGGTCAAGTAGCTAGACAGGAAGTAGAGGTGAGGCAACCAGACCAGGAGAATTCTGGGAAGCCAAAGAGCAGAGAGAAAGATGCCATCAAGACTCCGAGGAAAGAAGATGAGAACGCTGCCCTGAAGCAAAGATACCAAGAGTTAGAAAGTAATAAACCTGAGCATTGGGTCAAAGAACTTGTACTTAATATAAGCCTCTGCATGTTTATTTGGAACTGATTGGTTGTGGGGTTGGCCTGGTGGGACACAGAAACTTCCAACTACAAAACAAAAGGGCTGTCGATAAGGCTGGGCTTAATGGCATGAAGTCTTAGGTACTGACCTGTGAGGACACTGCAAACTGGTGCTCAGTCATCGTTCAGATGGAGAAAGGAACTACAGAAACAGCACTGAAAGATCTCGAACATTCCAGCAGGAGGTGGACTTCAACTAAAGCACTGCTTTAAGAGTTCTTGATTGCTCTGGTCTTCAGGTTGATTCAAGCCAGTGCCTGCCACCAACAAATCAAAGCCACCTTTGATGCCTGGCTTTGGAACTATTGCTTCAAAAGATTCCAAATGCTCACAAATTTCCATTAGTAAATACATTGTCCTCTTCAGAAACCAGAAGTAAGGACCAAGAACATACTCATAGTCTCTGGAAATAATTGTTTTATTTATCCATCTAAGCTCCAGAACAATGAAATGCAGTTGGGGAGGTCTTTCAGTGGACAGAAGGGGAAAGACAAAGAATGAGAGATGCCCAAGTTCGTCTGAGTGCCCTTGGTGCATGCCTGGAATTCCAGCAAGGGGGACTGTGGACCTGGAAGTGTAGAGATAGAGTAACTCTTGCTTTTGGTCAGTATTTGATCACTGCAGCAGAAGGAAGTGAGAACCCCTCTTCCCCGTGGGATGCTTCTTGTCAGTTATAGAATCATATCAATGAGAAAAGCAATGAATATATAGGAGTTTGCAATAGAAAGATAGCAACAAATGCCTGCTGAACAAACACATGAAGGATGGATGAGTAAGATTCTGGGAAAGAACTGGGAGAAGAAGAGTTTCAGGCAGAAGGAGACACATTTTCTATTCATGCAACTCAAAACAGTGTGTCTCCATCAGGCTTGGCATTCAGCTAGCTACCTGCCTAATACACACAGGAAATAGACATTCATCTACAGCTTTGCTTCAGATCTCAGCACTGTTCTGTTTAGATCTGAATCTCTGCTATGAAAGCCGTACTGGTTCATTTAAGAGCATGGGTGTTTTGCCAAAGGAAGAAAAAACATAAAATCCACTGGAAGTCTGCTAAATGGCTCAAAAGGGGATTAATGTTATGTAAATGTAAGTAATTAATCAGCAAGCACCTTGCAGCCAAGTACCTGATGTGAAGAACCCTCCTTTGAGAGGAGAAAATTGCTCTCTTTTGATTAAAAAAAAAAAAAAAGGATTTCAGACAGCATTCTTCAGAGCCATCCTCTGACTTTTCCCAAGCTGTCTGGATGGAGTCCAGTAGAATTTCCGACTGGTCTCGGACATAACAAGACAAAGAGAGCTACAGAGTAGAGCTGAAAAGTAGCAGAAGTTCATGGCTAAAGAAAACAGAGTTGAAGTCTCAGGAAGCTGTCCCAGGGCTCCAGCGTATGCTGATGCCAGGCGACTATGTCCTAACTGAAATTAGATGATATTGAAAAATCAGGAAAGCTGGCCAGAGAGATAACTCAGCGGGTAAACGCCTCAGTTCAATGCCCAGAATCCGCCTAAAACCCCAGTCTGTATTAGGCGCCTGAAACTCAGCACTCCAACAGCAAAATGGAAGGTGAGACCCTTCACCTAGAAGGTCAGCTAGCCTGAAGCACACCACACAGCAGAAACAAGACCGACTCCCGCCCAGCGGGGTGGAAGGTGAGAACCAACTCCTCAAAGTTGTCCACTGACCTCCCACAAACACGCCATGGCACATGCATACTCACAATCACACTAATATGAAAATAATCAAAAAGAAAGTAAAAGCAGACTTTTTTTTTTTTTTAAAAAAAAAAAAAAAGTTAAGGGAACAATTTCACGACTCTCTTACTGTTGCCTTCCATTGTCTCCTGGGGAGGAGGTGGGCTCTACCGGTGACTAATGTCTTTGTTTTGTGAACTGCTAGCTGGTAAGTCACTGGACATGGCAGAGCTCCTTCAGGAGCACAAGGCCAACGAACAAGAAAATGAGATTGGAAAGACGGAGAGAAAGCCAAAGAAAGTGGGTGTGGGTGGCACACATCTGTAATCTCAGCACCCAGGAGGCGGAGGCAGAGGAATGCCTGCAAGTTGGAGGCCCACATAGTAAGAGGCTGGCTAAGAACAAAACAAACAAAACCCAGGCCCCTGAGAATAAAGTCTTGACGTGATGTCAGTTTCTCTCTCTGGTGATCTTGAGGTTAGTTTTGCCTGCAGGTAAGGGCTGCACTTTCATTTTGGTGTGCTAAAGTACACTCAGAAAACTTGGAAAGACTCTTCTTTATACCCAAAGATGCCATGCTAATGGCTGCCCCTTTGGAGGTGATTGGGGAATATTACCACTTCTTTCTAAGTACCAGGGAGGATTTATCCAAGCAAGGCAATAAAGCATGCTCAGAAGTAACTAAACTCAGCATGCACCATAGTTCTTGCCTGGCTCTGTGATTTCAAACCTATAATTAGATATGTTTTGGGGCTTTGCCAAGACTTAATGACCTCTATTCTGTTTATGATAAACACCAGAGAGCCGCCCCCTGGTGGGGATTGTTTAGGGGAAGATGTGTTGGTGAGTGCTTAATTTATTTATCTGATTCTGGAATGCAATTTTCTCGTTTTCAGGTTATTAAGCATTCCAGCATGTTCCACTAATGTCTCTATACTCTATGTGGGTGACTGTGGTGGGTACCACGGGTGGGATATGGAACAGCTTGGGGAGCTGTGAAAATGGATGCATAAAATGGGCAAAGATTCGATTGGAAGTCATAACTAGACTCTGCCCTTTGGGAAATGCTCTGCAATGCTGCGCTTTAATTTTTCCAGATTTGATCAATGGGAAATTGGGCAAAGCTATCTTTAGTTATGGTTATTCAGTGCACTGACATTTAGAGAGTTTCTTATGCTCCAGGGATAATAAGGGACAAATGTCAATATATAGTAAGCTTGAGATGACAACATTGCCATAAACAAAACAGAGAAGGGTGATGGAGAGAAACTCTTTAGAGATGAGTATGACACCTGTAATTCTAGCATCATGGAGGCTGAGGCAGGGGCATTAACAAAAGTTTAAGGCTACCCTAGAGTTTGAGGGGAGCCAGGCCCATAATGTGATAACCTGATTCAAACTAAAAGAGCAAAGAACCTGAAGGAAAGATATATGAATGGAAAGGAATATGTTTCTAACCTCTCCAGGTAGAATTAAACCTTTGTACACACTGTATTGTGCTAGTCAGTGTGTTGCAATGGCTATTTGTTTACATCTTTAGCTTTTTGCTGCAGGGAAAGGTTGCTGAAAACAAGAACTACTCCCCTTGGTGTTCTTATTCTAGTGTGTCTTCATGGTACTCACATGAGGCAGGCACTCTCAGAACATGGGTACAAGTACATGAATTAATGAACATGATGCAGGGTCACCTTTATATTGTAGAAAAGACCCTACTGAATTTGAGTATAGAGAACCAAGAAAAGAAGCTTCCAAGGGTGGCCTGGGATGCATAAGGAAGGCTCGAAACCTTCTGTGGGTGTGAGAACTCAGGCTAAAGGACCAGCAGGAACAGACCACACTTGAATTGGAGGGGCCTTCTTCTTGGTGAAGAGAATATTTCCTCAGTTGGTCTTGAAGTCCTTTAAAGTAAGGAACCCTTGGGCAGAATTCCATGGATGGGCTAGAATGTCATCCATTTCTCCATCAGCCAGGTAGGAAGTTGCCATGGAGGGCACCATGTAGGATCTGGTCAAGAATCTGTGGATTCATACTTTTAGATAATTTATCATCTCTTTATAAGTAATAACATTCTGTAGTTTTGCTGTGGCTGTATCAAGAAAAACAGAATATACAGATTCCAGCTATGGTTCAAAAGAAGATTTTGAAGAGGTAAAGGAAGTTGGTTCCCTTTAGAGCACAAGTTGATGTTGGAATGCACAGAATTTGTTCGGATTGAGTCCCATGTCCCTGAACTAGTAAATGTAAATATATGGGCTAGGGGACAGTTTGTTCAATACACAAACAATGAGCAGTCACAAAAAGGAAATAGAAGAGAGAAACCTTTGTACTCATCCAGCATAAACCTCTTGTAATCTCTGTATTTCCTGGCATTCTTTTTGGAGCCTCTTCTTCCCCAACATGGTAGAGAGAGAACCAGAACTGAGGCATGGGATGCTGAGGAGGCAGGACTGGGCAGAGTCCTCATCATAAGCAACTGTGACATAAGAATGTCACCCATTAGGACCTTCCCAAGGAGAAAATAAAGGTAGAGAACAGAGATCAGATGGAACCAAATAAATAAATAAATAAATAAATAAATAAATAAATAAATAAATAAATAAGTGAATGAATGAATGAATAAATAAATAAATAAATAAGTGAATAAGTGAATGAATGAATGAATGAATGAATGAATGAATGAATGAAATAAAGACAGTAATTTAAGCAAATTTTGGGTTTTGGTTTTTGTTGTTTTAATTTTGTTTTGTCTGACAAATGCTTTCTACTGAACAAAAAAGCATAGGAAAACACATTGACTTTTTGTATTATTCCTACAGTTTCTCTATGTCAATGGATAGGCATCCTGGAGTTATAGTTTATGGTTTTGGGATTTCAAATAAAGCAAAATGAGGTTGGGCAGAAATGAATGCTTTCTTTTTCCTATGTTTATAATGCAGAGAAAAGAACTAAAATATATATTTCAAGTTCATTGTCAAATTCCTAAGAAAAAGTCTATAGAATCTTATTACCATTAATGGCCCATAATGGTTAGTTTGATTGACGACTTGGTGAGATTTAGATTCACATAGGAAACATAAAACTGAGCACACCTACAGAGTGTTTCTAGAGAAGAAACTGAGAGAGAAGACACACTTTGAATATACATATTTTTTTCTTTTTTTCTTCATTTTATTATTTTTTATAAAAATGTCATTTTTATCCATGTATCTTCCCTTCCCCCTCCCTTTCCTCTTCCCAATCCCTCCCAGTCAGCCTTTAGCTTTCTCCCTCCCCAACACCCTATCCCCTCCCACAAAAGGGCAAGAAGTCCCAAGGTGCGTCAGCTCAGTGTGGCACATCCACTCCAGACAAGTCTGATTTACTCATCCCAAAGTCAAGACTGGGTTAAGTGTTCCTCTGCAGAGAATGGGCTCCAAGGTACCAGCCCATGCACAGGAACACAGTCTGATCCCACCCTCGTGGCTCCACATACTGTCCATGCCAATTGATAGTAGACTACCCTTGGAGGGCCTAGCTCCTTTTCCCAATGAATCACCAGTGGCTATTCTTGATTCAGTGAGCCCCCCAAAACTCCAGCTAGTTATCATTATGAAAACTTTCCTCATAATTCCTACCCCCTTGCTCATACAGACTTCCCTCCCCTACTCTCAGCTGGACTAGGAGCTCAGCACAGTGCTCAGCCATGGATCTCTGCCTTCACTCCTGTTTATGCTGATGTAGGTTCTGTGATGACACTTAGGGTGTTGACTCATTTGATTATAAAGGAAGTCCTATTTAGGCATCCCCTCTACTATTGATTGGAGACCCAGCCAAGGACATTCTGTGAGTTCTTGGAGGTTTCCCTAGCATGCAGTGTCCTTCCAACCCCACATTGGCTTCCTCTATTGAGATGTCCATCTCTTTTTTTCTCCCTCTTTGTTGCTTCTCTCACTCAACCATCTCCTTCTTTCATAGTTTGCTCCCAACTCTTCTTGGTTGCAACCCGTTATGAGCCCAATTTGCTAGGGTGTTTCTTTTCTGTTTTCTCTTCTTAGGGGATTCTCTGGATGTCTCTCTTAAGTTCCTTCTGATCCCAAACTGTTCAGGGGTTGTGGTTTTCAGCTTCAGTATTCTTTGCTTTTTGTTTAAAATACACTTATAGTGATTACATCCCATACCTCCCTTTCTGAGCTTGTGATACCTTGCTCAGGAGGATATTCTTCAAATCCATCCACTGCCTGCAAATTTTAGGATGTCATATTTTAAATTCTTTTAACTGCTGAGTAGTACTCCATTGTGTAGATGAGGGTTGTTGTTTCCACGTTCTTGCCATTACAAATACTGCTGCTATGAACATAGTTGAGCTATACCTTTGGGGTATAAATGGACATCCTTTTAGTATATGCCCAATAGCAGTATTGCTGGATCCTTGTGGAGGTTGATTACCAGTTTTCTAAGTAACTACCATACATACAGCATTCCAGGGTGGCTGTACTAGTTTACACTCCTACAAACAGTGGAGGAGTGTTCCCCTTGCTCCACATCCTCTCCAGCATAGGCTGTCATCTGTGTTTTTGATCTTGGTCATTCTGAGAGGTGTAAGGTAGTATCTCAAAGTGGTTTCAATTTGCATTTCTCTGATGGCTAAAGATGTTGAGCCATTTTTTAAGTGCCTTTCAGCCATTCATAATTCTTCTGCTGAGAATTTTCTTTTTAGCTCTGAAACTCAATTTTTAATTGGGATATTTAGGTTTTTGGGTTCTAGTTTCTTTAGTTCTCTCTATATTTTAGAGATCAGTCTTCTGTCAGATGTAGAGTTGCTAAGTGTCTTTCTCCATTCTGTAGGCTGATGTTTTGTCTTATGGACTATGTCCTTTGCCTTGCAGAAACTTCTTAGTTTCATGAGATCCCACTTATTGATTATTATTCTTAATGTTTGTGCTACTGGTGTTATATGTAGGAAGTTGTCACCTGTGCCAATGCGCTAGAGGGTATTTCCCACTTTCTTTTCTATCAAGTTCAGTGTATCTAGGTTTATGTTGATGTCTTTGATCTATCTGGATTTGAGTTTTGTGTAGGGTGATAGGTTTGGATCTATTTGCATCCTTCTACGTACTAGCATCCAATGCCATTTGTTGAAGATACTATCTTTTTTCCCATTGAATATTTTTGGCCTCTTTGTCAAAAATCAGGTGTTCATAGGTGTGTGGGTTAATGTCAGAGTCTTCAATTTGATTCCATTGATCCACAAGTCTGTTTTTGTGCCAGTACCAGGCTGTTTTTATTACTATAGCTTCATAATATAGAATTAAGTCAGGATAGTGATTCCTCCTGAAGTTCTTTTATTGAGAAGGATTGTTTTGGCAATCCTGGGTTTCCTGTTATTCCATATGAAGTTGAGTATTGTTCTTACAAGGTCTGTAAAATATTGTGTTGAAATTTTGATGGGGATTGCATTAAATCTGTAGATTGCTTTTGGTAAAATTGCCATTTTTACTATGTTGATGCTACCTATCCAGGATCATGGGAGATCTTTCCATTTCCTGATATCCTCTCCAGTTTCTTTCTTCAGTGACTTAAAGTTTTGTCAAACAGGTCTGCTACTTCTTTGATTAGAGTTACACCAAGATAGTCAATGCTATTTGCAGCTGTTATAGAGGGTGATGTTTCCCTTATTTCTTTTTCAGCTCTTTTATCCTTAGTGTATAGGAGGGCTATCAATTTTTTTTTTGAATTAATTTTGTACCCTGCTACTTTGCTGAAGGCGTTTAACAGCTGTAGGAGTTCCATGGTAGATTTTTCAGGGTCACTTATGTATATGATTATATTATCTGCAAATAGAAATAGTTTGACTTTTTCCTTTCCAATTTGTAGCCCCTTAATCTCCTTTTGTTTTCTTACTGATTTAGCTAAAACTTCAAGAACTACATTGAATAGATAAGGAAAGAGAGGACAGCCTTGTCTTGCTCCTGATTTTAGTGGGATTACTTTGAGTGTTTTTCCATTTAGTTTGATGTTGGCTGTCAGCTTGTTGTACATTGCCTTTATTATATTTAGGTATTTTCCCTGTATTCCTGATCTCCTCAGGACTTTTATCATGAAGGAGTGTTAGATTTTATCAAAGGCTTTTTCAGCGTCTAATAAGATGATCGTGGTTTTTTTTTTTTTTTTCCCTTCAGTTTCTTTATATGATGGATGACATTCGTAGTTTTTCATGTGTTGAACAATCCCTGCATCTCTGGAATGAATCATTGATCAGTCTACTTGATCATGGTGGATGATTTTTTTGATATGTTGGTGGATTTGGTTTGCTAGATTTTTATTGAGTCTTTTTGTGTCAATGTTCTTGAGGGAGATTGGTCTGTAATTCTCTTTCTTTGTTGCATCTTTGAGTGGCTTGGGAATGAGGATGATTGTGGCCTCACAAAAAGAGTTTGACAATGTTCCTTCAGTTTCTATTGTAAGGAACAGTTGGAGGAGGATTGGTATTAGTTCTTTGATTGTCTAGTAGAATTCTGCACTGAAACTGCCTGGTCCTGGGCTTTTTTTTTTTTAACCTGGGAGACTTTTAATAACAGCTTCAATTTCCTTTGGGGTTATAAGTCAGTTTAGGTCTTTAATCTGATCTTGATTTAATTTTGGTAAGTGGTACTTGTCCAGAAAGCTGTCCATTTCTTTTAGGCTTTCCATTTTAGTAGAGTATATGTTTTCAAAGTATGATTTGATAACACTTTAGATTTCCTGAGTGTCTGTTACTATGTCCCCTTTTTCATTTCTGATTCTGTTAATTTGGATTCTCTCTCTCTCTCTCTGTCTCTCTCTCTCTCTGTTTTTTGGTTAGTTTGGATAAAGGTTTATCTTGTTGACTTTCTCAAAGAACCAACTCTTTGATTCATTGATTCTTTGTATTATTCTCATTGTTTCTATTGTATTTATTTCAGGCCTAAGTTTGATTATTTCCTGCCATCTACTCATTCTAGGTGAGTTTGCTTTTAATTGTTCGAAAGCCTTCAGCTGTGCTGTTAGATCTCTAGTGTTAGATTTCTGTAGTTTTTTCATATAGATATCTAGTCCTAAGAGTTTTCCTATTAACCCTGCTTTCATTATGTTCCCTAAGTTTGAGTATGTTGTGGATTCATTTTCATTAAATTCTAGGAAGTCTTTGATCTCTTTCTTAATTTCTCCCTTGACAGAGAGGCATTTCAATTGAGAGATGTTCAGTTTCCATGAATTTGTAGGCTTTGTGTGATTTTTGTTGTTGTTGAACTGTAATTTTAGACCATGGTGATCTGATATGATACAAGGAGTTATTCCCATTTTTTATATCTATAGATATTTACTTTATGATAAAGTATGTGGTCAATTTTAGAAAAAGTTCCATGGGGTGCTGAGAAATATGTATATTCCTTTGTGTTTGTGTGGAAGGTTCTGTGTATAGCTATTAAATCCATTTGGGTCATTACATCTGTTGTATCCCTTAGTTCTCTTTTGAGTTTCTGTCTGGTTGACCTATCCAAGGGGGAAAGTAGGCTATTGAAGTCTCCCACTATTAGTATGTGGGGTTTGATGTGGAGGTTTAAGCTTTAGTAGTGTTAAATTTATATATGTAGGTGCCCTTCTGTTGGGGGCATAAATATTCAGGATTAGAGTTCATCTTGGTGGATATTTTTCCTGAGATGAATAAGTGTTGTCTGTCCTGGTCTCTTTTTATTGATTTTAGTTTGAAGTCTATTTTAGATATTAGAATGGATACACAAGCTTGCTTCTTAGGACCATTTGATTGGAAAGTCTTTTCCCAACCCTTTACAATGAGCCTGTGTCTGTCGTTGATGTTGAGGTGTGTTTCTTATATGCAACAGAAGGATGGCTTCTGTTTTTGTATCCATTGTGCTAGGATGTGTCTTTTTATAGGTGAATTGAGCCCACTTATATTAAGGGGTTTAATGACTAATGGTTGTTTTTTCCTGTTATTTTTGGTGAGAGCTTATGTGTGTTTACCTTCTTTGGGTTTTTCTTCTGTGGGATTATCAATTGTTTGTGCTTTAATGGATGTGTCAGGTTTCCTTAGGTTGGGTTTCCCTCTAGTGCTTTCTGTAGGACTGGATTTGTGAATAGGTATTGTTTAAATCTGGTTTTGTTGTGACATATCTCTTTTACTCCATCTATGGTGATTGATAGTTTTGCTGGGTATAGTAATCTGGGTTGGCAGCCATGGTCTTTTAGTGTCTGTATAACATCTGACCACCACCTTCTTGTTTTCATTGTTTCCATTGAGTAATCAGGTGTTATTCTGATGGGTCTGCCTTTATAGGTAATTTGGCCTTTTTCCTTTGCAGATCTTAGCATTTTGTTGTTGTTGTTCTATAGGTTTAATGGCTGGATTATTATGTGGTGAGCAGATTTGGGGGGAGGGTCTAGTCTATTTGGTGTTCTGTAAGCTTCTTGTATCTTTATAGGTACTTACTTTTTAGGTTGGAAAAGTTTTCTTCTATGATTTTGTTGAGTATATCTTCTGTGCCTTTGAGCTAGAATTCTTCTCCTTCTTCAATTCCAATTATTCTCAGGTTTGGTCTTTTCATAGTGTCCCAGATTTCCTTGAGATTTGGAGTTATTAATTTTTTTGGTTTTAGTGTTTTCTTTAACTGATGTATCTATTTCCACTGTTGAATCTTCCACTCCAGAGATTCTTCTACCGCTTGTATTTTGTTGGTTATACTTGCATCTGTGGTTCCAGTTCATTTCTTCAGGTTTTGTATTTCCAGCTTTCCCTTGTTTGTGTCTTCTTTATTGCTTCCATTTCAAATTTTAAATTCTGGAATGTGTCTTTCACCTGTTTGTTTTCTTTTTCTTGGTTTTCTATATCTTCTTTCAGGGATTTGCTTATCTCTTCCAATTTTTTGTTTGTATTTTCTTCTATTTCTTTAAGGGAGTTCTTTATATCCTCTTTAAAAGCTTCTATTATCTTTATAAAGTTGTTTCAAAGGTCATTTCCTTCTCTTTCCTCTTCATGGCTATACTCAGATCTTGGTGTTGTAGAAACACCATCTTCTTCTGGTGGTGTCTTGTTGCTCCTTTGATGTTATATGTATTCTTACTCTGGCATCTGCCCATTGCTTCCTTGGTTTCCCCTTAGTCAGTCTTGGTCTGCTCTTAGTCAGTTGTGAGCCTGGGGGCTGAGTGTCTCCAATGATTGCAGGGGCTGTTCTTATTTGGCTCTTAGTTGGCTGTAGGCCAAGGAGCTGTAGGCTTCCATTTGTCACAGGGTCATTCTTGGTAGGCTCATGGTTGGCTCTTAGTCAGCTGTGGACCAGGAGGCTTCAGAGTGTCCAGTTGTTGGTGTGTGATGATGCAGATATCAGTTGCACAGGTTTGGCCCGTGGGGTGTCCCTCCAGCTATGTTTTGCTGGGGATTGGGCTTGGGGGGGCTCTCCCAGTTTTCTTTGGTTTAGGGTAGAGTTGGGTGTGGTTGGGGTGCCATTGGCTGTGCCCCTAGGCCGGGGTTCAAAGACCATGGTCTCCGCTTGGCCTGAGGGTCAGGGTGTCACTCACCTCCTAGTCAGCTGTGGACCAGGAGGGAGGCTTATGTCTATATATATTTTCATACACATGTGCAATCAATTACCCCAAAACGCTCCATTATGTAAGGGACCTGAGCATCCACATATGCTCACAAGGTACTATTTATTCCCTGTGAAAACTAAGATATCTCTCTCTGTGTGTCTCTGTCTCTGTCTCTCTCTGTCTCTCTGTGTGTTTATTTTTCTACACACAAACACACACACACACACACACACACACACACACACACACACACACACACATACTTTTCATGATATAGCCAACAGCTTTGTTTTTTTCATTCAAAATTCTAAAGTTAGGCTGAAAATATAGTTCAGTTGACAGAATGTTTGCCTAGCACACACAAAGCTCAGGGTTCAGTCTCCACCACGCCATAATCTGGGCACCTGTAACCCCACAACGCTCAGGATACAGACACAGGAGGATCCATATTATGGGTTTGAAGCTAGCCTATGATACGTGAGAACTTACCCACTTACTTTTGCCATTGCTCTTGACTGACCACCAAAACTAGATGATAAGAGCCTATGGCCAACAACACTACACACTTTTGTGTAAGATGCAGAGATATCAAGCTGATGCTCACCTAAAATCCTTCTCCCTTCTCTTCTTGATGACTAGCTTTCCTTAAGGCGAGCATGTGCGGGCTTCTAGTAAAAAGAGACATCTTCTCCCTTACTTAGGCCTAAGCCCCGGGTGCTCCAATACTGATAGTAACATGTCTGTTTGAGGGTAACCAACAATTTTCTGATTGGATTTGAGAGCTCCATGAGAAGGAGGGAGGAAATGTCATCTATATTTAACCTAAACACCGATGGTTGGAGAGGTCATAGGTCATAGGGGAACTTATGACTGATGTTTCAATCAATAGGCATGCCATATAACTATCATCTAAATATTTATGTTACTTAGACTAGCCTGGGTCAGTGCATCTTTATTTATTTATTTATTCATTCATTCATTCATTCATTCATTCATTTATCTATTTATCTATTTATTTATTTATTTACTTATTTATTTATTTATTTATTCATTCATTCATTCATTCATTTATCTATTTATCATTTATTTATTTATTTATTTATTTATTTATTTATTTATTCATTCATTCATTCATTCATTTATCTATTTATTTATTTTTTGCATTGGGTGATAGTTAATGCTGGTATTCATAATTGGTCAAAGTGCTGAGCCTAAGTGACTGTTCAGTGTTTAGCCTTAAGCAGGACGTCTGTATCACACAACTCCATCCCTCCCTGACCCATCCCACCCACTCAAGACTCCAGGAACATCAAAGAAATGGGGTGAAAAGGATTGTAAGAGCCAAAGGATAGAAGCATGAGTGTGACACGCTGCCTTCTGGAAATGAGATGGCCAGTATAATCATGAACAGATAGCATCTATGGCTCTCTGCACATGACCTGTACACACAAAAGAGTCAGGAAGGTAGGAGGGGAACTTTTGAGAAAGAAAATGTGTTCATCAAGAGTGAAGAGCATGCAAAAGAGTAATGGGGTAAATATGATCACATTACAATGTATACATGTATGAAATTGCTAAAATAAATTTAAAGTAATGAAATAAATTCATCAACAACAAAATTCCTTAAAAAGTTATTAGAAGTTTCCATTTATATTTCACTAATTGGAAGTGGAAACCTGACTTAATTGAACCTATTATTCAGATCTGAATCAATGTTTTTAAAGATGTTTTATTTGCAAACATTTTGCTTAGGTGAATCAGCCATTTTTTCATAAAATCATAATTTTGCTTAAAAATATTAAGTGCAGAAAGTCACAACCTCTATCTTCACCTTTCATCTTGCTTTCCTTGATTCTTACTCATTTAAAAATATTTAAGGTAGTTTAGTATGTAAAGTTCTTGCTTTATGAGCATGAAGAACCAAGTTCAGTTCCAAGCACATGCGTAAAAATGTCCCAAACTTGGTGGCATGAGCTTGTTATCACAGCTCTGGGTAAGTGGAGACATGATGATGGCCTCTGGGCTTTCTGGCCAGCCAATTTACCCTGATTACTGAGTTCCAAGCCAATGAGAGAGCCAGCCTCAAAGGAGCTGAATAGTTCCGGATGAAAACACCAAGGCTGTCTCTGGCTTCTACAGCATTCACTGGATGCACACACAGACCCATAAGAAATGAGCGCCGTAGGTTTCAACATATTTGTGTAGAAAGATTTCATGACAATAGTTTGAGGTCTTAAATCAATTCCCTTTCGTAATTCTGATCCAAATGTGAGTGAACCGATTCTAAATGATGTTGAAGACTTTTGGGAAACTAAAAATGTAAGCGATTTTTTTCCCCCTTCAACCCAGAAATGAACTAGGAAACGCTGACTCCATACCATTTGGTATTAAATGTAGCAAATAAACAACTCAGCTTAGTCAAAAGGTGCTGACAAGAAATAGTCGCCTGTCTCCCCTATGCTGTCCCGGATAAGTTGGACAAACACAGGGCTTCTTTCCTAAAAATGAGGGAAGGAAAGAAAGGAAGATTGAGTTCATCATCATTGAAAAGTTACAAATGTATCTGGCCCACGTCTCTGATTCCCTCCGTCCCCCTCTCCTCCATCCCCTTCTCCTTTTTGTCTAATTTGTGTGACCCTTCAATGCATGTGCCCTGCAAAGCATTGGGCTTAAAGGCCACATCTGACTCTTTACATTATTGCTGGGATCCAAATGGGAGTTTTTGCACTTATGTGTCAAGTTTTCCTACCTATTGAGCCTTCTTCCCAGGCTCCTGTGTCTTTATTTTCAGATGACCTATTATAGAAGGTCCAATTTCCAATTCAGTCAAGAAAATAGTCAACTATGATTTGAGAAATAAGCATTGAGTAGGTGGGTGTAATCCTGCTGCCACAGTGTGGTATGTGTTCATGTTTATGTGTGTGTGTGTGTGTGTGTGTGTGTGTGTGTGTGTGTGTGTGTGTGTGTGTGTAATGTAAAGGCACATTCTGGTGCCTTTAGCAATGGACGAGTTCTAAGCTATCACCTTTTTTTTTTCTTAAGAGTACATGCTGTAATCTTAGGATGGTTGCTTGAGGTCTGTGTATAACCCATTATACTATTATATCCTCACAGAAATAAATCAAAGCTTAAAGATGTAAATCAGGATAGAAATATCAGTTAGGACCTCAAGCTCCAATAGCCTGGACCTGAGTTTCACTTACCCACCTTTCGCCCTGACATAGGGTCATTGTTCACAGATCTTCTCTTGACATCAAGTTCCATTTTCTATTTGGTACCACACTCAGGATGCTGATCTTTAGTATCAATGAAATACCCATCCCAAAGGAAAGGAAGGAAGAACAAATTGATAATTTTTTTTTACTTCATGATAAATGATAGAGTATGACTGATTGCAAAAGTGAAAAGCACATCTATTTGCTTAATGTGCTAACCAACCTGAGCCTTTGTTGAGAGAAGATGGCTTGCGGTACCCAGTCATCTGCTAATTTATGTTACCTTCATAGATATATGTAGGCATTGGAGTTTGCAACCCCTAAATTATAGCATTGTCTACATCAATGACTCTCAACAAAGAGGTAGAGGAACAGCTCATCTGGTGGCTTTTTAAAACTACACATTCTTCCACATGGATTATTCTGGGATGCCTGCCTCTTAGAAGGGCCTATCCAACTGGAAATGTTATGTAGGAAACCCTGGTGCCTGGAGAAGAACCTGTTCACAATATTCTGGTCTTTACATGAGATCACTGAATTGCTTGGTATATGTATTTCAATGCATTTCCCCAGTGTCATCCTGTAGTAAACTTTCTGACACATTGGTCTTAGCTAATGACAAAGCAAAAGGTGTGTGGACATTATAAGAAACTGCAAAGAAGCCCCCATGATTATAATGTTCTTATATCTAATAGTGTATAAGAGTCAGAGTTGGGGTTTAAGCTTCTAAACCACCTAGGAAAATATGTTGAAACAGAAGTAGCATGTTTGGGGACAGATGTCTCACAAAGTTGAGAGCATGGAGGCTTTATTGAAATATTGGTGCATGTTTAGGAATTCTTGAGTAGGCATTGACAACCAAAATATAAAAGTGAACAACGGCCGATCAATTAAAAGTGCTAGCTTCACAAACCAGAGGAACTGAGTGTGGTCCCAGAGCCCACATGGAAAGCCTGATGCTGTGGTGCATGTGGGAAGCAAACAAAGATAGTCATAGAGCTCATGGGCCAGCAGCCTAGAGTACACAAGACAGAGACAGACACAAGGGAGACCCTGCTTCAACAAGCTGGAAGGAGAGAACCCACTCCTGGAAGCTGCCCTTCGACCCCCACACCCATGCTGTGGCATGAATATGACCTTACCACAACATGCAGAGAGAGAGAGAGAGAGAGAGAGAGAGAGAGAGAGAGAGAGAGAGAGAGAGAGAGAGAGAGAGAGAGAAGGAGGAGGAGGAGGAGGAGGAGGAGGAGGAGGAGGAGGAGGGAGGGAGAGAGAGAGAGAGCGCCCAGAGTTCAGCCTTTACAGCATTTAACCTAAAATGTCCTGAACTTGATTAAACTATGTTCTTTGTATCTTCCCAATATAAGACAAACTCGAGAGAGTTAAGTGGGCAATTGCACTCCCATAAACAATGGCAAATGATGCCCTGTGCTTAGTTACATTATCTACAGCATCCTCATGACAACAGCCTCCAATCAAGGTATCTGTGAGCCCTTCCTTTTACTTGATGTAAAACTTTTGCAACCCCATAGGCAGCCTTTGGGTTTCTGCCCAGTGCAAGCCGTTGTCCCTTGATGCAGGAAGTTGGGAGTCAAAGCTTCCTTCCACTTTCTCCCATTTGATTAATTATCCTGCATCTTCTCGGAGTCCAGGGATTGATTCTTCTAGCAAGTTTTCCAGATATATCTGTTGCTAAACAATGAGGTCCATTGCTATGGCTCTCTTTTCCATCCCCTAAACTTTGCAGTGAACAGCAGTGCCTATGCAGGGGTCCTCACATCCCACACCAGTCTAATAAAACATGATCTCTGCAAAGTGACCTGAGAATTCTCTTAACATTCTGTCCCTTGGGGTTGCTTGTAATCACCTGGGAGCCCCTGGGCTATGCTGCTTGGCTGGCAGAACATAAGGCACTTGGGAAGCTTGAGATGTGAAGGATAGTGTTGACTGTTAACTTGACAGAGTCTAGGATCACCCAGAAATGGGTCTCTGGGAACTTTTGGAAGATTATTTTAACAGTCCTAATTAAGGCAGGAAGATATGCCCACTGAGGGTGGTTCCATTCCCTGGCTGGAAGACTGGATTGTAACAATGGAGAAAATGAACATACTCATCATTCCCTCCTTCCAACTATGAATGTAATGTGTCCAGCTACCTCAGGCTCCCGCTGTCAGAACTTTCCTGCCATGGTGGATGGACTATACCCTCAAACAGTGAACCCAAATAAACATGGCCTCCTATAAATTTCTTTTTCCAGGTATTTTATTGAAGGAATGGAAAAGAAACTAAGATATTTCCAGGTTCATCCTTGGAAAGTATAGCGTTATTTGTCTAGGTTTTCCTGGGGATTAAAGATCAAGGAAGCAGCAGTTGCCTTCTGTGATTCCAATGTAGCAACATGCACACAAGCCACTAAAGGACATTTTAAATGGCAGATTCTCTGTGACACGTTAACTAAGGGTCCTTCAGGTAAATGTCAGGGAGTAGAAGGTACTTAACAGCAGGTATTTCAGCTACTTTTCCTGCTGCTGTAATGAAAACGGTGTGAAGGGGGAGGAATTTGTTTTGGTCCACAGGTCAAGGGTGCAGTCACCTTGACAGCATAGTGGAGACACGGTGGCTCACACTGAATCATTCCTCAAGAAGCACTGGGTGATGAACGCTTGTGCTCAACTGCTTTCTTCCTTTTTACTTAGTCTAGGATCTGTGCACAACCACTCAAAAGGATACCTGTAGCACGAATGAAGGAAACTCAAAACCAGATCTCTGGGGAAGGCTGAGATGTGAGAGAGGAAACCCCACAGTCAGATCTCACCCAGCTGTCTTCCAGCTTCCTCAGCTTCACTCCTCCTGGCTTCTTCTGCCTGCTCTGTCTTTCTATATCTGCCTTAAATACCTCCATTGCTAAGTTAAGACGGGGCACCACCGTTGCCTGCCTGGGAGCCTGGAAATCCTTCTGTAAACTAAAATGACCTCTAACTCAGGGATTAAGGGTGTAGGTCACTACTCCCAGATATTCCCTGTGGCTGGGATTAAAGGTGTGAGTTACCACTATCTGATCCTCTTAGGCTGACTGTGGGTAGATCCCTCTGATATCTCAGACTGTTTTTAAATTTGAAACATATCCTCACATATCCCTTTTTGTGTCAAAATTTTAAAAAGGTTATAGCTAACATAAGAAAAACCATATACAATAGGAACAATAATTATATACAATATATACAAACAATAAATGAGTAATGTTCAGTCCATTAAGAATTAGCAATTCAAAGAAAATATTTCATTAATTATTTTGATGAATCCAAAGCATTATATCTAATTCACTTTCTTTCTAACTTGTATTGCTAACTAAAAGCTATTATTTTGATGTCTTTTAAACTTATACATTTTAACTTCAAAGTTTCTTTTCTAAAACTACACTAGAAAACTGTAACTGTAATTATCTCATCTTCAACAACATCAAAGACCACAGAAGGAAATAATATTTACCCAAGTAACCAGGAAGTGCAGGCAACTTCCAAAATCTAGAAAGGACAGAGATGACACCTATCTGCCTGGACAGTCATCCAAAGTACCTTTATAAAGTTGGGGCATCCATCTTCAGCCTACAGGCCCAGAGTCTCTTTTCATTTTAGTGAAGCAGGAAATCAGCTCTTCCCATTTTGGTATAGTTTATCAGTCGCTTCTCCTTGTGTCCTGAAGAATATCTGACAGTTTTCTCTGAAAAGCAGGAACCTGAATGACAATCTCAGCTTGTTCTGTCAAAGTTCAGAGGTCACTTTCCTAGGGAACCTGCATGTCCAGTTTAAACAACATACTGTCAAGCAGTCAATATAAGAACATGTCCTTGTCCAGTGGCTGTTGCCACAAAGAAAGTAGACTCCATATGGAGTTTTTTTGATGCCCATTTTTCTCTTGAAGTAGATTGGTGCTGCCAGAAACAGACTTGGCTCACTGTCAGAAAAGTCTAAGTTCTTAAAATATTTTAAATGCCATATTCTATGGATCTCTGAAGTGTTTGAAGAAAACCTGTTCATTTAAAATATATTCGTTTAATCTTGAAAACTTATTTAAAGCTAGTAAATCCTTTTAAAAGAAGACTCAATAGTCTATCTTTACATCCTATATATCTGTATCCCCTTTTTCTTTCTATTTTTTAAAACAAATCTTGAATCTAATTATTCTTGTTTAACTTTTTTCTAACCATAACCATTAACAATTTTTAACCAATTAACCTAAACAATGACAATCATCCATAACCCATTGCGGACCAAAAACCACCCACCCCACCTCTTGGGAATGTAGGCACCATGTTCTTAAATTTACTTCCTATTGTCTGGGGGCGACAGCATCTTTAGGGGATACTGAAAAGTTTTGTTAATTGTCAAGTCCTGAAATAAGTAGCCGTATCATTTGTTGTCCAATCTCTGCATAACAGGAAAGTGCACGGCTTATTTCAAGTCCTGGAAATAATAGTCTGTGAAGCTGGTTCATCTCATCGACCTGCCTCGAAATTGTCCTGAGCAGTTTGTAGTCCAAATCTGATCTTTGGTTGGTGTTTACCTGCCTAGTGGTTTGTCAGAGTCCATGTGAAATCATTGTTGTGGGGCCTCATCTTCCTTTTGGATACTTCAAGTTCTTAATTAGGCATTGTCGTGGATCACTCCTAGACTAACTGTGGGTATATCCCTCTGATATCTCAGACTGTTTTAAATTTGAGACATATCTCCACACATACCCAGTGATCCTGGAGCTCAGTCACCAGCCCCAGGAAGTGATCTTTAGATTCAGTGAGAAATCTTGTCAAAAAAAAAAAAAAAAAAAAGATTAGGGCCAGTCATGCATTTGCCAAGAAGCCTGACAAAAACCTGATTTAAATTCCTAGGATCCACATAGTGGAAAGAGAAAACAGTTTTTACAAGGTTCCATTGACCACACTGTGACATGCACACGCACACACACTAGCTAAGTAAATAAATAAATATAATTTTAAAAATCAAAACTAAGGGGACAGTGATTGAGAAAGACAGTCTATATCAACAACGCCTGGCCTCCACACACATGTGCATGTTCACTAGCACGTAAGTGTGCACTCCCAAATAGATATATTCCTAAACACACAAAATACATAAGAAGCAATTCACTCCCCATTTCTGTGTACAATATATATATGGCAAAACTAAACAAATCCAGATTCTGATTCGGTAGGTGGGGAAAGGCTGATATGCTGCATTTCTAATAGGTTCCCATGATGTGGGGCTTCTGGTACTGCTCTGATAGCTGAGCTTAGGATGGTCCGCATCTTCCCTATAATGAGACCATGTGAGGAAGCAGTCCCAGAAGTAAGACTCAATGCTCAGCTCACATTCAGTGTGCTGGGCATCCTGGAGCTGATGGCACCCCTAGGTGCATCACTGCAGGGATGCCTATCAAACTGCCTAGTCTCCAGGCAACGGCAACGGGAAGTCTCTTCCTGGGAGACAGAGGCAAACACCTGGTGGTCCAGAAATCCCCCATGTACCTGGTGGCTGCAAAATGTGAATTGAGAGGCTTCCAATGACCAGTTTATGTAAGTCTGAACTGAACTCGGAGGAGAGAGGGATTGGGGGCTTCCAATTTAAAAGGAAGCCCTTTTAGAAGACATGGAAGACCCAATTGCCAGATTTGCTTATTTTCTGCTGTATTTTTCTTAAGGCTTTGGGGACTGATTACAGACACCCATGGCATACACAGTCCAACCTTACCAGATGGCTCTTGATGAGGCTTTTCAGGAAGACTGTGGTAGGGTTGGGCTAGTGCGGGAGTCTGAGGGTGTGAATGGATCACCGTGCAGACACTCAACAGATCCTTGGGTGCTAGGCTCATTTTTGCTTCGAGAACAAATAAGCTGGTAAAGAAGAGGAATTGCAGAGAGCTTTTCAAGAAGAAAACCCAGAGATTAAGTGACTTTCAAACAAGTCTGTTCAGCCGTAGAATGAGCAAATGTGTGCACCATTTTACGGATGCTTTCACGGGCATTAGCTTTTAAAAATCTCCTATCCCAACTGTGTCCCATCCATGACAGTTCCACTGTGAAGGGCTCCTGGGTGATAAACACCAATTTGCCCTGTGCTCTACAATTATCTAGAGAAAAACGTCTTTTATGTGGTAAATGGCCTTCATTTCCAACCATGTGTTTCTATGTAAACAGAAAGTCTCACAGCTGATATTCAGACCTCTGGAGTCTGGGTTATATTGGAGGGGACCATGGGCTGCCAGAGGCTGTGTGCAATTTTATGATATGCTGTGAAATTATCAGGAAAGGGCCAGGAGGTCAGCAGAGAGGGTTCAACTGAGAGTCCATATGAAAAAATAAAAGGAAAAAAGAAAAAAAAATACTTTTATTCAACCATTGGAAACATTGAAACCCAGTGGACAGTCTATGAGCATACATCAATAGGCATAAAGCATTGACACACAGTGAGGAAGAGAGAAAGGAGAGAGGGGGGGGGACGGGGAGGAGTGAGCAAGAGGGTGCTTTAAATAGGGTCTTGTTCAGGTGACCATAGTGTTGAGATTTCTCAGGTGTAGCCTCCCTGTTATATGTGGAAGACACTATCTCGGGCAAGCGTTCTGCCCCTTCTTCCACACTGTGTTCTGAGCCCTGGGAGCAGCAGCTGTGTTGTATCAGCTGGGGCTGAGCAATGCTGCAGTCACTTGGTCTTTGCATTTTCATCAGAGTTCCAGTATGCTGCTGAAGAAAGAGCTAATGGGTTATCTGAACTTCCCACCAAGGCTCAGCAAAGGTGAATAGCTTAGCAAGGGGCTCCACTGCTTTGTAGTTGCTCTTACACCCCTTTAAAAATAATGCACTGGCTAGCCCGGGATCCTTATCTCCATGTACTGTACACACACACACACACACACACACACACACACACACACACACACACACACACACACACGCACACACACCTAACAATGTACCTAGTGACTAGTTAGCAGCCTGGGATCCTCATCTGTGTGAAGCTACATGTATATCTGCTTTAAATGCTGGAAATGAGTCCTTCCCCCTTAGAAACTTAATGGTAACACCCTATTTATAACCAAACACACTCTGGAAGTAAGGGCAATAGGTCATTCTAACCTGAACTGGTTTGGGGTACGTGATTAATCAAGTAAACTGTGTCTTCAATGTCAATTTACAGAAATAATCTCCTATTCACCAACTTATGCCTATGTTTCATTGGGTCTGCACATAATTGAAATTATATACATTAAGGGAAGGGATGTATGCAATAGAAGAATCATGTAAGTCAGTCTGTCAATCAAAACAAAGAACTATCCTCAGCATACAACTTAGCAACCAAACTCCCCATTCTGTTGAACTCCATAAAAGGAAGACCTGAACAATAACCCAGGCCTTGCGTTCCTTCCCTCATGCAGCCAGCTGTCTGTCTTGATATTCCTCAGTCTCTCTATTGTTCGCTGTAAGAAAATTCCCCTGTTATTTCTGCAGTATATGGGAGTCCTTACTTCAGCTCTGTACAAGAGACCAAGGACCTGGAGACATTCTAGCCAGACCCCAACCACCAGTAACAGATCAGTAATAGACACTACACATTGAAACTCTACACCAACATAAAAAAACAAAAATATTTTAAATATTTATTTTATTTTTGTTATGTGTGTGGGAGTGTGTATATGTGTGTGTGAGAGAGAGGGAGAGAGGAGAGAGAGAGAGAGAGAGAGAGAGAGAGAGAGAGAGAGAGAGAGAGAGAGAGAGAGAGAGAGAGAGAGAGGAGCAGGTGCTATCAGAGATCCCTTGGAACTGCAATTACAGATGGCTGTGAGCTGCTGGATGTGGTGCTGAGAACAGAACTCAGGTCTTCTGTAAGAACAGCAAATGCTCTTAACCACTAAGCCCTGTTCCCAGTCTCTTAGGAGACAAATTTTATATCAAAAAAATGCATTATAACATGGAAACAAA
This sequence comes from Phyllotis vaccarum, assembly GCA_033318265.1. Classification (NCBI taxonomy): domain Eukaryota; kingdom Metazoa; phylum Chordata; class Mammalia; order Rodentia; family Cricetidae; genus Phyllotis; species Phyllotis vaccarum. The sequence goes on along the minus strand of JARWLC010000014.1, from coordinate 69,599,110 downwards.
TAGCTAATACTTTGCTTGCCTTTTTTATTATTTCATTTTCATGTCCATGAAGAAATAGAAGGAGGGGTGGGGGAGGAAGCCTAACCAAGGAAACTGTCAGAGCTAGCTTCAGCTATCAGCTTGACAGAGACATAGTCACCTCTGAAGAGGGAACCTCAGTTGAAGAATTGCCCAGATCCAATTGACCTGTGGCCGTGCCTGTGAGACATTTTTGTAATTCCTAGTTGGTGTAGTAAGCACAGCCCACTGTGGGCAGCGCCATTCCTAGGTCCAGAGCTGTATAAGAAAGCTAGCTGGGCAAGTCAAGGGAAACAAGTCAGTAAGCAGCATTCTTCTATAATCTCTGCCTCAGTTCTTGCCTCCAGTTTCCTGCTCTGAGTTCCTGCCATGGCTTCCTTCAGTGATGGAGTATGATCTTTAAGGGAAGTCATCTCTTCTTCAAGTTGTTTTTGGCCTTGGCATTCATCACACCACCAGAAAGCAAACTGGAACAGTCACAGAGTCTAGAGAAGAGAAGTCTGATGGATAGGACCTAAAAATTTTCCTATTACTAACTTACAAGTAGGTATAACAGCACTGTCATCACATGCCCTGCCTGAGCCCACTGCCTGCCATGTGAACAAGGAGCCCTGTGAAGCCACTACCTCTGACCCCCCCCCACCAAATGTGTACTCTAGGGTGAGGCCCAGAGCACCCTCTCTCTTCCTGTAGCACCTTCTCCATTTCCAGTCTAACCCCTTTAACAAAAGCACAACAGGGTGAAGTGACCATGCCACTGTGTGTTCTGGTATGCTAGTGTCACGTCTGTGATCATGATGATTATCCTGACCAAAAGCAGCTTAGGAGAGAGAAGAACAGCATATTCAGTTTGCAGTTCCTAGTTACTGGCCCTCATTCTGGGCAGGAGCTCACAGAGCTGGTCACGCCCTCCACCGACAAGACAGGGAGTAAGGGTGTGCGATGCAGTCTGCTTGCTCATGCACAGCTGACCTTCTTCACTCCTATGTTTCAGGATGCAGCCCATGAAACAGTACCACACACACACACACACACACACACACACACACACACACACACACACACACAGTGGCTCTTTCTACCTTCGTTAAACAAGACATAACCCCCTCGCAACCTGGCCTAGACAATGTTTCATGGTTGTAAGTGTGTCAAGTTGATAGTTAAAACCAACTAGTCCCACAAATGTAGAAAAGAAGAAAGGATTCTTTTTAATTACCAACTTGTGAGATATAAAGGCAGAAGGGCCATTCTGGACCAACAGGGTTCACACAGAGCACTACTTGGCAGACCAGAGGATTTGGACCAGGATTTGTTCCCATTAGTGTTTCTTCTGGCTTCTGTTGAAAGATAGTAGCTATGGTGTCTAGAGGTGTGAGAATGGAAGATGCTACCAGAAGGTCTATGGTTAGATCTTAGAATTGTTCCTGTCTAAAAGTATCCACTAAGTCCTGCGGTTTGACTGTGAGATGTCCCACATAGGTACATGTGATTGAACAATTTGTGATGCTCTTTGGGAAAGTTATGAAAATATTATGACTCAACCCCTCCTTGGGTTGGATCAGACATTGGGCCTTTATGATCAGGCTCTACTTTTTCTCTTCTCTTTGTTGACAGATACAGCATGACTAGCTACCTCATACTTCTGCCACCATGGTTTCCTGACCATGGTGGAACTTATCCTCTCAAACCATAACCCAAATCAGCATTCTTTAGGTTGTTTCCTGTCAAGTACTGGGCTATGGTAATGAGGAGAGCAACTGATGCAGTGTATGCACACGCTGGGGACTGAGCAACTGATGCAGTGTGTGCACACTCTGGGGACTGAGCGACTGATGTAGCATGTGTACATGCTGGGGACTGAGAGACTGATGCAGTGTGTGCACGTGCTGTGGACTCTAAGGAGAAGGGTTTCATGTTGAAAATGAGTTGCCATCACAAAATGAAGAATAACACACATCTGCTTAAGTCTTTTTTCACAGAGAGGCAGAAGGAGCCTGCAGGAAAAGGTTAAGGCTATTGGTTTTTTGACATCCTGTTAGCTTGAACAAGCAGTAGACAGCAGGGGTCCTGCTGGATCCTGTGCATTAGACCTGTCTACCTGGGAGACTGGAGTGACCAGAGTCACCCCTCTCAGGAAAGTCAGCCAGAGAGCTTGGAAACTGAAGAAAGACTGCAGAGGCATCTGCACAGGAAGCAATTTCTTCCCTTGTCACCTCCACTTGTCACTTCGGACATATTTTTATTGGTGGAGACCACATAGTATCTTAGACTTCCTGCATTTGTTTGTGTATGGCTTCCTGTGCAGGTCATCTGCTGCTTTGGGTGCATGAAACAAAGTATTTCTTAACTCTTGTTAAAGCATGAACTGCAAAGCAAATTAACATTTGTACTCATTTCCTAAGACAGTATTACTACCTATTATTATACATTAAGCATTTTCCTAAGCCCTAACATAAAGGAAATAGGTCATTGACAGGACAAACCACAAGAGAGATGTGATCGATCATCTCCATTTTGTGAGTTCACTAGCTGACTCCAGGAACATCATGTGACTCATGCAGGGGTTCTTGAAAAAGCCAGAACCAGAACACAGGTTCAATGTTATTTCAGAGTCCCATCTGCCATCACCGAATTCCCAAAACATCCCAATCCTGGAATGCACTGGTTTTCTTTAGACCTTCCTCAGCTTCTGGTTAAGTTGGCCTCATTTAGTGAAGCGAGACAGAGCCCACCTGTGATCCCAGCACTCAGGAGGTGGAGATAGGAGGATTGTGAGCTGGGGGCCAGCCTGGACCTTAAAGATAGATGATGGGTGGATGGATGGATAGATAGACAGACATACAGATAAATGATAGATAAATGATAGGTAGATAGATAGATAATAGACAGATGGTAGGTAGATGATAGATAGATAGTTGATAGATAGATGATAGAAAGATAATAGATAGCTACATAGATGATAGGTAGACATACAGATAAATGATAGATAAATGACAGGTAGATAGTTGGTAGCTAGCTAGATGTTAGATAGATAGATAGATAGATAGATAGATAGATAGATAGATAGATAGATAGGCAGATGATAAATAGATAATAGATAGATGACAGATAGATAATAGACGATGGATGGATGGAAGATAGATAGATAGATAGATAGATAGATAGATAGTGTTTATAAAATTTAAATGTAGCAGTTTTCCTTGATCAGTACTTTCTGTAGCACTCATGGGCTCATTTCTACAAATCCCCAATTAACTCTAAAATTTATTCTATATTTTGGAGGGCTAGTCACTACAGGTTAGAGATCTTCTATTAATCCCTAACCAATTATCATTTACCCCGTAGCAATTCACCAGGAAGAGACAAGAAGAACTCTCAGGAAATAGGAAAGAAAGAATCTTTTGCTGAAGAACTATTGGGAGTTGATAGATACTAAGGTATATATATAAGGTATATAGATACTAGTAGGTGGCCTTCATTCATGTGCATACAGGCAGCACTAACAAGGCTCTGTTGGTTATTCGCAAATAATACGTTGCTCTAGATCCTACATTCTTGTCTCTGCCACAAAAGAAACTTTAACAAAAAATTCATTACTAAAGAATGTATTTCTCAACCTGATAAAGTCATCTCATTCACTAGACATGATTGCAAGTGATTTTCTAAGAAAATCAAATCCATCTTCAAAGGGGCAAAATTCAGCATAATTTAGGTAGTTGAAAGAAAGCAGCATAGATTCTGAAAGAAATTCAGACAAGACACCCCCTCCCCCAAAGTCCAAGCAGCAGTGGTTGGAGCCGGTGGCGTCATCATCCAAATCAACTACTTACAATGCAGCCTGCTTTTAACTAAAAATATTCTGCATCTTTATTAAAACCTAAGTCATTTTCTCTCTTTCTCATTGTCTGAGACCTACTGGAATGTTTCAAAAATTGCTGTTAGGTGCCAAAATTAGCCCAAGTTGGTTGAAATAAAACTTCATTAATACAATAATCAAAACCTGATATGAGGTGATATTACTTTGAATGCCATTGAATGCCAGCCCTGACTGGCTTGCGATGGAGAAGCCAGGACACTGGATTCTGGCCCAGGTCTATCTTGTGAACTCCAGAAAAGATTAGTTAAACTCCACCTATTTGGCTAATATACCTAGTGAGAAACTTCAAGGGCTTATCAGAAAATGTCAGATTATTAAAGGGCATCAGCTATTTCATGTGGCTTCCAGCAGGGGTGACGATTCACAGTACATTTAATAACCATACAGCTCTGGGTCCACCAGTCAGAATGAACAGGGGTGTGTATATTAGGGTTGGGGCCTGCTGGGCCCAAGGCCCTCCCTTTAACTGTTGGCGGTGGTATCCTCTGGTGGCCACAGGGGTGGTGGGGGTAGGTCAGTGAGGAAGGGTGGACAGTGGTGTGGGGACTGAAGAGAGATTTTTACATTTTTAAATCAAGCTTTGATTGTATAAGTAAATCAGTAAACTCCTCTGGCCTTCAGTAAGGTTTTGAGAAAAACCAGCAGCTCTTGTCTTGGTTAACCCATCTGTTAGAAGTAGAAAGACAGAAGAACACAGGGGGGCTTCCTCTGTCGCCTGTGATACTTAATAAAGAGTTGTTACGTTGTTGTCTCTGCTGATGGGTTCATTGCTGATTTTAGGAGCAGTGTTTCCAGGCTTTCAACACTGACTGAGGACCAGGTGCTCTGAAATTCTCAGAACCCTGCTGAAGTCTTCAACCCCAGATTGGGACTGCTGAGGCACCCAGTATTGTGGCCTAAGATACTGCAGGGTTGTGGGTCTTTCCAGCATAAGAAGCCACAGTGGGACATCTCCAGCAGTTGAGGTGGCAGCCACAAAGGACCCTACAACTATTGAGTTCTCAGCCTTGCTGGTATGAAACAGTTACTGTTAGTATTTTAAAGTAATCAAGTTTGATAAATTCCAACACACACAGACATGTACACACATATGTGTACACACACACATATACACATGCACACACATGTGCACACACACACACACACACACCTGATTTTGGTTCCTTCACTTGGAATTTTAAAAGAGCCATGTACTATAACCTAGACTGGTATAAATAAAATATACAAAAATATACAGCAATAAAATATACAAAATGGTCTGTGTGCAAAACCCTGTTCTAAGATGAGTTATGTAAGTTAATGTGCTACTGCTTCGAAGAGTTTGTGGACAGGATATCATGAGCATCAAAGCTGAGACATACTACATGACAGTGCTCTATGTAAAAAGTAGAAAGCTCTAATTTAGCAACTTGTTCCAGGTACTTTCTCATCTCATTTAATTCTCACCAAAAAACAAGAATATCATTCAAGTCAGTAGGCGATGATAATGCCAATAACATGTGTGATCAGTAATATAATGAGAGAATTGGCAGGATTTGGGCCCCAGATTACAAACACATAAAGAACGGAGATCCGGAGAAATCCACTAGTTATCAGGTCCCCAGTAAGTCCTGGTAGGGTGAGTCTGAAGCCCCCATGTGTTTCCAAAATGTGCATCATTGGCCGCAATCTTCATCTGTCTCTTCTTTGTAGAGGCAGCCCATCTTGCAAATGAGCAATGAAGGCAACTCCCTAACATCCAAGCTGGCAGATATGGTGATATTTTCAAATACAATAAAAACATTCAGAGATATCAGCGGACAGATCCACCTCCTCCTGGCTTTTTTTTTTTTCCCCCAGACAATGTTTTCTGTGTAACACTACTGGCTGTCCTAGAACTTGCTTTGAAGACCAGGCTGGCTTTGAACTCACAGAGATTCTCTTGCCTCTACTTCCCAAGTGCTGGGACTAACAGTATGACAACGCCCACATTCCCAAAACATGGATTATGTATGTTTGTGTTTGTTTACAGTGTTGTTTATAACTTGTTCTAGATAATGGGGGGTAAAGAATATTAGATTTGGGATTCTTCTTGTTTTAAAAAGAGAAAAGGGGACATGTAGGAGGATTATGACGTTACATTGTAAATAATTGCCCCACCTACTGGTTTAATAAAAATGCTGTTTGGCCAAAGGCAGACAGGAAGTGTGGGCGGGGCTACCAGACTAAGAAAACTCTGGGAACAGGAAGAACAGAGCAGAGATGCAACAGAGTTGCTAGACAAGCCAGAAGATACAGAGGACAACTATGCTGCTCTGAGAAAAGGTACCGAGCCCCATGGCTGAATAGGATATGAATCATAGGTTAGATTAAGGGTAAAGAGTTAGCAAGTTATATGCCTGAACCCCAGGCCAATCAGTGGACAATTAATACAAGTGTCTGTGTGTTTCAGTGGGACTATGGGACTGAGAGTCTGCCGGTCCAGGCCATGAGGCTAGGCTGGAAAGTCCAGGCCAGAAACCTCATACAACAGGCAAATCTTAGGAAGAAGGATAGTTTGTGTCAGGATAACCTAGATCCCAAGAGCCATCCATCTATCTTTTCAGTTTACAAAGCCTTTCTGCTTTGTGTCAGTAAAGGCATCCAAGGAAGAATGGATGGCAGTGGAATGCCTCTTCTCTGAAGCCCAAGGAAAAGTACGTGTATAAAGCTCCAGTGCTATCCATGAGGAGACATATCAGTGGCAGGGAAGGATGACATGGCCACTAGGCCTAGGGCAGTCCAGCCAGAGCAGATGACTACTGTCATTAGGGCAGCATGGGCAAGCCCTGCTTAGAGGCCTCCTGCCAGGGGCTGCCTGTTATTGATTATCTCCTTCGTGACCTCCCCTGCTGGGGAGGGGCCAGGAAGGATGGCAGCATCCCCTCCGGCTCACCGCAGGCACACATTCCCAGCCAACCACAAATGCCAATGCCAGCTTCCACATAGAAATTCTTTCCTTGCTGATTTTTCTCTGGCACCTGCTTCACTCTGATCCTGCTTAAAGCAATGGTAGGAGGTAATACCTTTAATTATTTATCTTCTATTACAGTCATAGGCCTGGGTACCCAGGGTCCCCACACAGCAAGAAATCCATCTTGCTTCTGGATTGTGTCCAGAGTGTTATTTAAGCTCTAGGCATTTCCCTCAAGTTTTACCTTGACAGAAGTGGGGGTTGGGGTTAATAATTTTTACCTAAGGGAAACTGTTAATTAGAACTGGCTTCATTTCCCTCAAGAGGATATGATCTTTCCAGGAAATAAAGGGAAACCTTAAATTAACATTTTTCTCCTTTTATAGGTGGAATGCATTTCTGTTTTGTGAATCCTTTGTGACTCTTTCATGATGACATGTTTTCAGCTCCAGTGGGGTCATTAATAAAATTTATAGGAGCAACAGTAACATATACCAGAGTCCAGATTCAGTATAGTGAACTCTAAAATATGCGTAAGTGAGAAATACAGTGTGTGAGGAGCTGGGCTCCTAATAAGCTGTAAACACGAGTTACTGGTAAGCAAGAGGACAGCCATATGTCAGACTTCTCAGCACAGTGTCAAGGCTGAGCCCAAGAAAGCAAAAGCTTTAATGAGCATTAGGGAATTCGTTAAGTTAAAAAAGTCCAGTAGGGGGCTGGAACCAGAAGTAAATTTAAAGAAATATCTAACACAGTAACAAATCCAAAGCAGCAGGTAGACTCCCACCAGGATCTGGGAAGTATGAGAACACCCAGGAAAGATCTGCACAAATTGCACAAAAATCAATGATTAAAACCAAACCCCAAACAAAAAGACTTCACTTCATTTTACAAACGCATCACAAGGATTGTCTAGTAGATTCTGCGCATCTGCTATCTGCCTGGAACCAGGGTCTGTACCCTGTGGGGTAGCTTTTGAGGGGATCTGAGCCCATCTGTCCTCTTGTCCCTCTGATTCACCTTTTCTGTGTCTCTCACACCCTGCTAAACCTCTCATAGCTGATGTCTTTCTAAAAATGACTAAATATAATTAGAGTATAGATGGGGTTGCTCCGGAGAATTCTGAGTCCAGCCTCATTTGTGAAGGAACTGTCTGTACTGCATTTGTTTTCTCTGTTTTGGGAGATGGGGTTTTGTATGTAATACTGGCTGAGCTGAAACTTGCTATGCAGACCAGGTAGGTCTTAAACTTGCACCCTTGCCATCCGTGTGTTACAATAAGGTTTCTTTCCTTGGGTGGTCCAGACCCCAGACCTGCCTCCCCAGACCCCTTAGTCTCCCAGAGCTGCTTAGATCCCCCCAAATGATTCAGATGCTTATATTAACTTCATGCTGTTTGGCCTATGGTTCACGCACATTGCTAGCTAGCTCTTTCATCTTAACTCAACCCATTTCCATTAATCTGTCTTGCCACGTGGCCCGTGGCTTACTTGTGCTCCTTACATGTTTCTTCTGTGGTGGCTGGCTAAATCTGATCTGACTCCGCCCTTCTCCTACCGATGCTCTGATTTCCCCTCCTATTTTTTTCTATGGTGCCTGTCATGGGCCAAAACAGCTCCTTTATTTAAAGATTGATATTCACAGCATACAGAAAGACATTCCCATATCACCTTCCCCTTTCTGTCTAATCAAAAAGGAAGGTTTCAAGTTTAACAGAGCAAAATTACATATAGCAAAACAGCTATCTAGAAAGAATTACACTTATAATATCTAATCTATTTGTGTTTATCAAAATTAAAGAAAGTACTCTATTATCTACCTTATCATTGTGAATCTAAAGTTTCATATCCAATATACCTTTTAAAATAGCTAAGAAAAACTATACCTATAACTAATCTTCAACTATATCAAAGACCACAGAAGGATATATTTGCCTAAGTAAACTTAAGTATAAGCAACTTACAAAATCTAGAAATGACAGAGATGACACCTATCTGCCTGGGCAGTCACCCAAAGTTCCTTCACAAAGTTGGGGCATCCATCTTCAGCCTACAGGCCCAGAGTCTCTGTTCATTTCAGTGAAGCAGGAAATCTGCTCTGCCCATTCTGGTATAGTTCATCAGTTGCTTCTTCTTGTGTCCTGAAGAATATCTGACAGTTTTCTCTGTAAAGCAGGAATCTGAAGGACCATCTTGGCTTTTTCTGCCAAAGTTCAGAGATCACTTTCCTAGGGAACCTGCATGTCCAGTTTAAACAACATACTGTCAAGCAGTTAATATAAAAACATGTTCTTGTCTAGTGACTAATCGTTGCCACAAAGAAAGTAGACTCCATATGGAGTTTTTTCAATGCCCATTTTTCTCTTGAAGTAGGTTGATGCTGCCAGGAGCAGACCTGTATCACTGTCCAGAAAAGTCTAAGTTCTTAAAATATTTTAAATGCATATTCTGTAGGTCTTAGAAGTCTTTGAAGATTACCTATCCAATTGAAATATATCTTTGTATACCTAAAAATATAACTAACATGCATTTCTTAATTATACATTGCAATTCTAAATCAGTTACATAAACATCATACTTAAAGAAGAGTAGAAAAATACATACAGCATAACAAAATTGACCTTAAATTTGTATCGATAAACCAAAGTCCATACCGATTTAAAATATTTTGAGACTAACAGCTAATTTTGGATTAAAGTAAATTCAATAATCTAATTTTTAAAAATCATTCATATACCATATCCCCTTTTTCTTCTTAGAAAGAGATTAACTATGACCATTAACCATTTATAATGAAAACAAACATTTAAAAACAATATTTTGGGAATTTGGGCATAGTTTTCTATTACTACTTCCTGCTGATTATGGGGCGTTGAAAATCTCATGGGTTCTTGAGACTGGATCATCTTAGTCTGTAGCACTGAAGCTGATATGGCCATCTCTTCCCATCAGAGATTTTTCAGGTGGTCATATTTGAAAACATATTTGCCTGGAAGCAATCTACAGGTTCTCATCTTCTGTGGAAACAAAAGCAGAACTCTTCCAAAGCAATAAATCCTTAGACACAAATTTCAAAATCAAAATACCTTTAAAATATATATTCTTTTTTTAACTTATCATCATTTGCAATCCACTGTCTTTCTGAAGTTAGCTCATTAACAGTTAAAAAATTAAAAGTAAACACAGTAACCATAATCCAGATTCTGTGTCTATTTTTCATCTTTATGTGGGTTATTACATTTTTATTACTCAATTTCTCTTTTTCAGGGACTTCCTCTATCCTCTTTCTTTTCTCTCTGAAGCCTATGCACATTTTACACGTTTCAACCTGTTTTTTAATCTGAATCTGTTTTATTGTGAATTCTTAATCATTTTCCAACCAGAAAAGCTTTTAAAATACTCCCACTCTCTTAAAGAGTCATAGTTTTTTTCAGAAAAAAGCTGAGTCAGGAAGTTCTCTTAAAGGGGCTGCATCTCTGTTTGCTGCCAGAAAACAGAGCAGACCCAAGAAATGCTGCTACTAAGAAGCTGTCTTTGACTCTGTTTCATTTTTATTCAGTATAAATGTAAACCATAAATCATGCTATTGAGTCTTCTGTGAGACTTCAGGAACTGGCCTGGCTATAGCTTACGCTCCCGGCTGCCAGTCCACTGGTGCCATTTTGTTTGTGGTCCGGATGCATTCTATCTATATGATGACCCGCTTCAGATGCACAATTTGAAATCTGCTTTGGCTCAGTTTCTGTGACCTAGAGCCCTTTCTAATCTTTCTCTGGCTTTATGTGGGTATCCGGCCCACGTTACAATATGTAGGTATTCTGCCATCTGTTACAATAAGGTTTCTGTCCCCAGAGGTCAGAGGTCTAGACCCCCGACCTGCTGCTCCAGACCCCTTAGCAGCCCACCGCTGCTTAGACTCCCCAAAATGATTCAGACGCTTATATTAACTTCATGCTGTTTGGCCTATGGCTGAGGCACATTGCTAGCTTGTTCTTTCAAGTGTTCTCTCAAGTGCTAGGATTGGAGGAGTACATCACCACTCCTGACTTCTATTATGTTTTGTGATGTACCCATGGCTCTTGAGTGCTGAAAACCCAGAGGGAGAGCTTTTGCGATGACTGGTCTACTGAAGGTTGTTGTATTCTCACAGAGCTATGCTTTTATTGTGACTTTATTATGGGAGGCATAGTTTGTGCTTTTTTCTGTGCATCCATTATATTTATCAAGTTTTAGTACAAGATTTTTTAACTTAAAATATATTTATTTTTATTTATGTGTTATGTTTGTGTGAGGGCATGCATGCATACTCCTGTGAATATGGATGCTCAAGGTATTCATAAGAGGACATTGTATCCATTGGAGCTAGAGTTACAGGCAATTTTGAGCCACCTGATATGAGTACTAGGAACCAAACTTGGGTCCTCTAGAAGAACAGCAAAGATAGTTAACCACTGAAGAATCTCTCCAGTCTCGAGATTTTTCTGTCTTATGAAACTGAACAAAGTAACTTTCACCTTATTTGTGAAATAAATATGTGCCCAGATATTTCATGTAGGATGTAGCAATCATCTATCGCTTAAAGGTTTAAAAGGATGAATGCATATGCCTTAGCTCAGAGCATTGTTTAGACATGTTTCTTGGCCATTTCTTCTATTATTGCTAATCGGTGAAATTCAAGGTTTTACTGTTTCTTAGCCAATTATGATCACTTATATCTTAAACACTCATCAAGATATACAAATATATTAGCATCAAATTGGTATAATGTATGCTGTGCCTTGCAAAATTGTTTAGGAATGGCCTTTTGATTAACAGGCCCCTTAAGCAATAAATATTCATCTCCAACAAACATCTTGGTAAGATCTGGAATGTGGAATTCTCCAGGTAAGAGCCATATTCTCAAGGACAGACAGTCTTGAACTCTGAGGAAAGATTGTTATTACCATCGTTTCAGCAGACAGCTGATGGATGGCACACAATCTGCTGAAAGCTAATTCTTCATAGCTCCCCTTGCTTCTGGCTCTTGCTCTTTGGAACCCTGCTCGTGCAGACATCCATGTGTGAAGTGCTGTGTCATTTCACAATTCAGCAGACACACTAGGCAGGACTGTACGTTCTGAGGGTGCCTGTGGGAGGTAGTGGACGCTGTGCTCTATGAGGAACCCAAACAAATTATGTATGCATATCTCATCTTCTAGCCCTATGTCAGTGGACTGGGCACTCCATGTGGAATATTGCTTGCCAGCAGGGATGGCAAAGTAAATAAGGTAATGCCTTAGGGATTCGACCCAGGAAAGCTGAGACTGCTAATTGGAAACAGCTAAGTCAGGTGTCCAATGCAGATGGAAGGAAAGAGCAAGTAAGGTAGAGATACTTCTCTGACACTATGGTCTTTATTTCCAGGCCAATGCAGGCCTTGGACTATGTCAGGTAAAAAGAATAGATATCCCATGAAGCAGCTGCAGCATTCCAGTTCCTAACCAGGGCTCTGAGGAATACCAGGACTTCCAGATAGCAAAAAGAAAGCACTCCAGTGCCCTTGAGAGCCTCTCTCATCTCTCCAGCCTCTCCAGATTCAGTTCCCCAAACCTCTCTTCAGTACGTGTCTGTTCTCTATCTCTGAAGCAGAAACTGAAAAGGACACGGGAGAAATCAGGTTTATCCTTTGTTAATTCCTGAAAAACACCTCAAATATTAGGAACATATGAAAACTTACTTATGCAATGAATGGTTGCTTTGAAAATTTAAAACAGGCAAAGACCCACTGCATTTCCTTCATGAAAAATTTGTCAGGTCAAAGGAGCTCCAATGCCTTCACATTTAAAGCAACTCAAGAGGGTTTATTTCTAAACTTAGTTTTGTTCTTTGGAGGCAGAGTGGGAATGGAGAGACTTAGTTATCACCCATCACGGAGGAGGGAGTCTCCTCTCTAGATTGGCTCATGACTATGCCTACCATCTGCCCTCTTTTGTTTGTGTCTGTGTCCCGGGTGGGCCTCTGGTGACAAGCACCACACATCTTTATTTCCCCGAGCACAGATCTGGCACACTACACAACATGTGTGGCCCCTTTGAGGGGTTGACAAACTCTTTGCTGTAAAACAGGGGTCAATTCTGGGTTCATGACCTGCATTGAAAAAATACAACAGTGACTAATTCTCTAAGAAAGAAATTACAACACATAACACATTAAAAAAACTAACCACAAACATGAAGAATCTAGAAAAATATTTGCTGACTCACAATTTCTGTTGAGTAACATTCTGTCCTCTATTCTTAAACTGTCTTGTGTATGATAATAATTTCAGAATATGTTTCAAATACGTAGAATAGAGAGAGAACTCGGGCTTTCCTTCAGTACAGTTGACAAAAGGTGAGATTTTGCACACAAATGTATTTTAGGATGCTATTTATAAAGGGCATACATTGTCAATAAATTGTCCTTTGAACTATTACATATAAAACAAAGCAATAAGGAGATGTGGAGTGCGGGGTGGCTCTGTGTTAGTCTGCTGTAACAAAGTGCCTGGCGGAAGCGACCTTGAGAAGAAAAGCTGACAGCTCCTAGTTTCAGACCATGGTCTCTTAGAATCTTTGCTTCTGTGCTGAGACAAAATATCATAGTGGGGAGTGTTTGGTAGAGCATATCTGCTCACCTCATGGTGTCCAAGAAGGAAGAGGGGAATTAGAGAGGGCAAGGAGGCAGAAACAGCAGCAGAAGGATGGAGAGGAACCACCACTACCATAATTATCTAGGGTCCCCACTTCTATATTTCCTAGTGACCTACATCGGCCAGTTAGATCTCACTTTATGAACTTTCTACATACAACCCACCATAACACCACCAGCTGAGGACCAAGTCCTTAAAGAATGAGCCTTTGGAAGAGGTGCCTTCCACATCCAAATTAATGTTTTCCAACAGGAAGGACACCTAGTGCTTCCGATACAGCGAAGATCTAACTTTTCTGTTTACAACGTGACACATCTGTTATGGAAAGAATTCCCCACACCTTTGTTTTGGTGCCATGTATTTCTAAATTGTTTCTTCCTCCACTGATATATTTCCAGTAGTTGTAGGCATCATAGGATGTGTCCATGTTAAATTTGACCTTAAACTCTTTATTTAAGGAGGTAGGTGTAGTCTAAAAATGTTAACTCTTCGCAAGGATGAAGTGTATGCAAGTTTATGGAAACATATCCCAACATGCCTTTGATAGTTAGTATCATTACATGGGTGGTCGGCAAAGCACCGGGGGGGACAAAATTCTGAGCATGTCTGTGAGGGAGTTTCTAGGCTTGACTCACAGAAGTAGGAAAACTCTAAACGTGGGAAGGTTTTAGCCTTAGGTTGTATAAATTGGGAACTCAGTCCACGCTCCAGCATCCCCTGCTCCCTGCTTTGCAGCTACCGTGTGGCCCATCACCTCAGGCTCCCGGCTCCTGGCAGAGATGGACTGGACCCTTGAACTTCAAACCAAAGTACACCTTTGGTTCTTGAATTGTTTTTCCTCGGGTGTTTCGTCACAAGTGAGTGACAAATTCAGCACCTCACTGAAATCAATCCTTAATGTAATTAGTTTTTTTGTTTGTTTGTTTGTTTGTTTTTTGTTTTGTTTTGTTTTGTTTTTTAACACCGATCCCAAATCATTAGTGCTCTTTATTGCCAACTCACAAGAGGAGGTATGACCTAGGGATCCGTCTAAGAGCACTAGACAGTTGTCATCAATGGCTGCAACTAATGTCTGATTTAAGACAACAGAGTGTGTTCATCTCCACCTCTCACTTTGTAAGCGAGAGGTTCTGAACCTCACAGTAAACTCTTTTCCCTGAGAAGAGCTGAGGTACATACAGTCCGTGTGCACCAGTTACCTGTGGCACTCTGCCACCCAGGGGCAACATTGAGAGGCTTGCATTCCTGGGCTGTTCTCTGATGTATGAACCGCAGTCGCACATCTTCTGCCCTAATGTTGGCTCTAGAGTATGTCTAGGGTTCCTGTCGTACACACAGAGCCTGGTACCTAAGTTGGAGGGTAAGTCCACTTTTGGAGATCTAGGCTATGTTAACAATCACATTAAATTCCTTCTAGCTTTTCCTACTGCTGTTTAGAATCTTTCCTTATTTAGAAAAGAAAAACTTTATGAAATTCTATATTTTAAGTCTGTATACTTTATCTTATAAACTCTGTGTACTTTGGTCTTTCTAAACCAAATCTTCTTTGTCGTTCCTTTATGGTTGATTTATCTTCTTTTTTTATTTAAAAGGGTTTTTTTTTTTTCATACTAACCACTGTTCTCCCTCCCTCCCTTCCTCTCCTCTTCCCAGTCACCGCCCCCAGCCTCTCCCCCTGCCCCCCCCCCCGACCCCACTCCCCCATCCATTCCTCAGAGAGGGCAAGGATTCCCAGGGGAGTCAGTACAGTCTGGTGTCTCAAGCTGAGGCAGGTCCAAGCCCTTCTCCCCTATATCAAGGCTGAGCAAGGTATCCCTTGGGAACTGGCTCCAAAAAGCCATTTCATGCACCAGGGATAAATCCTAGAACCACTGCCCTCTAGAGGCTCCACCAACTGCCTCCACCACACAGCTGCCATCCACATTCAGAGGACATAGTTTGGTTCCACGAGGGTTCACCAGCACCCAATCCTGAGTCAGTGGACTCCCAATAGCTCGGGTCAGCTGTCTCTGTGGGTTTCCTCATCGTGATCTTGACCCTTTACCCATATAATCTCTCCTTCCTCTCTTCAGCTGTATTGGGAGCTCCACCCAGTGCTTAGCTGTGGATCTCTACATCTGCTTCCATCAGTTGCTGGATGAAGGTTCTATAATGATAGGGGAAGGTCAGTTCAGGCTCCCTCTCCACTATTGCTTGGAGTCTTATCTGGGATCATGTTTGTGGGTTCTTTGGTGTTTCCATAGCACCAGCTTTCTCTAAAACCCCAAAAGGCTCCCCCTAAAATGCTATCTATTTTGCTGTTCTGTCTCTCCCCCAACTTGACCATCTAATTCCCTCATGTTCTGTTCTCACCTTCCCTTACCCCACGCCCATATGGTCTCAATTTACTAGGAGATCTTATCTATTTCTCCTTCCCAGGGGGATCCATAAATGTCCCTCTTAGAGTCCTCCTTGTTACCTTTGCTCAGGGGTTGTGGACTGTAACCTGGTTATCCTTTGATTTGAGTGTAAAATCCAGTTATGAGGGAGTACATACCATGTTTGTCTTTCTGGGGTCAGTGTTACCTCATTCAATATGTCTTTTCTAGTTCTATCCATTTGCCTGCAAACTTCAGTATGTCATCTTTTTTATAACTGCTGAGTAGTACTTCATTGTGTAAATGTTCCATTTTTTAAAAAAAAATCTATTCTTCATCTGAGGGGCATCTAGGTTGTTTCCAGGCTCTGGCTATCATGAATAATGCCACTATGAACATAGCTAAGCAAATGTCCTTGTGGTATGAACTGTGCATTCTTTGGGTATATGCCCAAGAGTGGTATAGTTGGTTCATGAGGTAGATTGATTCCAGTTTTCTGAGAAACTGCCATATTGCAATTTTTAAAATTCAAAACAAGACCCATTTTTCTGCCACATACTCAGCCCTTATAAGTCAGCAGTGCACTGGCTTCCAAAGCTGTGCACTTGGTGCTCACTTTGTAATGCTGTTTGGCCAAGTCAAAGTCAAGAGTATGGCTCAGTTTATATGTGCAATGGCTAGGAGAGAGCTCAGTTGGTCAAATGATTACAGCCCAAGTTAGAAGACCAGAGATCAAATCCCCAGAACCCAAACTCACTATTTTGCTTTTCTGTTGCTGTGATTAAAAAAAAAATCCTGACAAAACACAACTCAGGGAAGAAAGGATTTGTCCATACTCCCAGGTAACGGAGGGAATCAGGGCAGGAGCTTTAGCAGAAAACATGGGAGAAAGCTGCCTACTGGCCTGATCACTCATTTCCTGGCTCATGCTCAAATATCTTCTCTATGAGGCCCAGACCCACCTGCCTCTGACTCACATAATGCCACCCACATTAGGCTGGGCTCTCCTACACCAATCTCAACCTGATCTAGGCAATTCTTCAGTTGAAACTTTATCATCTCAGGTGCCTCTGAGATGTCAAATTGACATAAAGATGCACATCTGCCGTATAAAAAGCTGGCTGAGCATTTCTGCCCATCTATAATTCCAGCTGAGAAGGCAAAGACAGGGGAAGCCCCCAGGAAAGCTGGCTAACTAAACAAGCCAAATCAGCAAGCTCCAATTTCAGTGCGAAAGCCTGACTTAGTCAATAAAGTGGAGAGCCAGTGAGGAAGACACGCAGGCCCAGCCTCTGCTTCCCACTTTCATGCTCTCACACCTGTGTGCCTACACAGATGAGAACGTGCAGACACACAAATACATACATGATGGAGAGAAAGAGAGATAAGGGGGGGGGACTGGCTGAGGGAGGCCGGAATCTAAGAGGAAGAGAGGGAGGGGGAGGGGGGAAAGAGGGGGGAGAGAAAATGAAGCTAGTTCTGAACCCTGGAAGAGAAGAGAAATGAGAAGCAAGACAGAGGAAATAAATCTATTACTATTTCAACCTCTCTTCTCTAAGAAGAATTGGTTTGGGCTTCCAGGCATGAGAGAGATCAGAAGAGCTGGTTCCGTGGAAGGCTGTGGTCCCAGGGTTCAGTTGCTCATTAACGGAAAAGAGTTGGAAGGCAGGAAGTGGGTGATTCCAAGCATTTGGAAGGATCTGGCAAACTCTAGTCTGGGTCTCTAGCTAGGACCAAATTGATCAAAAACCAAACCAAAACAAAAAGCAAACCCTGTGGCCTGTGACTTAATTAGAAAGTTTGTAGGCCAGGAAGCCACTATCCCCCATGATGGATTTAGGATTAGGCACCTGTCAAGCCTAGCTAAGGTAGGGCGTTGACACTACAGAAGTTTCCTGTGGTTCTAAATTTCAGTTTTGCATAATGCACCTGATTAACTCAATGTGGGGGAGTCTGGGGTGCATGGTCTTCAGCTTTCTTGTCTCTAGAGTAGAGAGGAAGGCGCATCAGGAGAGATGGGAGCAATGCCATCATCTATCAGAGGTGTGGACTTTCACCGACTCCTGATACCTAAGTCCCTTTTCAGATCAGCTCCTATACCAGTAAGATGCCTCAAAGGAACAGCCTCCACATGCCCAGAATCTATGGATGTATCTCCACAGCTCCCCAGCACAGCCACAGAATCTCTCAGCCATCTCTTTTAGGGCTCATCCCATCTGCTTTGCATGTAATTTGCTCATCTTGGCTCTTCTCTCATGTAGACATATGCCAATCTGGGCCTGATAGATTCGCAGATGGTGTGCACAGCCCTAGGACTGTCCCTTTACCCAATGTCCTGATGTGAGCATTTTCTTCCCCTTCCATCCGGTTTATCTCAGCTTCAGGGCTGGACTTAATTACAGCCAAATCCTAATGGTGAAAGCAATTTTGTTTTGACTCATACCAAGCTGGAAAAGTCTTATTTTGACATCGTTTCCTAAAATTCTATTCTTATAGAAAGAACCTAGTATGGATGATCAAAATGTGTGTATGTATGTGAGGGGAGAGGAAGTGAGCCAGGAGATAACCTGAGATGTCCTTCCCCAGGCTCCCTTCACTTCTGTGTTAGGGTGTCTCACTAGCCTGTGTTTCACCAAGTAGACTATGGTAGCTAGTCCCAGGGATCCTCTCATCTAGACCTTTCCATCACTTTTCTTAAAAATGTAGGTTCTGGGAGTCAAATTCAGGTCCTCTTGCTTGAAGGACAAGCACTCTCCAGTCCCCAAACTCTGATTTCTTGAAGGCACATTCAGATCCTATTAGTAAATTCCATCAAGAGAATCTTGCTTTTTCTTCCACAAACTTGCATCTTGGCTGCAAGATGTTATGGTGAGGTCTTGACCCCATTAATTTTCATAAATGAAACTTCAATTCAGCTTATTATATTACACAAAATGATGTCAGACCTATATTAAATGAGCCCTTGGAAACAATCACCCTGCAATCACAGAGAAATTGAAAGCTGTGTGCTCATGACTGACAAATGGTGTATTTCGTCTTCATTGTTTTGTAAAAATGATGCCTAAATCACCTTTGATCCTAATTGCGGTTCCATTCAAGCATGCCATTTTAGTCCCTCTTAATTCACTCATTCATGAAGTTAATAAGGAAGGTATGAAAACATCAATCTTAGCCCCACAACCATTTTAGCAAAAACAGTATATAGGTACTATTTTCTTTCCTTCCAATATGGACAGTAAGTGAAACTCAGTTTGTTGATTAGGGGGACGGCCCTGGTGCCTATGGCTAGGGATGTATGCTGCTGCCTCCAATACTCTTGCCCTTAGCCGACTTATCCTGCTCACAGCTCTCTGCCCTGATGCTTGGCATATCTCTGGATGAGATCTATCTGAGAAGCTGTAGCCATGCCCTTGTTGGGGAAGGGCATCTCCCTTCAGCATAGTGCTTCCTTTACCCCCTCAGTTATAGCAAGGGGACTGAGTGCCCAATTTACCACTATGTTGTCTTGAAAAAAAGAAATCAAACTTTAAAAAAACAGCATGAAGCATGGGGATTCTAAAAGCATCAGCCTTCCATATTAAAGTGAAAGGTGGCACTTGAACATTGGTCATTTATCTACCTGCCTACTGTGAAGGCTCTGAACTTATCTAGACTCTTACTTGCTCCCTCAAAACACACACACACACACACACACACACACACACACACACACACACACACACACACACGCACGCACGCACGCACGCACGCACGCACGCACGCACACACTTGAGAGAGAGAGAGAGAGAGAGAGAGAGAGAGAGAGAGAGAGAGAGAGAGAGAGAGCATCCAGAATGGCAGGACACTCTGGGGTAAATAATTCTGAGACCTTATACAACCACTTACTTAGAACTGGGTTCCTGGGTGACAGAAAAGCCCACTGTCTCTGCAGCCGCATGACAGAATACAGCTTGTTGCCTGCTTCCGGCCGGTGTTTACAGACAGCTCCGCATTGCTTATCTCTCTGTTGCTGCAGGACTTCAGTGTAGTTAACATTTAAACTTCTGTTTTCATTTCATATGAACCCCCCCCCCCAAAAAAAAACTAGCGTCTTCATATTTCTCACATATGTCACTTGAAGCTGATGTACTATGGCCCCACACAGCTCACAGAATAATATAGGCCTTTTAAAATGTATTGTGGAACCATCTAGACAGAGAGGAATAAATAATAACATAGCAAATAGGTGCCCTCTAACTTAAGATGGGAAATATCGCTGACTGTTGGAGACCTCTACCTGCCTCCCAGTGAAGACCCTCCCTGGCCTTCAGTGACTCTTCCTAACTCTTCTCATCTCCTTGATGGATCCACTTAATTTCAGACAAACTCACTCAAACTTATGCCAATCTCCACATCTTCCTCTACTCGAGTAGTGTCTGGTTTCCGCTTAGTTTTGCCTACCTTTGGGGAACAGGGAAAAAGGCAAGTGGTATTACTTCATAACAACTCCTGGCTTGCCTGCTTCTCCACTCAGTCACCTCTGTGCCAGAGGAAAGAAAAATGTCCATGTCTCCAACCAGTTCCTGCTGGTTTCCTGTCAATCCCCTGGATGCTGTGAGCTTTTGCAGCCTGGGGGGTTCTGCTTCCTATCTTACTGGAAAAGAAAACCCATTTTCTAGCATGCTTGGCCTTTCGAGGTGGTTATTCTGTGTTAAGAAGTTTCATGAATCTTTTGTGTGTTTGTCAACTGAGGCCTGGTTGTCGGCCTGTTGGGATTTGGAATCAACTAAGAGACACACCTGTGTGTGACTTTATCCGGGCATCTCCAGAAAGGGTTAGCTGAGGGGAGAAGACCCTTCCTCTGAGGAGGCAACACCTCCAGGTGAGCCAGATACAAAAGAGTCTGAGGCACGGCTACTTGTCTGACTCTTCATTTCTAAAAATAAATAAATAAATAAATAAATAAATAAATAAATAAATAAATAAATAAATAAATAAATAAATAAATAAATAAATAAATAAAATTAAAATTTGTGTGTGTGTGTGTGTGTGTGTGTGTGTGTGTGTGTGTGTGTGTGTTTGTGTGAGTCAGCTTTTACCTTCTACTATGTAAGACTCAGGGATTCAACTCAGGTCATCATGATTTATAGCGGATGGCTTTGCCCACTGAGCCATCATGCTAGCCCTGGATTGTTTTACATGGGTTCCAAGTATTAGATTTAAGTTATCAGGCTTGTGCAGCAAGTGGCCTTACCCACTGAGCCATCTCACCAGCCCTAGCTTTGTCTCTTATGGACCAGTGCCTCTCTAAGACTCCTCCAGACCATCAGCACTAGACTGGATTAGCTGAGGCATCTAGCTTCACAGCCTCAGCAGCAATCAGGTTCTCAGTGAGCAGATGTCCACTGTTAAGCTACCCAGCCCCTATCATGTAAGCTGATCCACCGAATCTCCCTTTTTGCTACACATCCACCCTGTCAGGTCTGTTCATCTAGAGAATCCTGACTGAAACAGACTCTGACTTATTTAATAGTATTAATTAGCTAGTACTGGACACGCATGGACACATGGTACATACTTCACTCCTTGTGCAAACCATTCTGCCCACAGTATAAACTTTCAAGAATAAAAACATCTCAGTATTCAAGAACGTGAACATTTGGTACATATCTCCAAACTGCCCTCTGGAAAACCCGTGCCTATTTAAGTCATGTCACACAGCAGTGTCTGCCTAGTAGAACATCCACTATCTTCATCAGAACAGCTGTGTTTACTCATGACAGAGTTTGCCACAACCGGGCCTGTGGAGTACAGTGATTCCCTCACACATGAGGAGGCTGCATGTGTTTGGAGGCCCACATCTGAGTATTTAGCCATTCCTTTAGCCAGTGGAATGCAATCGTCTCTAATTGTGCATGGCCTCAGAGTTTCAGAGAGGGACTAGAGTGTACAGGCTGGAAGAGGTTAATTGAGGGGACTCTATCTACGTAGCTAAGTGAACCTGTTGTTCATACTGGATGAAGACTTTCCCAGTATAACTGCTTTGAGGTCACTCACTCCCATGCTCTTTAGGTAAGCATAATACTCATTGGTTCCTTGGGGTTAACTTTGGTGGAATCAAACTGATTTGCCCCTGGAACCTTAGAAGGAGAAGGTAAATGTCTTTCCCCAGGGAAAAAATTCTAACAACGAACTATCCTCATTGGAGGGTTAACATGGATATTAACATGGAGGTTTTATTTTCTGGGGTTATATGTTCTGTCAATCATCCTTAAAGACCTCCCCCTTAGGTTCTACCACTTTGCTAGACTGACCAGTTGCATGCTAAGATTCCTTGCTATTGTCTTTCTGTGTAGTGTGACTCACAGAAAACATAACAGATGTTGGACTCTACATGGCTCATACATACTATCAATACTACACAGTCCTGTACATTCTAGCTAATGTTTTATCTTGGATTCATTATACAGAAAGGCATTAAAGAAATTACATGTTAAAGAAGCTGACGACAGTGGCTTGCTAAGTCCCTGGTCTGAGATATCCTCAAAATCAGCCCTGCCTGCCTCTCCGGAGCCTCTCATTGTGAAGTTGGGCTGCCTTTGAACATGTCCTCATTGCAAATGCGATTTTCTCATCTTCCTATGAGTGGTTCCTCCTCCCTCATATGCTTTTATCTTATTTATCCAAACCTTTTATCTGATCAAAGGGTGAGACAAGGTTAACCTCTACCCTGATTTCCTGGCCTCATTTCTGAAGCCTTGGTGGCTGCTTAGAAACCAGGACAAAAGGCAGGGGTTTTATCATTCACCGTGAGAAAGAATGGCCCAGGGAGCTTGTTACCGTGTGGAAGTCCGCCTTCCCATTAGAGAATCACATCAGTAGGTTGAAGGCTGGTGATGTGTTAGCTACTTTTCTCACTGGGTGACAAAATTTCTGTCAAAAGAATTTAAGGAAGGATTTATCTGGCTCATGATATGAGGTCACAGTCATGGGGAAATGAAGACGATAGAGCTTGAGGCAGCTGGTCACAATAGCTGAAGCCAGAAAGCCAGTTTTTCTTCTTTTTTCTCTTCAGGACCCCAGCCCACAGAATGCTGCTGCCCACATTTAGGATAGCTCTTCCCACTTCAGCAAAGCCAATCTAGACACTTCCTCACCAACATACCCAGAGGTTTTTCTCCTAGGCAGTTCAAAACCCTGTCAAATTGACAATCAGGATCAAACGGCATATTATATTAGTTACTTTAACATTGCTGTGGACTAAGATATGATAGAAACAGCTTACAGGTTGACGACCGATTTGAACTCCTGGTTCAGGAGAGTCCGTCCCTCATGGTGGAAAGGTGTGGGACGGCAGCTCAGATCATGGCAGCAAGAGCATGTGGTAGAGGCTGCTCAGATCAGAAAACAGAGTGTCACAGAAACAAGAGCCTAGTGAAATTTTCAGAGTCCCACCCCCAGTGACATGCCACCACCACCTCCTAAATGTTCCAGTCTCACAAAATAAGAGCATTTAGGATTGAGCATTCAAAACATAAGCCTGTAAGGGACATTTCAGCCTCAAACTACTGTTGGACCTGGGAATCTATTTAAAATATCTCCAGTTGATTTGGCCCCAGGCATCTCTGCAGGAAACTCTAAGAGCATGGCCCTCAGAAAGTTTCTTGCTTTTCCTGCTATTTGGGGATTTCAGAGTTTCCAAATTTCTGTAGAGAAGGATGGTCAGCTTTCCCAATTTTATACTATGTTAAAAGGCCTACCTGTTAATTTCTAAGAGTAACATCAGTCTACCTAAAAGAAAACTAACAAATCCTGTTCAGTTCTGAGTCCCTGAGACAACATGCCTGAGGAAGCTGACTCCTAGGAGGAAACAGCCCTCTAAGAGGTTTCAAAGCATGGCTGCCAAGCTCCACTGCTGTGGAGCCTATGATGAGGCTGGACATGGGCACTGAAGAGTTTTTTTTTTTTTTTAAAAAAAAAAAAAAAAAAAAAAAAAAAGCTGTGAGCCTCATGCTGCCAGAAAGCAACAGGAGTGAAAGGTTTTGGGGCGTGCCTCAAAACTGTGGGCTGACGAGAGGCTAGGCCGATGAAAGGCGCTTGGCACCAACCCTGGTGACCTGGACTCGGGATGTGGGACTCACACAACAGGAGAGAACTGATGTGTCACAGTTAGCTTCCTTGGTCAACTCGGCATTCCAGGAAAGGTGAGCCTCTCTCTACAGACCGTTCCCAGCACAGCAGCCAACAGGGCTGTCTGGAAGCCTTATCTAAGCACATGACTCCTCTTCAGAATTTTCAGTTCTTCTACATCTTACAATAAAAACCAGAGTCCCTGCTGGAATTTCGTGTGTTTGCCTCCCACCCCCACAACTGTTTGTAATCCATTTAGCACTAAACTCCCATAATCTTCCCACAGGTTAGTCACACTGTGTGCTTACACGTTCTGTTCCTTTTGTCTGAATGTGTTTTTTTTTTTTTTCAAGTAGGGATTTTCATGAATATCTCTTTTGCTACTTTAAACATTTTATCCAAATATTTGCCAGTGGTTGTTACATAACGGGAAATCATTTAATATTTGTTGAGTTTCCCAATACCAATGTTCTCTGCCCTTCTGTGGGAAAGGATGGGTTTATCTACTGAGTACAGTCCTTCTGTTTATTTCTCTCTGAGGTAATGATTGTGAAGTGTAGAAGAGTTTAAAACTGATTCCTAAAAATACACCTTCTCTCTCTTGATCTGAGATCCACATCTTAAGTGTGATCCCGGTTTATTTCTCTTTTAGCTGTTTTCTGACAGCTGTCTTTTGGTATGACTGTCCTCTTCTCCAGTCTCAATCCTGTGTCACCAACACCAGCACTGGGTTACATTTCCAGTCTACTGCTGACTGCTTCCTGACAGTGTGTTAGTTAAGCTTTGAGGGCAGAAAGAAGTGCAGCTGGGCCAAACATGCCACCTGAAGGTGCTCCCCTCCACCAGGGTTCCTCATCTCCACACGTAAGAGCTGAAGCAGAAGGATCATGAATGTGACGCAAGCCTGGGCTGCATGGCAAGAGCCTGCAGCACAAGGAAGACAACACAAAAATGCTGTTCCCGGACGGGACAAATATCACACACGGTCTGTGGTGTGTTTCTCACAGACTACAAGGAGCAACTGGGCAGAGGAATATCAGAGACTTGGTGAGAAGTGTGAGAGTTTTGCTAGCATGAGCTCCTTTAGGCTCAATCCCAGAGCTTTAGTAGGGACATGAACCCCGAGCTTTCTCTGGGACAGGAGGCTAACAGAATGCCTTGATTTACAGTCCTAACTAGCACACGGCTCCTCCATGATTTGTCATACACACTAACTAAATCATGTGTTGTGAAATTTCCTATCAGTCCCCCAAACTTGAGTCTGATGTTTCCTCTGTCCTTGGGATTTCCTTGGGCAGAAGGAGCTCCTGTGAAGACTGTTCTCTGAAGAGGCTTCTCTGCCCCTGCCACCCTGGCTGGGGTATCGGTCTCTGGCTGGGGTATCGGTCTCTCTCTGTGTGTCTGTCTGACCGTCTTTCTCTCCTCTCTTTTATTGTCTTAAGCTCATCTGCAGGTTCTAAAGCAGTGACTCTCACCCTTCCTAATGTTGCAACCCTTTAATCCAGTCCCTCATGTTGTGGTGACCCCAACTATAAAGTTAATTTTGTGGCTACTTCACAGCTGTGATTTTTCTATTATTGTAACTCATAATGTAAATATCTGTGTTTTCTGATGGTCTTAGGCAGTTGCCACGAAAAGGGTCACTAGATTCCCTAATGGGTCATGACCCACAGGTTGAGAACCATTGCGAGATCTTACTGTGTTTAGATATTTACATGTCACACTGCTTCTGTCTAATATTCTCCCTCCTACCTCGAGATTATGAGTAGGTCTTTCTCCAAATAAACTTTACCTTATGAAGGGAATTATGCATCAGCTTCCTTTCTAGCCTGATAACTATGGCTGATACCATTTTTGTCTCATTATACGTGACAAGAGTAAGCATGTAGGATTTTAAATTGAACATGCCATACTCTGCATATTATTTATATAAGAATTGAAATGTAGGATAATTACTTTTATGCGATGGCTTTCCTTTTTGGAGTGTTCTTCAGCATCGGCTGTACATGGATACAGATTTATGATGAATATAGCAATATACAGGTGTGTGCAATACATAAACTTGGCGTGTTTGCAAATATTTTACTTTTATTTATTTATTTAGAAAGAAAGAGACAGAGGCAGAGAGGGAAACATGCCACAGTGTATATGTGGATGTCAGAGCAAAGCTTGTGGGTGTCAATTTTCTCCTTCCACCAAGTGAACTGAGTCCTTAGGGTTGAACTCAAGTCATCGGGCTTGGCTACAGTGCCTTAATCGGACATGCCATCTCATCAGCTCCATTTACATAACTTTAAATTGAAAATGAAATGCTGCTAAATGTTTGCCACAGGTTATCAATTTTTATTATTCATGCTATTTAACTCCATATTTTAATTATTTTTTTATATGTGCATTTATCTACATATATATATATATATCATGTGCAAGAAAAGTAAGTTGATTATCTAAATGTATTTATAAACAAGCACCATGCATACACAATGCATGCACATGTGCTTAGGTATTTATTGATTTTCTGTTACTTCAGATCAAGTTCTTTTTTCTTGGAAAAATATTTATTTATATTTTGTATGCATGTATGTCTATGCATCATGTGTGTAGTGCCTGTGCAAGCCAGAAGAAGATGTCAGAGCACCTGGAGCTGAAGCTACATACTGCTGTGAGATGCCAAGTGGGTCCTGGGAACCGAACTCAGGTCCTCTGGAAGAGCAGCTAGTGCTCTTAACCACTGAGCCACCTCTCCAGTCCCTACAGACTAAGTTCTTACCTGTTCTTATGTAGCTCCGACTCTGATCATCTTTCCTCTTAACATAGGGTTTGTACAACACTCTGAGCTCGGTCTTTATTTCCTGGTTTCATCATTTTGACTGTGTAGTTATTGTTTACTGCTGAGCAGAGCAACGGCTATTCTTAAATTTCTTTTCCTAGATGAGTGGTTCATCAATAAGATGTTTGAATCCTAGGTTGGTGTGATTGCAAATCCCCTCTCTGTTTTTTTTTTTCTTCTTCCTGTATAATGGAGATATCAATCACAAAGAAATGGCAAATATTGAATGAGCTAATATGTGTAAAAGGAATTATAACTTAACTGACATGTCTTTTACTGAGAAGTGTTCCATAAAATATAAATAAATGAAGCTGATCGTTACCACCTTTTCATTCATTTCCTTGGAGTTCATGTTGCCTAATTAGAACAATTGCTCCATTTACTTTGAATCTCTTTTCTTTATCAGCTGCATGAAACATTTCTCGTGTTCTACTTGCCACAGAGCCAATGTGGGTTGGGGTTTGTGTCAGGTGTTGGTAATTATGATAAACAGAGGGAGATGTCCACCCAAAGATCCTCTCTCTATCCAACTTTATCAACACAGGTTTCCTGTCAGATGTTGCTCTAACTGAGATGTGGTCTGGCCCCCAGTGGTGTGTATGTGTTGGAAACATGACCCTCAGTGTGCCCACACTGAGGTGGTGAACCTGGTTAAATCCTTGCCTAGAGCTATGGAGGCCCTGTATTCCAGCGCTCTCAGTGTAGACTCAGAAGGGATTAAGTAATTC
This sequence comes from Phyllotis vaccarum, assembly GCA_033318265.1. NCBI lineage: Eukaryota > Metazoa > Chordata > Mammalia > Rodentia > Cricetidae > Phyllotis > Phyllotis vaccarum. Next base: position 69,571,590 of record JARWLC010000014.1, on the reverse strand, counting down.
TCATGGGATTCATTACCCCTAGTAGAGTAAGTTATTGCAAAAGAGTAAAACTTATCTCTAGTGAGCCAAGTGCTTGCTCAACAAACATGAAGACCTGAGTCTTATCCCCAGAACCCACATTAAGAAGCTAGTAGACATAGTGGCTCATGCTTGTAGTTCCAGCATAGGGAAGGGAGGTTGAGACAGGGATCTCCAGGGCCGTCTAGCCCATGTAGCCTAAATAGTGAGCTATTATTTCAAATGGGGTAGGCCATATTTCTGAGCTTTTACTCTGATCTCCATACACACATACATGCCCACACATGCACACACACACACACACACACACACACACACACACACACACACACGTACATGCATAAAAATTCAAAAAATTTAGGTCAATACTGATCCCTTCCCTTTTTTCTAGCTTCCTGCCTTTCTCTCTGGTCTCTTCCTCTCTGCATCCCTCCTCATGATTTCACCTCCCACAATGCCATGGAACGCAAGAGGCCCTTGACAGTACTGGGCAATTGCTGGCACTATGTTTTTGTCCCTATAAAACCACAAACCTTCCTTCTTTATTTCTCACCTAACCACAGATTTTTGTTACAATAAAAACAAGATGCACAAATGTGCTGCAAAGCTCTCTGCTTGGGTGCTGTCCTCTTCAGCAACCCGGGGTTCCGAGCACCACTCTCTGGGCCAATATCTTTCCTTCCTAAAGCCTACATTTCCCCCATTTTTTACTATTATTTATTGTCTGAAGACAAAACATTTTCTTCTAAAGAAGATTTAAGCAATGATAAATGCAGGTATATTTTGAGATTCTATTAGGAGAAAGGAGAAGGAGATGAAGAAATCCCTTTATTCTATTCTTCTGCCTGGCTGACAGTTTGGTTGGACATAAAATTTCAGCTTGAAAAGTAATTTTCTCACAAATTTCAGAATTTTTTAAATTTTATTTCGGTTTTAAAATTTTTGAGACTTTCACACAGGTACATTTACATAATTTCTGCCTTTTCCTATTCTCCTTACAACTTCTATGTCCCCTCTCAATTCATGGCATGTTCATTAATTATCATGATACACACACACACACACACTCACACACACACACACACCCTACCAAGTTCACTGAGTGTTGCTTGCATGTATATATGTTCAGGGCTGACCAGTGGCACTGAATAGCTTACCAGGAGGCTCATCTCTGGAGAAAACTGATTCCCTGTCTCTCAGCAGATCTCTTAATCTAAGTGTGGAGCCATGGGAAATTTCTCCTATCACATCAGGATGCCAACCTGTGCTGTTCTTACGCAGGTCTCTTTAGGCAACCATGCTGGGATTTCATGGGTGCTGAATCCCTGCCATGTCTAGATGACACTGTTTAGCAGCAGACATCCTAATCCTCTGTTTCTAAGGCACACTGGTCCTTTAGCTTCCAATGCTGGCTGTCACTTTCCTTCCAGTCCTTCATTTGAGACCTGATTTTTTTTTCTTTCAAATCTGGAACCATCTAGAAACTTCTCCAAGTCATTAAAGGTTGACTGTTTCAAATAAAGTCCCTAATTTCCTTATTTTTCTCTTTATCTAGTTTCTAAAAATGTTCTTGATTTTGCCTTAGGAACTTTGTACTAAAAGTTTTCTGAGCTGTTATATTCTTTTATCTCCACTGTTCACAGCAGTACAGTTTGTGATGAGCTCACACCTGACTTAAATCATCTCCTTGGAGTTGACACTGATTCTGCCAACAGATTGTTTATATCTAACAGTGCAATAAACATGCTTATGCACTTGTCTGTCACAACAGCTCTGACAGAACAGCTCAATGCCCCAAACTGGATTTATTAAGATAAGGAATGCAAGCTTTTTAGAGTTCTTGATCCGTAGCATATTAGCAAATTGTTTGCTAGCATTTTTGTCCATGTGTCAATCAGTACAATCAGTAAACATACAGCCTTATAATTTGCTAGTACAAATTATTTCTTGGGTTTGTTGTGTGTTTATCCAGTTCACTTCTATTTATTGATTTTTAATATTTTAGTCGATTTTTTGAGGCAAAAATGTTAAATATTTTAATATCTGATGAAAACACTTATTACTTTATATACATTTCTATTATATTTGAAAAAGCATTTTATTTTATGTGTATGGATTCCACTTTGCCTGCACATATGCCTGTGTACCACATGTGTGCAGTGCCCACGGAGGCAGGAAGAGGGTAGAAGGTCCCTGGAACTGGAGTTACAGCTGGTTGTGAGCTTCTATTTGGGTGCTGGAAATTGAACCCAGATTCTTTAGAAAAGCAACCAGTGCTTTTAACTGCTGAGTCATCTCTCCAGCCCTATACATTTTATTTTTATATTATTCTATAACATGAAGAGAATTATATTTTGTAATATTAAGTTCGCTCCTGGTATATGAAAAAAAATCCAAAGAGTAGAGGCAACAAGGGAAAGACAGTCCCACAAGGCACAAGAGAACTGAATGAACAAGTCCTAGTCTTACTGTGCAGAAAATAATATGTTCAAATTAATAATAAAAAGTTCTGAAAAGCCACTAGGAAATAGCACAAGCAGGAAATGAAGAAGTACCTGAAACTATGTTACCCCCTCTCCTCACACAGCTAAGGAAATAAATAAAAAGGGTTATATTGTTAGCTCAGAGTGCAGTGAGCTTGGATCCAAGTGGATTTGACCCTTCCTGAAATTGATTTTTAAAATGTATCTTGAATTGTAAAATTTCCCTCCATTGAACACAATGACTAGACTTTGGAAATCCTGTCCCAAGTGAATGTCACTTAACAGGGAATCCATCACAGTGCCATTCCCCATAAAGTCATTTACAACATGCAACCAGCACCAGGGACATCCCTCAACAGAAGACTTTAAAAGTTCAGGGTATATACACTAATAATGTTCACCAGCAAATAATATTGCAAATAATCTTAAATAATGCAGAAGCATTTGTTATCTTAAGTAAAAAGGGAAAGTTATATGACAAGATTTTGTTTTAATATTTATTTTTATTGTTTATGTGCAAATGTATGTGAATGTGAGTGCAGTTGCCCATAGAGGACACAAGCATGTCCTGGAGTTGGAATTATGAGCAGTTATGAGCCACATATTATGTGTACTGGGAACTGAATCGGGTCCTCTGCAAGATCAGCAGATTTTAAGAGCATACAAAAATAACATTAGTCATAGTATGTTTACTTATGAAAATTATGGGTAATCTTTTTCTTATCTGACTTAATTTTCTTCCTTATTTGACTTCTAATTTTCTAATGTCTTATTCTGTGCATGTTTATTTTAAAAGAGTTGAGGAGAGACACGGGATGTATTTCAGTTGATAGAGTTTTCCTAGCATGCATGAAGCCCTGGTTTTGACCCATGGTACCATTGAACCTGGGTAAAATGCATACCTCTCTAATCTCAGCACTTGGGATGTAGAGTCAAGAAGGTCACAAATTCAGGATAATCCTCTTCAGGCCAGCCTAAAGCACATGAGACTCTGCTACAGAGAAAGGAACTGAGGAAGGGGGATGGAGATTTCCTGGTACAGTTGCAAAGGGCTTGCCTTGTGTGCATACATCCCTGGATTTGTGCCTAGCAATGAATTCCCATATTAACAATTCTAGCAACAACAACAAAAAAATCTGTTAATGTCCAGAAAATTCACCCTCTATAGACAACTGACTGTTGAGAATTTTACTTGGGTTTGTTTCTGTTTCTAAGTACTGAAGAAAAGTAAGCTACTTTAAGGCTCCTAATCCTTATACCTTCTTCCCTGAGGGCTATCAATGTATTGCTCACAGCTCTTCTAAATAATACTGGCCAGTTATTCTCCTTTCTAAAATCTCCTCTTCCCAGAATGGATCATTTGTCTTGGACTATATCACCAGTAGCTATGACAACTCTGATATAAACCAACCACACAACAAATTTTTATTGAATAAATTAAACATAACTCTACTCTTCTAAATCTTAAATATGGTTCTTGGTCTTTCTCTTAGCTAAACACCTTAATTTTTATTTGTCAATATTCTTGAGTTGTGGCTCTGAAGAGATCCAATGCGGTCTGACTAATATTTCTCCCTGGGTAATAGATCAGTAATACCACCTAGGCTTGCATTAATCTTGTAGGCAGTGATGTCAGACTGTGGGCTTGTATTGATCTCTGAATTCAAAAGGCACCAAGGCCTTTGCTTAGATGTTTCTGCCCCCTCCTAAACCTCCACACTTGGATTTGATCAGTTGTTCTTTTGGGGTCCATATGAAAGTCCTTGTGTGAATTATTACTATATTATACTCAAGGCATAAATGCAATAGCTTTGCACCCTGATTCTGTCTTTCATATAGAAATGCCTCTCCACAGCCTTATGTCATACGATAACTTAATCATCTAGCCTTCTCTCTTCAAGCTATGGACAGATTTCTGAGGTTAAAAAAAATCCCTCAAAACTTCAGTTGAAACTTTTGGCAGTCAGGGAAAATTTTCTCAACAAGTTCCAAATCTCTTTATTATCTACCCTGTAGGAGTTTTTGCCTGTTTGCTTGTTTTTGTTTTAATTTTACAGATATGGGCAGGAATTATTTTATTTTTGTAAGAGTATCAACAGAATAACAGTTCTTAAGGGACCAACAAAAATAACATTGTCTGGCTGGCTCAGTCGCATTTAATGTGCCTCTGTTGCTGCTTATCCATGGAGGGTAGAGTATAAAAGTCAATGCCCTTGCTTTAAAAACCAAAAATATAACCCAGGTGTGATGTTACATGCCTCTAATCCCAGCACTCTGGAAGTAGAGACAGGTGGATCTCTGTGAGTTCAAAACCAGTGAGGTGTTGTCCCCAAAACAACTGTGCTAGAAAGAAATCCCATGCTGAGGAAGAAAATCATTCCCTGTCTTCACTGGGGGTGATACTCCAGGAGTCTTTCAAACTGCTGGATTTTATAAACCTCTTTCTACAACTACATCATCTTTTTTTTTTTATAACCCAACTATAATTTACTAATCATTTCCATCAGGGCCATTCTCAAATTGTGTATAATATAAAGACAGAGAGATGACTCGGTAGTTAAGAGCACTTGCTGTTCTTGCAGAAGACCGGGGTTTGGTTTCCAGCACCCATATGACAGTTTATAGCCACCTGTGATTCTGGTTCCAGAGAATCTGAGGCTCTTTTCTTTTGGCCTTTGTGGGCACTGCATACACATGGTGCACATACATGCAGGCAAAGCATATACACATGGTGCACATACATGCAGGCAAAGCATAGGTAAAAATAAACAAATCATTTAAAAAAAGGGCTGATAAGATTAGCAATGGGATGGAGAGAGGGCTCTGAGGTTAAAAGTATATATATGCATATATATATACTTATACACACATATACATACACACACACACACACACACACACACACACATATATATATATATATATATATATATATATATATATATATATATAGAGAGAGAGAGAGAGAGAGAGAGAGAGACATGCATGCACATAGTTAAAAAAATAAAACAACAACAACAAAACCCAAACATACAGAGTTGCTCAGGTCCTGAGGAATAAAGCCTAATGTTGACGTTGGCCTCCACACATACCTCTGTGCACCTGGGCATGTGCACACACACACACACACACACATACATGTTTACATGCAAATGACTTTCTCTCCCTCTTGACCCAGTTACCTACTTTGATAGGTCTTCTTTTTGCTCCTCAACCCCACAAAGCAACTTCTAGGACTCTGGCACAGTTTGCACCCACTACTTAAATCGCCCTCAAAGATCTTCAAAGAATATGGTTGCGTTAGATACTATTTGGTAGCAACGTCTGATTTACACCAAGGCTAAGCTTTCAGATCACCATCTTCTCCCCACACTAAATTAAATCCCCCAAAACATAACATCTCCCGCTGCATTTATCAGCAGAAAGGTGACAATGTGGCCATAATGATTTTCTAACTCACATGGCATCTGTTCCACCCAGAGAGGTATGAGCATTGCTATTGCAGTTTTACATATACTGTCAACCATTAACCATGGGGGACACCTTCGAGGCCCCCAGGTGGTGTCCAAGAAACAGAGGAGAGCATCAGACTGCGCTAACTTGTTCCTTGTGCTATGCGACCATCGCCTACTTGCAGTGTCCTGTGCTAAGTGCTTCAGGACATCAGTTGCTAAGTTGCCTCTGAGGCTATTGTTTTCCTACTCAATGCACTGTTGGTAGAAAGACATCTCCTGTTCATGTCTTCTACCCACAAATTTGAAGAGGTGTCCATTTTAAATAAGCATTTATCCTGTAACTGTGGCCAAGCTTATTGAAGCCCGAGAGATGACAACATACGTATGCTTGAAATTTTTATGCTTCGTAATTGCATGAATCGAAGATTTATTTTTATTATACAGCTTAGCAACTTCAATATATAAATTTTTCTTTATTGAGTCAAGAAATTCTTTTTTCCCACTTAAATAATTATTTTAGGAATATTCTACCTGCTGGTATCACTACTTTTGATTTTGGGGTCATTAGTAAGCAAAATAAAGCTTAACTGAACACAGCTCTATAGTTCCAAGACAAGCTGACCTGAAAACTAAGATGGATACTAAATATTTATTAGTTGGGGAGCATAAACAGCCTCAATACACTGAGCACTGTCAGATTCACATGCCAAGGATGAGATGAAATTTCACCATCCTCCCATAACGCAACATAATTTAAATTTACGCTTGTGGATTGTTTATTCCTATAATTTTTCATTTAATATACTTGGGCTACGGTTGATCCTGAGTAACCAAAACCGTGAGTAGCAGAGTCAACTTCTATTGCTATGATAAATATCTGATACAAAGGACTTGATGGAGGAATGGTTTACTTGGCTCACGGTCTCTAGGGGTTTACTCAGTCTGTCTTTTGACCTCGGTGCATCCAGGTCTGTGGTGAGGAAGGTCGTGGTAGCAGGCAACATGTGCTGAAACAGAGCTGCTCACTGTTGTGGAGGAACAGAAGCACAAAGGACTTTTAAACCACAGACTCTCCCTCAAATATCTATGAGCTATACATCCATATGAGAGTCAATCTACTTGATGAAGTCAGAGACCGCATAAACCAGATACTTCTCCAGTGCCTTACTGCTGCATTGAGTGCACATCTTGAACAAATATTTGTTTGTTTGTACCAATCATCTAGAACTTATCTATCATATCTATCATCTGGCATGTATTTTATTACCTGTGTCTCTATTTATCATCTACCTATCGAAAAACCTCCTCTTTCACTGTAAATTTATTCATACTCTTTTCTAATCAGCTATAACCTTGACCTTCCCTTCTAATCTTGTAGGATCCATTTTAGAAAGAACCGTGCTAACTCAGTTTGGTCCATACACCTCTACCCATCCCACTTCATATCGTCACTTTTGGCATCTTATCGACCTACATGACTTCATAGTTTGACTAACATTCCCCATCCTCATATTTTCTTTTCTTTAAAAAAAATTTTCCATGCCCACTACTGCTCCCTCTCCCACCCCTTCTCCTAGCCCTCCCACAGCCTCTCCCCTCCCCCTCACCTTCCATTCATTCCCCAGAGAAGTCAAGGAATCCCAAAATGAGTCAATTCAATCTGGTATATCCGGTTGAGGTAGGACTGAGTCCCTCTCCCAAGTATCAAGGCTGAGAAAGGTGTTTTCCCACTAGCATGGGCTTCAAAGAACCAGTTCTTTAGTAATTTGCCTCACTGGCCCCGACTTCTCCGTGGTTATAAGTCCCTATTTGTCCTTACTGGAGTCAGTGCTGAGTCGGCTCTCTTCCTTCTCACACAATACCCCATTGCAGTGGCCCCTCCTTCTAGCCCCATAACCCTTCCCCAGTCAAGCCTTTCTTCCCACCTGTAAAGTGCTAATTTCCCCTTATTTGTTTTATGTGTATGAGTATTCCGCCTGCATGATTTTTGTGTCTGGGGGCCTTGGAGTACAGAAGAGGGTGTCAGATCCCCCGTGACTAGAGTTACAGGCAGTTGTGGGTGCTGAGAATTGAGTCTAGATAATCTAGGTGAACATCCAGTGCTCTTAACCATTGACCTGTCTTTCCATTCATCTCTTCGGCTATAGCAAGCTTTACAATTTGGGACCTAAAGTTAATGTTTCCTAATGCATCCCTCACATGCTGCTCTGGTTTCTGGAGCTACTCTTCTGGCACTTGCAAGGGAAGATCTCATCATAATATTTAAATGTATATGTCACTTGGAATTTTCAAACATTAAACATAAATGCTTGTATAAACATAAGTAAGAGTCATAAAATAAAGTCGGTCTCTTCCCAGGGAAAAGATACATTGAATAAAGCTTGTTCTACCATCTGTGAAATTGTGGATGACCCAAGTCTAAATCAGCTAAATCCTGCTACTGAAGCCAAGGCCAATAAGACAAAGCAGTGATCCTGGGCCACGCAGGGCTCCTGTTCTCTTTTGTTGCCTTTAGGCTGTCATCTAGGGAAATGCTCAGCCATCAGAATAAACAAGAGATTGTAGACTGAGTGAAATTAGAAGCCTTTTCCTCAGAGCATATTACCTGTACATCTTGGGGTCTCCATTGTGTTAAACTCTTATTTACCAATATACTGTGAATATTTGGTGCAATTCTGGTATATTGTCCTATCCAGGGTATCCTGGTAACCCATAGTTATCGATGGAACTAACACTCTCATACACTAACTCACAGACTGGAGCTCACACCTTCAGTGTGACTGTATTAAGGCTAGGGCCTTCCCAGAGGTTATCAGGACAAAATGTGATAATAATGTAGCCCTAACTCAATAAGACTGATGTCCTTATAGGAATAGGAAGAGACAGTGGGCAATAGGTCATGTCAGGACACAGCAAGTAGACTACTGTGAGCCTAGGAGAGAGGTCTCAGGAGAAAACAAGTCTGCTGTACCTTAATTTGGACCTCTCGTCTCTTGTGAGATACAATTTCATCCTGGTTAAGCTAACTTGTCCATGATCTTTGCTGTGGCATTTTGAGCTCACTAATCTTCACTCTGCTTCCTCCAACTCTCTTTTTCTGCCCCCATCAGACACAGAGTATTTTGCAGTCCACACTGGATTGGAACTGACTGATTAGCTCAGGCTGGCTTTGAACTCATAATCCTCCTGCCTCTGCATCTTGAGTGCTGGGACTACAGTCATGTGGAGGTCTTAGGGTCTAAACTAGTCCTATCTCTAAACCTTTCTGGGGCATTTTTGGCTAGTTTTCTAACGCCTTGGTGGCCGTAGATGGAAGTTTCCCCGTGAAGCTGTTAGCTGCTATGAACTGCTTCCTCTGGGTCAGAGGTCTTGGGTAGCTTCCTGTACTTGCATGTCCTGTCTGGATGATCCTCTGGCCCCCTATTCACCAGCTGCCTCCCTCTGTTTTTCTTCCTTGGGTTTCCCTTTTGTTTTTTTCCCTTCACTTCCTAGGCTTACTGGCTGAACAGTGGTCCCCTGGAGGCATTCACAGTCTAATATCTAGAACCAATGAAATGTTTCCTTACCAAAGAAGTACTATAGGCATGATTAAGCAAACATTTTGAGTCAAATCCAAGATTATCTGACTGGGCCCAATGTCATCACCACTGTCTTAGTTTCATTCCTGTTGCCATGACAAAACACTGTGACAAAAAGCAGCTTGGAGGAGGAAGGGTTAACTTAGCTCCCAGTGCCAGGTCAGAGTTCCTCTTTCAGGGAAGTCAAGGTAGTGACTCCAAACAACTAGCCACATCACAAACACAGCCAAGAAGAGAGAAAAATTAACATGCTTACATACTTGCTGTTTGCATGCAGCTTGTTTTCTCCATTCCCATACAGCTCAGGACCCTCTGCCTAGGGAATAGTGCTGCCCAAAGTGACCTGGGTCTTACCAAAGCAGTTAACTTAGTTGAGACAATCTTTTTGAGACGCGCCCACAGCCAATGTAGGCAATTTCTCACTGAGACATCCTAGGTGACTTTAAGATGTTTCAAGTGGACAGTTAATGGTAAACATCATGAGCACTACCCACCTAAAAGGGAGACAGGGACACTGAGCACAGGCAGCAAAGTGGTGGCTGACATCCGAATAGACATAGGGAGAGAAGGTAACACATTGCACATGTTGGCATAAAGGAAGAAAAGGGAGCCGAAGGATAAAGGAGGCATCAAGTAACAGACACAGACTCATCCTGGAGCCTCTGTGAAGAGCCCAGTCCAACCATCTAAAACTTCAGGCTGCAGAATCGCAAGATAATAAACGTTAAGCTATTAAGCTTGATTCAGAGCAGCAAGAAATACACAACAGGTTTCTGAGAAACAGAGTGACATATATTAATCTTTTCAGCTGTTGCTTGTGAAGCACAGGGATACAAACAGATTTTCATTTTAGTAAGAGTTCTATTGATGATAACTAGAAATGATCTACATGAAAATGTTGAACATCCCACGGGTCCGAGAACGGAGACACAAGTGGCGAGACTACAATGGGATTTTAATATGTGATTTAGTCCATGCTGTTCTGCAGTCATAAAATACACCACAGTGTAAGTCACAATGAACAGAAGTTTCTTTGGCTCATAGTCGTACAGATTGGGAAGTTCAAGGCTAAGAGGCAACGTCTGGCAGGGCCTCCTGGCTGTGTTTCCACATGGCAGAAGGGACCTAGCAAAAGAGCTCCAGAGCAAGGTGAAGTCTCTTTGAGGATAAATCTACCCTAATTTTAGTCAGCCTACTTTGGACACAATGATGTGGATTCATGTGTGTGGTGGAGCCCGCAAGCCCCAAACCACCAAGAAAGCTCCTATACCCCAACACTGCTATATTGACACTGAAGTTTCCAGTGCATGACTTCCATACACTCCCCCTTTACAAAGTCCTTTACTTCCAATCGTCACTTTTTGGAACATTCCTGTCTTAAGACCTTTACATTGGCTGTAACCTATAAACTCCTCCCTGAAAAAGCCACAGGGCATTAAAGACTTTGGTCAAAAGGCAGTAAAGATGGCGATTAAGAGCATTTGCTGCTCCTACGAAGGATCCAGGTTTAGTTCCCACACAATATCAGGTAGTTCTCATCTTACCTCCAGCTCCAGAGTGTGGGGCGCCTTCTAGCCTCTGTGGGCAAAGCATGCATGTGCTGCACATATAGACAAGCAGGCACACACACATGCATGGAAAAACTGTTTTATATACTTTAGTCAGGTGTCACATTCTTAGTATTTTTGTTGCTGTAAAGAGACATCATGAACACAGCAACTCTGATAAAGGGAAATATTTAATTAAATAGGGTGGCTCTATTACAGTTTCAGAGGTTCCGTATATTAACATAGTGGGAGCAAAGAGGTGTGCAGGCATATAGTAGCTGAGAGTCTTACATCTTGCAGGCAGCAAAAAGTCGACTGAGCCACTGGGATGTATCATGAGCATAGGAAACCTCAAATCCCACTCCTACAGTGACAGTTTCTCCAGCAAGCCATACCCACTCCAACAAAACTACACCTTCTAATAGTGCCACTGTCTCTGAGATTATGGGGGCCAATTACATTCAAACTGCCACAGTCATCTTCAAAGTAAAGTGAGTGATGCTGCTTATGTCATTTAAAATCAAATTTCTAAGTAGCCAAGATGACTTAGCAGGTAAAGGCATGTGTCTCCATCCTGCTTGATAATTTGAGACTGATTTCAGAGTAGCACAGGTCTGGAGTTCACCTTTGCCTTTGCTGTTTGTTGGTTGTAGGATTTAGCTCCACTCTCCTTGATTTTAAGCTGTAATAACAGTCACTACTATATTGTTATGAAACTTTAGGAGATAGCATATGGAATGTCTTAGATATGCACCTGCTAGTGCTGAAAATTTAATGATGGCTTTTGTAGTATAAATTTTAAAGCCATTAAGAGCTAGCCACAATTTGATGTACTTGGCAGTGGTTCTCAAAGGCAAAAGAAATCTGTTAAGTAGCATAATGCTACTTAAGTGATATGACTGCGTGCTGGCTGGTTTTCTCAACTTGGCATAAAATAGAGTCACCTCCGAGAAGAAAACTCAGTTGAGGAATTGCTTCATTATATTGCCCTGTGGGGTATTTTCTTAACTATTGACATGGAATAGTCCAGTCCATTGTAGGTAACTCCATTCCTGGGTAGGTGAGCCTGAATTATATAAAAAAGTGGGCCAGGAGAGCCTGGGAAGTAAGGTAACAAGCAATAGTCCTTCATGGTTTCTGCCTGCAGGTTCCTGGTTGAGTCCCTGTCATTAATGATGGACTTGGCATGGAAGTGTAAGGCAATAAACCCTTCCCTCCATTTACTTCTCATCATCTCTTTATAGAACATTCCTGTCAAGACCTTTACATTGGCTGGAACCTATGAACTCCTCGTAAAGTTCGTTTTGGTCAGGGCTTTATCACAGCAACAGAAGGCCAAAGAGGATACCCTCCAAGAATGTATAATCTGAACCATACCATAAGGAAGCAGGCAGGCAAATTCATTGGAAGATCATTATATAAAACAAATGGCTCATATTCTTCTAAAGAAAGGGTGCCATAAAAGGCAAAAGTATTATTTTAGATTAAAGGAGGAGGCTTATGTATGATAACCAAATGTAGGAAACCATACTGTATCCTGTATTCTAGATATTAAAAAAAAAAAAAACAGCACAGAAGACTGTGAGAATTGAAGATTGGAGGGAGGAGGGAGGGAGGAAAGGTGAGGGGGGATTTTTTTAAAAAACAGAGTCTTACTTTATTCCATGCTGGCTTGGGATTCAATATGTAGCCCAGGCTGGTCTCAAAACTCATAACAATCCTCCTGCCGCAGAGTATTGAGCCCACAGGCCTAAGGCATGGGCTTAGAGTACATTGAACACTATATTGACTTTCCTGAGCTCCACAATGGCATTGCCATTATTTCTGAAATTATCTTAATGGTGAAATGCTGAAATATTTATGTGCTGTACTGACACTTAGAATTTGATTTCATAAAATTCACAAAAGTGTGTGTGTGTGTGTGTGTGTGTGTGTGTGTGTGTGTGTGTGTGTGTGGAGAGAGAGGAGAGAGAGAGAGAGAGAGAGAGAGAGAGAGAGAGAGAGAGAGAGAGAGAGAGAGAGAGAGAAAGAGGGAGGGAGGGAGGGAGAGCATTGACTGAAACAAAACAGTGGCAGATAGTGAAGCTAGAAACAGATTTTGTTCAGTCTTACAGACTTCATATGGACTATGAATCTTAGCTTTACTGTTTCCTCTCATTTCCCCTCCCCCACTCCATAGTGCTGAGGTTGAACCTCAAAGACTCATGCATGCTAGGCAAGTGTCCTATCATGGCACTATGTCCACAGCTCTGGACATTTTCTTTTAAAAGTGATAATTAACAGAGATCGTAAAAAGAAATTTATTGAAAACATATTTACATAAGATAACAGAGAATCAGTTCTGTACAAACTAGTCCAACTGTGTGTCAAGTCGCATTCCTGGAAACTCATCTGTCAATCTCATTGAGAATGACATTTCTCACAGTTGGGAACCTTCTTAGAGGAATCTACAAAGTAAGCTATTTTCCCCAGTGTTTCAAAGCCAGAACTCTGCTTTGTCTATCCTGATGAATAGAGGGTGGAGGGTAAGGCTGACTCCTGAGACATCTGAAGGTTCCCTTTGCTGTCTATCTTTCAGGAAATGAAGACAAGGGAAAGGTGAGAGAGAGCTTTTATCCCAGTCTGCAGCCCCCAGATGCTGCTTTGTTTGGTGATGAGCTGACTGGAGGCCTCTCTCCCCTTCAGCAATTATTAGAATGAGACTTGTTCTTGCTTGGGGTACCCGCTCTTGCTCTTTTGGAATGGCACGTGACAACAGTACTGTAGTGTATGATGGTTGGTTGGTCTTGATCTCCAACTTGGCAGGATTTAGAATCACCAAGGAAATGAGTCTGATTAGCTTAATTGAAATGATAAGGCTCACCCTAGATGTAGGTGGTATCACTCTACCTGCTGGAGTCTCAGACTAAGTCAAAATAAGAAGACAAGCTGAGAAACACTGCTCTCTTTCTATGTCCTCACTGGACTGAATGCGACTGGTCACTTCAAGCACCTGCCCCCACGACCCCTGCCAGGGCACTGTACCTTCCAACTGTGAGCCAAAACAAGCGTACCTTTTCTCAACTTGCTTTGGATAGGTTTTTTGTTACAGCAGCAAGGAAAGTAACAGACACACCCTGAGTCCCACTATACACTTGTGAAGAGTTTGTTTAGTTCTGTTACCTTTAAAGGATTCAGATTTGCTCGCGGGTTTTGATGGGGATTCCCACTGATTTAAAATCCCAGGTTTGTGTCTTGGAAAATAGAACTCAGGGATTGGAGAATTCTTTATGGGAAACAAAACATATCTGATATTGCTATTGTAATGCTGGGTTACATTATTAAATTACTGTTGGAAAGAAATGATATAAAACAAACTCTAAAATCCTTCCATGATATAAATTAGTAGGTATTTGGGGTCTAGCCCTCAGATCTAGGCAGAGCCAGGAGGGGAGCCAGAGAAAAGGAAAGAATCAATAGGAAGACTCTGTCTGCAGCTTCCTGTAGCCCAAACAACACAGACAAATCAGAGGCTTAAGGAAGATCAGTCAGTGGGAAATCCTTCGGTCAATTAGATTGACTAATATCTTCCAGGACCGCTGTCTGACATGCAGCCTTGTCAAGCTGTATAGAATTTATTCTCTATTGTTTTGGGTACAGCTCTCTCTTACAGTACTCTTGAGTTAGTAGCACTTCAGGGACTGAATAGAAAGTAATTGGTTCTACCCCTGAAGTGGAGAGAGAGAGATATGAGATGGCAACTGTCAGACATAAGATGGCAAATAAATACCAATAAGTAGAGTGAAAAAATGAGTATACACATGCGCAGAGAGAGAGAGAGAGAGAGAGAGAGAGAAGAGAGAGAGAGAGAGAGAGAGAGAGAGAGAGAGAGAGAGAGAGAGAGAGAGGAGAAACCATGTAGTCATGTATTTGAGGCTGTAATGCATGAGAGACTTAAGCAATTTTATTTAAATATTAAAGGAAAGTTGGCAGCAGATTGGGTGACTTGGGGACATCAGGGTTATACACAGACGTCACTGTCTAACTTTTCTTCTATCCCTGACGTTGCTGAGCTGATTCTCCCATCTAGCATCTCCTAGACAACATCATTAAATTTGCCAGCACAGAAATGGACTGAGTCTCTATGTCCCTTTCCAAGCCTGACATCTTACTGTCCACCTTTAGGAGGCTGCCCATTGCCTGCGTAATAGCATAATGAGTAAGAGGTTTGCTCTTAATCTCTGTCATTACAGTCTGTGGAGTGTAATTAAAGCAGATTTCTAACTATCAGCTATAGAGTATTCTGTGACTGAGCTGTGACTCACAGTTGGCTGCATGGAAGTTACTGTTTCTCTCGTCTGTTGCTCTAGTAAGAAACCAGATGTGGTTCGCCTTCATACCGCATCATTTTTCTCTGCCTACTTTCACATCTTCCTTTGGGCTTTTAGATCTTGTCAGTTTGATTGTTATGTATGATGATGTGATTTCTTCTCTTTTGGAATTTTCTACTAGCATATGTTATATTTTGGTTCTCTACAATTTCATTCATAAAATTAATTCATTATCTCTAAAAATACAATTTGTACTCCATTCTTTTTCCTCTAGTAGAATTTATCATCATCATTATTATTATTATCATTATTATTATTGCTTAATAAATGGTTACAGTGCTCTCTGGATGATTTAAGCTTTTTTGGAATCTATTTATTTTTGTCTTATGTGCTTGTGTGTTTTGCCTGTATGTGTGTGAGTGCATCATGAATGCTTATGCCTTCGAGACAGACAAGAGCGCTAGACCCCTATAACTGGAGTTATGGACAGTTTTAAGATACCATGTGGGCACTGGGGGCCAAACTCAGGTCCTCTCTAAGGTCATCAAGAGCTTTAAACCTCTGAACTGTGAGTGCTCATGTGTGTGTGTGTGTGTGTGTGTGTGTGTGTGTGTGTGTGTGTGTGTGGTGTGTGTGTGTGTGTGTGTGTGTGTGTGTGTGTGTGTGTGTGAGAGAGAGAGAGAGAGAGAGAGAGAGAGAGAGAGAGAGAGAGAGAGAGAGAGAGAGAGAGAGCCCGAGTGCTTGCATGTGTTTGCGTATGTGAGAGCAATGTCCATGGAGTCCAAAAGAGCACGTTGGATCCTCTGGAGCTGGAGTTACAGGTGGTTGTGGGCTGCCCAGCATGGGTGCTGGGAACTAAGTTGGCTTCTTTGGAAGAGCAGCAGATGCCCTGGACACAGAACAACCCCTTTAGCACTTCCTTTTTTGTCCTCTTCTGATTGGATGATCATCATTAATTAGATAACTTCCAGCAATATTATTTCAAATTGACCTTCAGATATTCCCAATGTATAGCTACATCAACCCAATGACTGTATTAATTTTAATAATTTTATTTTTCACTGTTGGCACTCATAGTTGGTACTTGGATATAGTGTCTGTATTTCTACCAAGATTTTTCACTTGTTCAATCTTTGGGAATATACGTTCTGATTGCCTTAGCTGATATAAGAAGACTCACTCCTAAATGAGGAAGAACATTCTGGCAGCAGCCAGGTTTAGAGGGTATGACAGGGCAAGATTATCTGCTGTTTGCTTACTGGGTCTTCTCTCATGATTCACCCTGTCATCCCTGCTGATTATTTTGCTGATACCAGAACCAGCATTTCCAGCTTACATTGTTGACTGAAGGCCAGTGTCTCCCTGACAACCCTGAAGGGTTTGGGTGATAGACTGGGACTCCCCTGCTGGCACCCATCCTTATAGAGCAAAAATACTAGGTTGTTGGCCTCTCCTATGTGAGGCAGACTCTGTGGAGTGACTCCAACTAGAGAGGTACCCAGTCTGAAAACCAAAGTGGAAACTTCCACATCAATGGAAAGTGTTCCCCAAAACCCTGACAGGATCTGAATGAAGCCAGGCAGGAGAGGAGAAGTCATTGCCTTAAGCTAGTGAGCACCATGTGTGTTTATTTCATTGCATTACAGTCAAATATGCCGATGTTGACAAGGTAAAGGGCAGGGTTAGTTGTGCAGATGGACCTGTGGAATATAAGTGGTTCAATTAAATGAAATTCAGATTTCCTTTCTGCTATCCCATGTTAGTGTCAGCTTCTCTGTTACATGTCTCATGGAATCTTCTAGAAGAGGCCTGAAATGAGAAGGGGAGAAAAGATAAGTATAAAATAAGAAAAAAAGATAATAATTGCATGTTTGTGCTCTCCCATATGCAGAATCAATATCTATCTTTTATCTATCTGTCTGCCTATTTATTTTGCTATGGTACGGGCTACCACTTGAGCAATGGCTGCTGGGCTCCGTGAAGATATCACAGTGTGAAGTACACGATGCAGAGGCTACTGTTGAGACTGACTGGAGTAGAAACATTCCCCACCTTCCAGAATGCTGTGCCTAGTATGACGTCACCGAAATACAGATCCCGGCAGAAAAGCATCTTAGATAAAAGGCCCAAGAGAGGTAGTGGGGCAGTTAAGATGCCAGCAGTTACCTTGAGTCATGATTCTTACTTCCAGCCCTAAAGCCAGTCTGCTGCCTTCCAGCCCAGTGCCAGGCTACATCAGTGCCCTTTCCAGACATGCTGCTGAAGTTACCTTCCTCATTCCTATGACCAAATGACCTGACAACAAGAAAGTTGAGAATGGTGGCACTAGGAGGGCATACAGTCTGTCATGGCACGCAGACATGCGAACAAGAGAAGGCGCTGCTCACAGTGTCTCCTCAGCCAGGAAGCAGAGCACTGACAGGAAGTGGAGCTAAGCTATTATTGATTCCCAAGGCCCAACCCCAGTGATCTCCTCCTACTGTCTACAAGTTTCTTAAGGGTTCCACAACCTTTCAAAACACAGCCACCACGTGCTGGGGACCAATTTAAAAGCGCATGAGCCTACAGAGAGTGTTTCCCACCCAAACCATTCACACATGCTAGAGGAGAAGTTGCCATAGCAATGAAGAACATCAGAGCCTTAGAAGACCCGCTGTTTCTCTGGGGGTTTACTCATCCTGTGTAGAACTGGCTCTCAGCTCTGCCATGGCCAAAAAGGAACTTATGGAAGAAGTTTACTTCTATTTCCGTTCCACACAGATAAGGATCCATCATGCCGGGAAGCATGGCAGCAAGTGGCTGACAGGGTGAAAGCGTCTGGAAGCTGAGATCACATCTTAACTGCAAGCTCAAGACAGAGGGAGCAAATTAAAAATGGGATAAGGCTATAAACTCCCAAAGCCTGTCCTCATGACTCACTTCCTCCAGCAAGACCACACCTTCTAAACCTCCCCAAACAGAATCACCAACTGGGGATCCGGTGTTCAAATGCCCTAACCAGTGGGGCCATTTCTCAGTCACACTACCACAGAGGCTTTCTCGATTCCTACCACTAAAGAATAGTTTGCTTAGGACTGTGAAATCTTTCTGACTTTTAGGTTTCTTTGCTACCACTTGAGAGGAGATAACAACTTCCCCCACTACCTAATGGCAGTTTTGAAAATGAGCAGAAATCAGAACTTCACAGAAAAAGCACAAGGCTAAGCATTAATGGAGAAGTTGGGATGCAGCCCACGCCCCACTTCATACTTCAGCATCTGATTTGCAAAGTATTTGGTTTTGATATTTAGCTACCAAAGCCAGATCTGAGCATGGGGGGGGGGGGGGAGAAATAACCCTGGAAGGGAAGAAACATCAGCTAGATATGTAAAATAGCTGATTTGAAATTAGCCTCTGATTCAAATTAAGGTGAATTTATTTCTCCAGAGGCTGGTGGGGTGCTATGCCTCTGTGGGGTGAGCTAAATGAAGCTGTTCTGTGATTCATCATTGAAGTGGCTGCCCATCACCCTCATTCCTCCTGGGGATCCAGCCATCGGTAAGCTGATTACACTGCTCACTCCACACAGGGCTGGAGCATGCTTGTTTTATTTCTATTCAGATTCTGAGTTGAGTCCAAGTCCAGTTGTGGTGTGATTGCTTGTATCCTCCATGGGAGATTGTTTCTCAATAAGTTGGAACAGGTCCAAGTTGTCCTGGCCATGCTGAGCATAGATAGATGTGAATGACATGGTCAATCAAGGACATCATCCATCAGTTAGTCAATTAATATGCACTAATTGAAGAACCATAGAACAGTGGATTCCATATTATAGGGGATATAAATATGCATGAGACTGTTCTCTATCCTCAGGTTGCATAAGCAATACTAGAGACTCATTTTCTGTTATAGTGACCCTCTCTCTCAGCCAAACAGTAACCATGGGAGGAAGACTCAGATAGGCACTCCTTTCTCTTAATGGGCTCTGGAGTCATCTGCTATGTCCAAGTAACTGGAACTAACAGATGTATGGAAGACATTTAACAGAAAGACACAACCTCCCTTCCTGCCAATGTTTTTAGTGGGTGCATCCAATTGGCCCTCCGCTCTTGTTCCCGGGATTTGTTTTGGTTCCTATTGTTACTGGATCTTGGCCCTGAACTCCAGCTCAGTCAGCAAGAAGCCTGTTGCCTTCGGCTTCTGTTTTCTCAATAACCAGCACATCTCAGCACACGGCATTTGGGGCTGAGTGTGATGTCTGCCCTCTCCACTGCAGAGTGCTTAGCAGCATCCTTTCTCTATTAGATGCCTTCAGTAGCTCTTCAGCCCCATCATGACAATTAAAAACGTGTTTCCAGACATTACCAAATGTCTCTGGGGTGGGGACAAAGTCACCCCCATCTCTCTATTGATTCAAAAACACCTCCTTGGATCCCTGGAGCTCTCTGGCCAGCCAATATAGCCAAATCAATGAGATCCAGATTCATTAAGAGTTTCTGTCTCAAAAAACAAGGTTGAAGAAGATTGGAAAAAACCACCCAAAATTAATCTCAGGCCTATGTACACAGACACACATGTAAACTCAACACACACACATGCATACACACACATACATACATGTACACTCAACACACACACATACACACATGTACACTCAACACACATACATACACACACACTGATACACACAGAGAGATATAGATACACACATAACCATACATATAATACACAGATACACATACAAATTCAGACATACAGATACAGATACACACAGCACACACACATATACACACACAGAGACACACACACGAGCACACATATACACATACAGATAAATACACAGAGATACAGATACACACACAAGTACATGCAGAGAGATACACATACAGATACACACACAAGCACACACACAGATGCAAAAACAAACATAGATACATAGAGATATACACACAAGCACACACATGCTCACAGAGATACACACACAGATATATATACAGAGATCCATATACATACACAAGCACACACATACATCTGTACACATGCACCCTCACATGCACTTACACACACACACACACACACACACACACACACACACACACCACCTTGTACTAGGAGTTCATAACTGAAGTCATGAGGTCTGCTCCTTTTCTTCCACAGAGTTGCCATTTTCTCATTTTTAAGAAAGCATCTGACAGACAATAGGCACCTAATCCCATCTTTATAAATCCCTTAGATTCCTAGAGATGCTTCTGGCTGGATCCAAACTCAGACTGGGAGAACTCTTCATCATTCTGAGAGCATTCTTTATTGCTGTTTTGTGGGTGGTGAGCAGGCTAGTCACTCCTGTGCAACAAGTTGGTGTGTCCATCCTGCTCCTTCTCAAGCACCCACAGAAAAGGCTAACTGCCCCCAATAACCAAGATATCTCAAAATTAGGGGCTCTATTCTGAGACAGATCTGTGCTTTTCATATCAAGCCTAAATCATAGGAAGCATTGTTTCTATAATATTTTAATTTGTTTTTGATAATTTCATACTGTACATAAAGCACTTTGGTCACATTCTTCCCCAGACCCCTCTCTTAATCCCCATCACTCCCTCTGGAATCCTTCTTTCCAATACATCCCCCTCTGTTTTTCATATCCAGTTAAACTTAAAATGTAATTACATCATCTCCCCTTTCCACTACCCCTTACACTTTTAAAAATAGATCACTAAGTTTAATTAAGATTGTCTGCATGTGTGTAGCTGTATCATGAGCAACGTACCAGTAGCTACAACACTGAAGAAAAATGACTCCCTCTTCCTTAGCAGCATTAGCTACCATTTGCTCCCAGCTAAGGGAAGATTCTTAATATTATAGAGTAGCAGGCAATAACTTCAGACAGAGATAGTTACTGACCAGGAGAGTCTGTAACCAGAATATGGTCATAAGAAAGAGAGGACCAATAAAAGAGTTGTCTCTGCTCCCCTCCCCCACCAGCTGCAACACTTGAGAGCAGGCCCTGCATCTTGCATAGGCCTGTTGGGGGAGGGATAGATGAGGTAGTGAGCATGGGAGAGCTGTCCCCATCACTCATCAGTTATGTGGCAGAGTGGGCATGGAGGAGATACCATCCTGCCCATCCATGTCTGAGGCAGGTGGGAGAGCTGGCCCCGCCCCTCATCCGTTGCAGCACTTGGAAGAATGGCCACTACATCTCACCTGAGCAGCACAGTAGAACTTGTCCTGAAGGTGTAGGTATGAGAGGATGTGAAAGCAGATACGGGCCCTGCCCTTTGCTTATTGATGCAAAAGGTGAACTATCCAGGGCAATCCTGGAAAGCCAGCCCCATGGTGAGGACAGAGGAGAGTTGGCTGCCTGACCAATCCTACAAGTACCCAATGTGTTAACCCAATCAGTCTGCAATCTGCTGGAACACAGGAAAGAGTGAAGGGTCTGTCCTATGGACCCAGAGCTGCAGGATCTTCACAACACAGGTAGCAATGGGATGTCCAGGAAGAGGCCCAGTAAGGACCCAGAATCAGTGATGCAACAGAGACCAGGGTCAATGATTTTTTTTTTTTGATAAACACCTGCATGTAAACATATATGGATAAAGGGACTACTGCGTGACTCACTGTCTCATGACGCAGCTTCCATAATGAGATTTTCTCCCGTCTTCCTTTTCTCTTTTCTTTCTTTCCTTCTCTTTTTCCCTTAAATTTTATTTTGTTTTATTTTGGGACAGGGAGGGAGGTGGGTGGTATATGAAAGACACAAAGAATTAAAAAAGAGAGATACAAAAGGGAGGGGGAGAGAGAGAGACATGGGGAGGGAACCTAAAGATGTTGAAGTGGGAGAGAGTGAGGAAGTGGCCCATTCTAAATGTCCACTGTGGGGAAGATAATGCAAGCCAGGCAAGAACTCAGGAAGCAGCGTGCTTTGCCCAAGGACAAATGTTAGGAGAAAGTGACCAGGCAGGAAGGAAACACTGAAGATGTATAAACATACAGAACATCTTTTTCAGCACCAGCTTGTCTATTTGGTTGCTAAAACTAAAAATATATACATTCTTTAGAAGTGACATCTTCTGTGGAAGAAAGAATCTAGGAAAATGATGCACTTGACTAGACTTGTTATTGATTCAACAGAAAGAAATAGACAAAATTATCTCAAGTCCACAAGAATATATGGGCCCAGAGCAAGGATGGAGTTTTAAGAAAAGATTCAAGAAAGGGCTTGAGGGGTTAGGTGTGATCCAATGCTGGGTTAGCTAGCTTTCTCATCACCAAATGCCTCACTCAAGGAGGAAAGATTTATTGTCTCATAACTTTAATTTTTTATTTTAATTTTAATGTTTTATTTTTGTTTACAAAACCATTAGAAATTGTGTGTGTGTGTGTGTGTGTGTGTGTGTGTGTGTGTGTGTGTGTGTGTGTGAGAGAGAGAGAGAGAGAGAGAGAGAGCACATGTGAGGTGTGTCAGATGCCCCTGCAGCTGAAGTCACAGGCAGTTATGAGTTGCCTAAGGGGAATGCAGGGACTGAACTGGGGTCCTCTAAAAGAGCAGTAAGTGCTCATAACCACAGAGCCATCTCTCTAGCCCTCTGCTCTACGGCAGGGAGCCCATGAGCAGAACAGCTTACCTCATGGTGGCCAGGAAGCAGAGAGAGCACTTAGTCTGATGGGCTTTCTCTTTCCATTCAGGTTCTGGGTTTACTGAAAAGTACTTCATGAAATTGGGGCACATCTTCTCCCCACTCCTTTAGTTAAGCCTCTCTGTAAAAGGCCCTTTCAGACACTCCCAGGAATGTACTTTACTCACCTCTGACAATATAGATTAACCATTACAGATGTCAAGAGTGAAAGTCTGCTATTTGAGTCATTTGAGTTTATAATCTTGGACAAGAGCCTAAAAAATGCACAGCTTTAAAAGAGGTAAAGTAGAGCCAGTGATATGGCTCAGCAGGTGAATGCCCATGGGTAAGCCTGACAATCTGATTTCCATCCATGGACCCCATCTGGGGGAAGGAGAGAACCAACTCCTGGAAGCTGTTCTGACCTCACACATGCACTGTGTCACATCTCTTCCCAATAAACAATCACAGAAACACTTTATTAAAAGGTACTTCCAGGCTTCCTGTGATGGCTGTGTATGATGACAGCATCTGATGCAAGCGGACTCTCGAATGGACTGACAGGCTCCAGGGCCATCATTGTTTTTCATAACCTTAGTCCCCACACCTCTGCCCTTGGCTCCTTAGAGCTGAAGATATTCTGATGAAAACTAGCCATTCGCAGTCCCGTGGTAACAGTGCTTGCTACACCTGCCCGTTGATGTCTGCCTTCCAGTGGCTCCCTTTTCCCCATAACTGAGAATTGCTGTCTATCCCCAGAAACCATACTCCTCTCCAGAAGGAATCTGGCTTTACCTTTCTCTATGATCTCAGAGCAGTCAGATGCTTTCTATCTTTGTAATTCAAGACTCTATGACTTTCTTCTCTGCAGATGAAAGATTTTTCTGGCTTTCTGACTTCTCATGGTTCTGTTGCTAAATTTTTGGTTTCTTCCCCAAGAACCTGATGACGTATAAAAAGGAAGAAAATGGAGAATTGGTTTTAGGTTATTGTCTTTGCACAATCTGAACAGATGGGCCAGTTAATCTGCTTTAAAAAATATTTATTTTATTTTTATTTATATGTTTGTGTGAATGTGTGTGTGGTGGTTTGAATGTAATTGGCCCCAATCATCTCATAGGGAGTGTCGCTATTAAGATGTGGCTTTGTTGAAGGAAGTGTGCCACTGTGGGGACAGGCTTTGTGGTCTCCTTAACTCAAGATACTATCCAGTGTGTCAGTCAACTTCCTGTTGCCTGCAAGATATGGGATCCCCAGCTATTACCCCAGCCCACATCTGCCTGCCCCATATTCCTCGTCATGATGATAATGAATTAAACATCTGAAACTGTAAGCAACCACTCCAGTTAAAGGTTTTCTTTGTAAGAGTTGATATGGTCATGGTGTCGCAGCAATAGAAACCCAAACTAAGAGAGTGTGTATGTGGATATATGTGTATATGAATATGTGTGCAAGTATGTACATAGGTATGTGTGTATGTATCCATATGTGAATGTGTAGGTAGGTGTGCATGTGGGTGTGTTGTGCATGTGTTTATGTAGGTGAGTGTGTATGTAGGTATGTGGGTAGTGCCCACAGGACCAGAAGAGGGAGTTGTATCCCCTGAAGCTGGAGTTATGTTGTTTGTGAGCCACCAGAAGTGGGAACTGAGCTCAGGCCTTCTGCAGGAGCAGTGTGTGCTCTTCCCATTCTCTGAGCTATCTTCCCAGCCCCACATTCTATTTTTGAACAAGGAGGATCCTAATGGTTTTGTTCAAGTCTGAAATCTAAGATCAAAGGTAGGAAAGGAGAAGGTCTGTGTTATATCCTTTTATGCATATCCTTAATGCCCCAGGTCGAGATACTGACAGTGAAGTGGAAAATAACAGTGTGGTAGATTCAGGTGTCAGCTGATAAGATCCAAGGATGTTTATCCAGGGTCCCGGGCTCCTGAAGGGGGAGTGGCCAACCTCATTGATAAGGGGTTGCTGGCTTGGTCTGGTGGTTACAATTCGGTGCTCTCATTGCTGTGGCCCAGGTTTGATTCCCGGTCAGGGAACAAAAAAAAAAAAAAAAAAAAAAAAAAACCCACAACGGGACCCCAAGATTCCAGCAGCCCCTTAGCTGCTGCTCAGGCACTCAGAAATGACTCAGGCACTTATATTAACTTCATGCTGTTTGGACTATGGCTCAGGCACATTGCTAGCTTGCTCTTACATCTTAACTCAACCCATTTCCATTAATCTGTCTGCCACATAGCCCGTGGCTCACCTGTGTTCCTTACATGTTGTTCCTTTGGACTTCTGCTTGGTCTGTCTGACTCTGCCCTACTTCTCCTACCTGTGCTCTGATTTCTTCTCCTAGTTTTTCTATGGTGCCTGTCATGGGCCAAAACAGCTCCTTTATTTAAAGATTGATATTCACAGCATACAGAAAGGCATTCCCACATCATAACAGATTACTTCTTATCTGCTGTTCTTTTGAAAGTCACAGTATTAATCACTGGATCCTCACAGCAGAACCAAGGGTCCATTGATGGATGAGGAATAAAGAACTGTAGGAGGCTGTAGTGATGGAATAAGGGAGCAGCTTGTCTGCTACAATACTAAGCACAGAGAACATTAATCAAAGCAGCCATAAAACAAAAACAAAAGACAAATCTTATCCAGTCCCACTTCAGTAGTGTACCTAGAGTCGTGAATTTGCAGATGCTCTAATAGAATTAAAGGCTGGGGCAAGGAGCCTGCATTTCAGCTGGGGAAAACAAAGAGTTCTGGGTATAAAGGGTAATGGTCATGTGATGGGAATGTGTGTAGCTCCACATTAAACTAAAAAAGGGGAAAAAATAAAAGTTTTATTTTATGTCTATTTACTTAGATTTTTAAAATATAAATGAAAAAAAATAGAAGTGTGTAGCTACAGATTCTGGCCTGTCTGGCCCAAGGTTCAGAGCTGCAGTCCCATAGACACTTAGTCTCAAATAATCACACAAAGGCTTATGTTAACTAAAAACTGTTCAGCCTATGGCTCAAGCTCAGCACTAGCTAGCTCTTGCATCTTAACTCAACCCATTTCTATTAATCTATGTATTGCCACGTGTCTCCATGGTTTATCTTTGTTCTATAATATCTTTCTTTCTTAGGTAGCAGCTCACAGAGCCTCTGTCTGACTCCACCCTCCTTCTCCTTTATCTATGCTCAGATTTCCCACCTGATTCTAAGATGCCATAGGACAAAACAGTCCCTTTATTAACCAATGGTATTCACACATACAGAAAGACATCCCACATCAAAAGTGGCCACAGAAGGATTATTTCCAATGTGCCCCTAAGAGGACAGCCTAGAGATTCAGGTTGCTTATTTCACTGAACCCTAGAAGCACCCAGATATGACTTCTGGAGTAAACCTTTGGCTAAAACAAAGAAATATTCACTAAAATCAATTTTTTTCATACCTACCCCATTAACAGGCTTTCTCATATTCCAGATTTGTTTCCTAAGTTGTTAGTTTGCTTTATTTGGCAGGGTCTTGCTGAATAATCCAGGCTTTGTTGGAATTTAGGGTCCTTATTCTCCAGTCTCCTGATGGCTGGGGTCACTGGCCTGTTCCCTCCACGTCCAGCCATGGGTGTCTTTTTAAAAACATTCTCTGGAGTCAGCTCCGCTGGTTTGTCTGGGGCTAAAGCTTTACCTGAGATGTGCCTCTTTCAGTGCTGAGCTGGGAAACATTAAGCTCCGTCTCCCAAGCTCTGCTTCTTCTCTCCCAGGGCTAGCAGTGAAAGCTGACAGGAATAAGGGGTATTTCCACAGCAAGACTCATGCCTGCTGCTGGACTTCCTCTCCAGAAGACACCGTGTGATTCCTTGGGCCTTTTCGGGAGCACTGTTAGCTGCTGCCGTATACCTAGTCGTTCATTTCACAGTACGGCTGTCTTGAAATCCTACAGTTCTGGTTCCACTTATTCATGCAGTACTTCCACAGAGAAAAACTCTTTCCATCAATTACTGAATTCTATTTACCATTTTTCAAACTAATGGGTCCAGTTCCCAGTGTTCTCTGAGGTTGATCAATCCAATTTCTTTGATTTTCTCATGAGCTCACAATTTTAAACATGTCTAATGTGTCTCAATCCATTGCACTTACTTTTTTTGTGATGCTCTGCTGTCTGATCTCCAGCTATAAGGGCTTATAAAAGTCAGCTCTTGAGCCCTTTTGACATGCTGTCATTAATCGTTCTTGATTTTTTTCCCTTGCTATCTGTCTGACAATTTGTTGTGGGCCAGGAACTAGCCAAGATTATTGGCTGCTTTCACTGGGAAATGTTAGTTTAAGATTATTCATCTGACTTCTAGAAATACTTCTCAACACTAGGCTGGTGACTGCTTCTGGCTGTTTTCAGTAGATCGTACTCTGCCCTTTAAATGGTAAAATACGGGATCAATGCAAAACATGAATTTTCAATTCAAATCTAGAGCACAGCCTTTGCTTCCTCTCTGCCATCTTGTTCCTTCTCACATTCTGAGACCGGTCTCAACAATGTTGAAGATGAGACTTGAATTTTTCTTTATTAGTTATTTATTTCACAACACAGCCCATACCCTATTGTCTTAGCATATTAAAATTAGTTTCCACATGTAATATTGCTACAAAGCGTTTTAATATATTTTTGAGTAGTTTTCTCTTGCTATGTAAAACACATTAGAATTGCACAGTTGCATTACTAGGTGTTGAGGTGACCTGGAATAGTCTCCTAATTAGTTAAGGATTTGATTGTGGCTTCTTTTCTGCTGGAGGTCTATCCTAGCCCTGGTGTGCTAAGCAAGTGCCCTCCCACTGAGCTGTGCTCTTTCTCACAATTAGTAGCTTTTAAGATGTCCTCTTTAAAAAGGTTAAGCTAGGTTAAAATCAGAACTTCTTTTGTTCTGTTCTTGAGAAATACTCAAAGTAGAAATTAAAAATAAACAAATAAATAAATAAAATAAAAATAAATCTATTCAAACAAATTAAGATGAAAAAGAATATCCAGTGGCTGGGTGTATGGAGTACTGTTTCCAGAGACCTTAGATCTGGAGAGCTCTGTCCTAACAAACTGTCTAAAAATCAGGTATAGTGTTAGGTGCAATGAAACTGTGGGAGGTGTGGCCTGTTTGGAGGAAGTGAGTCCTTGAAGGGTATATATTGCCCTTGCCCCTTCCTGGGTCTTTCTCTGCTTCCTGTCTATCAAGCAGTGAGAAACATTAGATATACACTTTTGCTACCATGATGCTCCTCGTCATGGGCCCAGAAGCTACTGACCCAATGACCATGAATAAAGACAGCCAAAAGTGTGACATAGAAAAGTAATTCCCCCATTAAATTGTTTTGACCACACACTTTGCATGATGCTGTAAGTCTAATACAATACCGTAAGAGTTTAATAATTAAAATCGAGAAAATGTTTCAAAAATAGAGGAAGAAAAATATATATCAAAATACAGCAGGATGGCAGGAGAGAAAGAAAGATTAATTCAAGGGACTGAATCAGTTGAAATTACAAGAGGATTAGGGAAAATAAAAGAGATGTCACCAGGGAACTTTCTAGAACATGTTTTTAGGTTTTGTGCTCATCGAAATGCTCAGTAGAATGGAGCAATGGACAAAGAACTCAATCATGTTATCACATTAAAAAGTTATTAATCTTGAGATAAAGAGAATATTTTTTCAAAGAAGAAAATTAGATCCATACAAACAAAAACATCTGCTGGCAGGGCAGGGTAAGTGGCTGTTGATAAAATGTCTGTCATAAAAGCACAGTGAGCTGAGTTTGATCCCCAGTACTCAGAAGGGCATGGTGGTGGCATGCATTTGCAACTTAAGCACTGAGGGGAGAGACAAAGACAGGCAGATCTCTGGAGCTCATTGGTCAGCCAGTTAATCAATCCATGAGCTCCATATTCAATTCAAGACCCTG
This sequence comes from Phyllotis vaccarum, assembly GCA_033318265.1. Taxonomy (NCBI): domain Eukaryota; kingdom Metazoa; phylum Chordata; class Mammalia; order Rodentia; family Cricetidae; genus Phyllotis; species Phyllotis vaccarum. The sequence continues at coordinate 69,542,674 of JARWLC010000014.1, read as the reverse complement.
TCAGAAAAAAAAAAAAATAAGGTAGAGAGAAATAGAGGCAGACATGCATGTCAACCTATGGCTTCTACCTGCATGTGCATGGGCACAGGACACCACAGGCAGAGACAGAAGAATTGTTTCAAGTCCAAGGTCAATCTGGACTACAAAGAGAGGATGTCTGTAAAACAAACAACAGTAAGAAACGGAAACCAAGAATATGCTGTCAGAACCACAACTTACTGATGATAGCCTAAAGTAGAAGACTGTGGAACAATGTTCCCCAAATCCCTAGAGAAAAAAATTACCAACTATGACTCCACCCCGTTCAAATTATTAATGAAGATAAGATGGCTACTTTTAGACATGAACTTAGTATTTATTATAGGTGGGGTTTTAGAAAGTTACTAGGAGAAATATTTTACCGACATTAAGGAGTAAACTAAGAATTGGTAAAAACAGATTTAATTTCCTTTCTGTTGCCGTGATAAAGCACTTCGTCTGAGAAAAAGATTTACTTTGTTTATACTTCCAGGTCAGAGGTCATGAATGCGGGACATCAGGGCAGGAACTCTTGCAGGAACTTGAAACATACACCGTGGAGGAACACTGCTTGACGGCTTGCTCAGGCTAATGCTTATTCTTCTACAGCTCAGGACCACCTGCCCAGGGGATAGGACCACCCATAGTGGAGTGGTCCCTCCTGCATCAATCAGCAATTGATATAATCCCCCAGTGCACCCATTCACGTACAAGCCAATCTGATCTAAGCAGTTCTTGGAAGCTTTTCTCTCAGATGACTCTAGGCTGTGTCAAGTTGACAATCAAAGCTAACGGGGCAGCTGAGAATCCAGGAAAAGACAAAACAACACGGGGGGGGGGGGGGGGGGTGCTGGTGGGGGAGGATTCTAGCTAGATTAAGTCAAGTTAGAACAGTAGAATTAAAAGTCTTAAGGAAGGGGATGCGCAAGGAAACAGACTTTCCTTGAAGATATCAAATGTACTTGGACGTAGGATTGATGGACAGGTGTCATAGTAGTTAAGAAGATTTCCTGGAGGATTTGTAAAATAATTAAATAAATTTAAAGTGAGGCATGTATTAACTCCAGAAAAACTTAAATTACAAAGGAAATAATTGTAGCACACTTTAATATTGTGTGTGTGTGTGTGTGTGTGTGTGTGTGTGTGTGTGTATGTATGTGTGTGTTTTCTAGTTAGAGATACTATTGCTGTGGTAAAGCACCACGACCAAAGAAACTTAGAGAGGACAGGATTTCTTTGACTTACACTTGCATATCACAGTTCATCATCAAAGGAAGTCACGACACTGCAGAAGCCTTGCTTCAAGCATTGCAGAAACCTGGAGGCAGAAACTGATGCAGAGGCCCGTGGAGGGGTGCTGTTTACTTGCTGACTCCTCATGGCTTGCTCAGCCTGCTTTCTTATAGAACCCAGGACCATCAGGCAAGAGGTGGCGGCACCCACCATTGTCACTACAGACCTGCCCGCAGCCTGATCTCATGAAGGCATTTTTTTAAACTGAGGCTCTCTGTGTTTAAGACAATTAAACACAGTGTGTACATACTAAAAGGGGGCCTCCACACACTCCTACCATGTACACTGTGGTATGTATATACACCTCCAGCAACCGAATAAATAAAATTCTATTTTAGTTTTTGAGATGATATACAGATTTCAATAAGTCAAAGATAAAAGGTCATGAAAAACCTGTTTAAAAAAAAAAATTAACATGTTTGTTTTGTGCCTCTCCCCAGGCCCAGAGCAGTGACCTAGGATGGAAATGGCTAGCCTCAAACTTACAAGGATGCTCCTGCCTCAGCTCTCAGTAAACCAGTGATACACATGAATCAAGTGTCAGGAAGAGAGTCAATGCATTAATAAACAACAACAAAAATAAATGGTCATACTGTCTCCTTATGCTATATTAGAAACACTAATGTTATAATCTTAATATTCAACAATAAATACAAGTCTGATGCATAGGATGGTTCAAAAATGTGCAAGAAGTATGACAGATGGATTTGTAAGCACATTTGCTCATACTGAAGTTGACGACTATTGTCACAAGGTAGTCTCTTATTTTGTCCCTTATATGTACTCTATTTTACACATTACTTTATACTTAGAAAATGTGCTAATTAACCTTCAGTGTTTCAAGGACTTGGAGTAGATAAAGCCGGCAATAAGCAGAAGTTTTGACAGTGTGCCTCTGTTTCCTCTTTTCCCCTGGTGTCTGAACCACACGTCTGTCATAAGCTTCTGGGCCTTGGTTTGAGAAAACTTAACTTTTTTAAGCATCACCTCAATTCATACTTTGCCCAGTCCCTTCAGGATGACATAGTTTGGATAGAAGAGGCAGAAGAAAGCTAGCTTCTAAGGTAAGAGTTTGAGCCTGATGATAGTACAGAAGTTTATGGATAATTACAAGGTTTAAAATGCTAGTAAGGTGAGTCAGATGAAATCCAAATTATTTGTAGACCAAGGACTCAACTAATGGTGAGTCACAGATTTTTTAATGCTGTGGGAACAGAGAGGAAGAGCAAAGGCTGGGTACCTAACAATAGAATTACTTTTGTGGTGGAAAGTTTCTTGTGGTGGATGATAAGCACAAGGGTGGTTGCTAGGTGATGTGAAATGATATGATGCTGTGAGGGCCTTTGATTCTCCTGGGTTGATTATCTGCAGAGGACAAACCACTGAGCTGGGTTGCTGGAGAGTAGAGTGAGCTGTAGAGCCAGTTAAGAGCCCTGTAGAGAGGCTGTAATAGAAATCAGAAGAGTGGGAGTGATCGCTCAGGGAGACAACATGAAGGCAGAGAGGGCATCTGGGAAGCCAGGGAGGGGGGCAGAATCAGAACTGGAAAGAGCTCCATCCTGTACCCAGCAGTGTCTCGGAGTGGGGAGAGGTGCTGGCAGCTGATGAGATCGATTGGGTCTGTTCACAGGTGGGTGTTCACTTGGGAGATCAGAGTAGAAGGTGGATTCCAAAGGCTTAAAGTGGCAGCTAGGCAGCATGTACTATACCAGACTTCTCAAACATTTCCCACTTTCGACCCCTTTACACCCAAGAATGTTCTCCATGACCCTAGATATGTAGGTATATAAAATAGTTTTTCAAACATTTACCATTAAGTCATAGAAAAGTTGACCTTAAAACAATTCTTTAGTATACATATTAGTTTATGATTTATTGAAGATAAAGCAGAGCTGCATCCTAATAAGATAAATGTGATTATTTCTATACCAGAGAATTAAATCTTAATTTAATGTTTGATTCACAGATTCAACAGGTTTCAGAGGTCATTTTATAATCATCGGTACTGACAACGCTACTTAGCACAACTACATAGGAAAGATGGCAGAAAAATTCTTGGGCTCTTTTAAAAAACTATTAGAAATTAGGCCTTAATTCCAAGGTCAATTACAATTTAATGATTTAAAAATATTACGTATTATTTACTTAGGTGTATATGTGTGTACTCCCACATGCCATACATAGATTGGGTATGGAAGACAGATGGTAACTTACTGGAGTATTTCCTCTCTATCATGTTGATCCCTGGGATTGGATTCGGGTTGTTGCGCTTAGTAGCAAGTGCCTTCACCTGCCGAGACATCTCATCAGCTTCCGCATCCTCAATTATACATAAAAGAAGCAAAAGTTTTCTTGCATCCATCTATTACTTATTCCCAATGTCATTCCCAGGCTACTGCGAGTCAGAATAGCACGGTAGAGGGGCATGGCAGAAATGTGCTCATCTATAGCAGTTAGGAAGCAGAAAGACAAGGTCAGGCAGGACAAAGCCAGGCCAAGAAGTTGTACCTTTCAAAGACATGTCCTCTAGGACTCATTTATTCCAGAAAGACCTGTCTCCTAATTTCTATGACCTCCCACGAAAATCGATAGATGGCAAATAGGTCCCGGGTGCAAACTACTGATGAAGTCTGAGCCCTCAGGAGCCAGTCTCCTCTTGAGTAAATTCACCAGTTGGAGACCAAACCTTCAACACAGGGGATGCTTTCTATCCTAACTTTAAGAGATTGTTTGGAAGTGTCTGAATTTCTTTTCTAGCTGCTGTGATGATAAAAAAAAAAAAAAAAAAAAAAAAAACTAGACAAAGCAACTTAATAGAGAAAGGGTCTATTTTGGCTCAAGGATCCAGGGCATAGTCCATCATTTCTGGGAATGTGCAGCAGGAGGCACTTGGGGGAGCTGACCCCTTGGCAACTACAGTGAAGAAGCATTGTGACAAATCTGTATGCTCAGCCAACCTTCTTAGTATAAAACCCAGAATCCCAACCCAGGGAATGTTGCCGTCCGCAGGGGTGGGCTTTCCCACTTAAGCTAATAAATATAATAACTAGTATAGATGTCTAGAGGCCTATTCTTCTGGTGATTCTATACACCATTAAGTTCACAGGACTCAATGAGATCATGTGTACAGACACTTAAAATGGGACCAAACCCACAGGAACTACTGAGACAAGTATTCATGGTATCTCAGTTGGGGTAACTACTGCTGTGATGAAACACCACGACCAAAAGCAACTTGGGAAGGAAGGGTTTATTTCACTCATAGTTCCAAACAATAGATCATTATCAAGAGCACCGAGGGCAGGAACTCCAGCAGGGCAGAAATCTGGAGGCAGATGCGGATGCAGAGGCCACTGTCTTACTCCCTCTGGGCTTCTCAGCCTGCTTCTTCATAGAACCCAGAAACACCGGCCCAGAGATGACAACACCCACAATGGACTGAACCTTCCCCATCAATCACGAATTAAGAAAATCCCCTACAGGCTTGCCCACAGCCTGATCTTATGGAGGCATTCTTTTTCAGGTAAGGCTCCCTTGACTCAGCTGACTCTAGCTGCTTTCCAGTGTACTTACAATCACCCAGCATACTTGGGTACCACCATGGCAGAGAAGGGTAGATCCTCTATTGAGGCACAAGGCTAACCTCAGGATCCCTCTAAACTAGGATTGTTTTTTCTCCCTTTCTCATTGTGTATTCAGCAGTCAAGGAAAACAACTGAACTTCCTTTGGAGAATTAATTGTAGACAAAACTGATTGAGTTATTGGGCTATTTCCGTTCAAGGATCAGAAATATAGACCAGAAAGGGACAATGGTGCAATGGCTGACTCAGTTCTGCAATTCCATTTCTTCTCCAGGGTTCTTTTGTGGTGTCCTGACAAAAGAATTTCTTGGACAATGTATTGAGGGACATAAAACTCAGAGGAAGAAACAAGTCTCCGGTTTTCAGTAAATAACACCCTACCATGTATTATTCAGCTTTGGAAATCTGGCTGAGTGAGTCTTCCGACTCTGAGCCATCTGATTCCACACTGAGTCATAAAAATACTTGACAGAAATAGGATGTGCTCAGCAGGACACTTTTTCCTCCTTCATTTTATTGTTGCAATGAAATCAAAGTCTAGCTGTGCAAAAGCAAAGCCTAGCTCCTCCTAGCTGTAAAGATTTAGTAGCCCCTAAACAAAAGTGCCAGATACATTTACAACAAGCCCATTGCTCTCCTAACTTTTGGGTCATGTTTCTGTGGAAGAAATGTATAATCCAGTGTACTTTTGGCAGCTTGTTCTAAAGATGCTAGTGAAGAATTTAAGTGAGGTGATGCGGTGTGTGAAGCCAGCATCATTTTATCAAGTTGTTTAAGGTGATCTGGTATGAAATAGAAAGTTAAACAACACTGTCAAACCAGAGAGTAAGAGCCCTTTAAGAACACTGCTTAAATGGGATTTTTATTCCCAGTTATGTATATAGGTGAATGTGTGTGAATGGTGTGTGCATGTGAGTGCAATACCCATAGAAGCCAAAGGAGAGTGTGGGATCCCTGGAACTGATGTTACAGATGTGTGTGAGCCTTTCCACATGGGTACTGGGAACAGAACTCCAGGCCTCTGCAAAACTAGCAAATGGCCTTAACTGTGGAGGCACCTCTTCAGCCCCGCCCCTTGTTCTTTCAACCTTGCCTTTCCTTCTAGTCCCAGTTGAAGAAATGCACAATGAGCCTATAAACTATTCTCTGAGGAATAAAGGGGAACCATAAGTGACCAACTGCAGCTTGGAAATTCACGTGGTCCATACGGTCAGGGTAACTATTCAAGAATCTGTTGTCCTTTAACTTTCCTCACAAAGTTCAAGGAGCTATGTCAGGACTCCTGGAAGCTGACGTTGAGTTGTAAGGATTGTCTCCATTGTAAATCTCTCACTGCTTCACAGATTTCAAATCTCAGTTCTAGGAAGAGATGGCTTGCAAAATGGGGGAAAAAATAATTCTTCAAAACTGTACATCAAATAAAAGATTAATGTCTGGAATCTCTGAAGAATCCCAAGAACTAAACACCAAAACCTAAATATCAAATAAGTTAAAGAACTAAAAATGTCCTCAAAAGAACTATAAATGGCCAGTAAATATTTGAAAAGGTGTCTAACATCCTTATCCATCAAGGGAAAGTAAATTAAAAAAATCTGGTGAAGATCTGGAGAAAGGGACTCCCTATATAGTGTTGATGGAAATGCAAACTGATCCAGCCACTATAAAAGTCAGTACGGTGGCGACTTGTAAAATATCATATGACCTAGATATTCCACTCCTAAGTATAAAAACCCAAAGAACTCCAGTCCACCACAGGATTCCTTACTGTCACACTACTAACAATAGCCAGGGGACAGACAGCCTAGATGTCCATCAACAAATGAGTGGATAAAACAAAACTAAGGTTTTCTATATTTATTTATTTATTTAATGTGCATTTGTGTGTGTGTGTGTGTGTGTGTGTGTGTGTGTGTGTGTGTGTGTTTGATGAAACTAGAGAGAGGATTGTGAGAAAGAAGAGAAAGATCTTAGTGCAAAGGGGAAGAAAGAAACGAAGTGTAATGAAATATATTAAAAACAAATACAAGGATTATTTGAAGGAAGAAAGAAAAATATCAAGATGGCTGCCGAAAGGAATAAAGGGAAAGGGGGAGGAGTCACAATGAAGTAGAGTGACAGATGCTTTAAAATTCCATGATAAAACCTCTTGTGGAAACTCCCTTGGCCAATGACCTTGAGGTGTCTGGCCTGGTAGGCATGTTTTTTTTCTGGATATGTGACTACTTAAAACTGAGTAGGAGTTACATGCTCGTTCTCTCTTGGGGTCGTTGGAGACTGGACGGCTGGTTCCATTCTCCCCCAGGCAGAATGGACAACTGCTGTTTACTTTGTTCTATATCTGTGAGTCTATTTCTCTCCATTTTATATCTTAACAAATCCTTGATACCGTTCAACAGGCTCTCATGGATTCTTGTAACAAATAGCACCCAATGTGGGGCAAGAATTTCCACCTAAAATCTGAGAGGGATTTAAAAAGATTCTAAAATGGAGCCAAGAACAGTTTCCTAACTCATGTATTTGTAGTACAGAGATGTATCCCCTGGCTTCCATGGGCTTCAATAGCAATATGGCCTCTAAAAGGCTGAAATACAAAGAGGGTTCTCCCAGCCACTGTCTGAGAGGCTTGGTAGTACAACCTCAGGATTAAAAACATAGCTCCAAGCTACTTAATACTGCTTCCCAGATATGGGGAGGTGTGGCTCTCATTGGTACCTGCACCATATTGAAAAGCTAAGCAGAGCAGAGCCAGCAACCAAAGCAACCACTTTCACCCTAGCCATGCAACTTAGCAGTTTAAAAGCTCTCCTGGTTAGAAAAGGATTATAGATAAACAATAACGATATATTCAGATGAAACAAACCTTCTAAACATGTTACAAGATGTTTAGAAATATACATAGGATTGAGAGAAAAGAAAAAGAATAGAGAAGTTCTTTTTAAGAAGAAGTAAAGTGATTTTTAAAAAGCCATGTAGAAACAGAAATAGGCAGAAAGTCTGAATACTGTATATTATTGTGTTGTCTTTGATATTTTTAACTACAGAGAGACATTTGTTGTAGGGACTGCTAAGCTAAATCAACATATATATTTTAAAGGTATTTTGACTTCAAAATTTGTATCTAAGGATATGTTACTTTGGAAAAGAGGTTCTTTTCCAAAACTTTTGTTTCCATAGAGGATGAGAAACTATGGATCCCTTCCAGGTTAATATGGTCCCATCAAGGAAGACCCTCCTTAAGTTTCCAGTGGAATTGATAGCCCAGATGATTCAACATCCAAAACAGCTTCAAGGCAGCTGGCTGAGATGATATAGCCTCACAGACTACTACAATCAAGACCTGACAATAATTCTAAATTTTCTCAGGATCTCTTTAAGACTACCAGTGCCCCAAATCATCAGGAAGTAGTATAGAAAACTACACCCAAATTCCCAAAATATTGTTTATAAATATTTTATTATTTTATATGGTTAAATGGCCATAGTCAATCTCTTTCTAAAGAAAAATGGGGGTTATGCTATAGAAATGAGAAAAAGATAAATTATGGAATCTACTTTAATTTGAAAAACAACTGTAATCTCAAAATACTTTTCATTGATATGAATTTTGGTTTATTGATGCAAATTTAGGGTAAATTATACTATACTGTAAATATATTTCTATTCTTGTTTAAGCCATTATTTTTATGCAGCTCATTTAAAATTGTAATACATAATTAAGAAATATAGACTAAGTCATTTTCGACAATCAAATTTATAGTCATGTTTAGTTACATTTTCTAGGTATACAAAGATATATTTTAGTTAGGTAGGCACTCTTAAAACACTTCAAAGACCTTCAGGATATTGCATTTTGAATGTTTTAAGAACTTAGACTTTTCTGGGCATTGAGAGACATCTGCTCCTGGCAGCACCAATCTACTTCGGAGAAGGTGATGGGCATCGAAGCAACCTGATGTGGAGTTTGTCTTCTTCATGGCAAAAATGGCCTTTAGGGCTAACAACTACACTTTCATTGACTGCTGACAATAAGCATACCGATTAATCCAGACGAGCATTACACAAGGAAAAGCAACTGCCAAAACTTGCCAAGACAGGGTAGGGAAGTCTTTCAAATTTTTCTGCTTCTGAAAATGATCTGTCAATATTTTAGGCCTGTATCCAAAAGTGGATGCCCCAACGTTGCAGAGAAACATGGGTAGCTATCCAGGAAGCCAGTTGTTTCTGTTGTTTCTTGCAGTTTTGGGAATCTGCTTGCTCATATTTCCTGCATACTCAGTTAATATTATTTTCCTTTTCAGGTCTTTGATGAGATTTAAGACTAGGCAATTATAGTCATGATACTCTTGTATTTTAGCTAAGAGCATTTTAGGTAGAGGATTTAGAATCTCCAGGATAGGACAACTATTGGAGTAATCTCTGTAACTTGCCACTTACCTTCGGCCCGGACATTTAGTATATGTTTCTTTCTTGATGTTGTTCGTATTAGTTGTAGTTCCATTTTTTTCATGGTATTATCCTTTCTTTCTTTTAGAAAATACTTAATAATTGTTCTCAATGCATATAACTTTGTATTGGGTTTAGAACCTTATTTAGACAAAAAGGGGGAGTGTTGTGGGAATTCACTTTGCCAATGACTTTGGGGTATTTAACCCAGTAGGTGTGTTTTATTTTTCTGGGTATGAGATAAGGGGGTGCATGATTGCTCTCTCTTGGAGAACAGTGGACAACAATGGCTGTTTACTTTGTTCTGTATCTGTGAGTATATTTCTCCCCATTTTATATTTTAATAAACCCTTGATACCCTTTAACAGACTCTTGTGGGTTTACTTAACAAAACCTAGGACTTGGGATGCCAACTTAAATATTGGTTATGTGACTTTGGATATATTGTTTTCTCTCTGGGCTTCTATTTTCTCAGTCAAGGTTCATTATCTCAGATGATTTAAGCTTATGTCAACTGGACATGAACAACTCAGTGCACATGGTTACCATCAGTTCAGAAAAGAGTGGTTTCCCTGAGGCTGCACAGGGGCCTGTTAAAGCACAAAGCTACTCCTCGGAATCTCTCCAAACTGGTATTATTTTTCTCTATTTCTCAATGTTTATTCTGCCATCAAAGAAGGAAGATGATTCAACTTCTTTGGAAGACTAACTGTAGACAAAACTGATTGACTTATTGGGCTATTTCCAGAGGTATATTCTGGAAAAATACAACAGTGAAATTGTTGACATAGTACTATAGTTACATTTCTTTTCCTAGGTTCTTTTGTGGTATCTTGGTCTATATATTTAAGTGCTTCTGTTTTCTCATTTCCACCAAGATTATGACGACAGTGATGATAATGATGGACATTTCATTCAAGATAAGTTTGAGAAGATTCAACTCTGATGAACTTAAGGAAGTTTGAGTCATACTTAATACCTAGTCTATGCTCATGTGAATATTCATCAAATATGTACTGAGCATTCTGTAATCAAGTACTGTCATAGGTACTCAACAAAACAGGCCAAGAATGTCATAGATCTGCAATCTAGAAAAAGACAAATAGTTGTGAATAGACCACGTGTTAATGTTACAAATAAGTGACATGAAACCAAGGGAGAAGAGACAAAGAGGACAGCAGTACCAACCAGGGCCTGGAAAAGGCTGAAGTACTGGAAACATTGGAGAGGCTTAAAGAACCTTCTTATGGTAGAGTCTGGAGTAAAAACCACAAGCTTGAGGGAATGAGCCAAATAAGTATGCAGAGGAAGGTACCCTATGAGCCATTCAAGACTTGAAGGCAAGCATCTAACATCATAAGAGAAGCTGGGAAGACAAGAACCCAACAGTGACAAATCCCTTCATTTACAGCTTGAAGGCTACTCAGAGCTTCAGTTTCAACTCTGGGTGACATGATGACATTCCTGAAAGATTTTTAAAAAAGGAGTGACCAAGTCTGACATGTCTCAAAGGAGCCACCCTAGCTCTCTAGCAAGAACAGACTGTAGGGGAGAAAGTCAAGTACAGTTACCTGCTGCTGAGACAGAGTATGAGACCCAACTCTCTGTAGAGCTTGGGGACAGGTGCTAGGCTGCTATACCTTGCTAAGTATAGTGGAGAATGTGTGTTCTGTATTGAATTTTCTTCAATTCTCCTTTGTAAACACCCTATCTTATTGTTTTTTTCTCTTCCTTTGAATATGAAATCACCATGAATTGGACATTCAAGCCTTTTAGTAGCAAAATACAGTCCTTCTCTTGTGCCTGGTAGCTTGAGAGCAAGAAGCTATCACCCCAGCAGCCCTTTCTCTGGCAACAGCTCAGACTCCCTCATGGCAGTCTGGCTATTTGGGTGTTTTCTAATTACTCTGGCAGCACTTCAGCTGTAAGACCATGACAACAGAAACATTCCAGAAGGCCTTCCTCCAGTTGGGGCTGCTTCTGACAACTTGCAGCTAGCTGCCTGGAAAAGTGGCATCCCAGCTAGGCAGCATTCGGAAGAGCCAGCCCTGGTAAACTTTAAATAATGCCAAGGCTATCTTCACCCAAGATGGCAGGACAAAGACTTACTTCCTCATTACTTCAGCAAGAAACCAGTGCTTAGTGAATCTGGAAGCTATGCTGTGATTGGTGGAAGCACAACCCTTTGTTTGCGTAGTATATCCAAGCCACAGTAGACTAATTACATACCATTTAAGTCAACAGACTAAGATTGTCCTGTGTTTTCCCTACATTGACTCTCATAGAATGCTTCGGCTAAATGGTGTTTTATCATGAGCACAGTGGACTGAGCCTGTAACAAAGCATCAGAGGCAGTGACAGCTACCATCTTGGTGGTGGCAGCATTAGCAGCAATGACAGTGGTATGGAAAGGGAGCTCCAAAGAGCAGACAAGGGCAGAAACAGGAGGAGACAAATGGAATGGATAACAAACACGAAGAGCAGCAGAATTGAGAGGGTGAGTGAGGCATAGCCAAGCCTACAGACAGAAAAAGGGAGCAGGTGAAAGTTTGCAATAATGGTCACTGGAAGAAAAGCTCCTGGAAGCTGCCAAGCTTTGAAGGCCAAGGATCCCAGCCCCCAAGTCTTGAGAGCAGTAACTAGCTGGTGCTGACTACTGCCGACTGCTACTGGCTGCTGCTGAAGGTTGAGGATTACTTTAGCTGCTGAGCACCAGGCTGCTGGCAATCAGATCACAGCAAAATAAACTTCCAAGTTAAGCACCTGTACTTCTCTGAATTCTAAGGCCTGAAATCATAAACATCTAGTTCTCAGAGTTTCCAGCTGTGAGCCTCTGTACTGCCCACCTAGCCAATAAGCCTTCAACACTCATAGACCCACAACTGTTGTGGTATGGAGGAGGACCCTTCCCCAGATTGGACAGCACTATCCAGTCCAGATGTCAAGAGGTCTGAGGAAAAGGAAGAGCATTGCCCTTCCCAACCTCCCTTCACTCTCTGCAGTGAGTACATTTCCTCTGTCGACGCTGCCACGCTTTGCCCATATCAGAACCCAGATTCTCTGCCTCCCAGGTAAACTGAGATCAGGAATCCTCCTACATCACCAAATGTCAACTGCTGAGGCATCCATCTTTAGGGACCAAGCAGATAGCAGGTTTTCAGCCTGTCTAGTATATGATCCCCACTTGTCTACCCAGCCTGAGTCAAACATAATAAATGTTCTTTGTCATATGTGTTCATTATCAGTTGTTTCTCTAGAGAACCCTGACTGGGATAACCACCGAACACTGGAGGTTATCGACTATTCCTCCCCTGCTGATTTCAATACCAGTCAAGCAAAGCCATCCCAGCCAGTGCATTGGTAGCATTGCCACTTCTGTGCATACAGAGAAAAATGCACAGCAGACACATGGATGGAGATGGGGTAAATAACAAAGGAGGCTAGCCCTAAGAATGGAAGAGGTAGTTGAATGTGGGGTGCTCCTGAGAAACTAGACTGAAAGATGTGAGTCAAGGAATCCAGCCTGAGCAGCTGGCAAGAAGGAATTTCTGTCCCCTGGAATAGGAAAGGCTAAAGACCAGAAAAAAGCAACAGTTCAGTCTAGCCTCTGAGGAAATCTTTCCTGCTTAATCTACTGTTGAATGCTGCTGCGTATTGATGCAAAGACACATTCTTGTTTTATTTCTCTCTAGCTAGCAGACCACCGCAGACTATAAGCTCTTCCTCCAAACAGGCCACAGGGTTACTACAATTTATCTGAGACAACTGCACTGTAGACTCATGGCACATACCACCCACACTTCCGGGGCTTCAAAGCCTAAGCAACCAAAGCAACAGTTATGTATTCTTCAATCTAAAATAAAATATGAAAATGGAGTGGTAGAGGAGAGATGCTCAGTTGTTGAGAGAACTTCCTGCTCTTGCAGAGGACCCAGGTTCAGGTCCCAGCACCTATGTCAGACACCTGATGACTGTCTGTAACTCCTGTTCCAGGAGGCGTAATATTCTCTTCCGGCATTTATTGGTATCTACACAGTGTATGTGCATGTATGCATACACACACACCTTTAAAAGATAAAAATAAAAGTAAAAGGAGAAAAGATTCTCCAATTTTGTGGAGTACACGTTTTTTTAAGTATGACCTAATGATTCTCTGGTTTTCCCCTGTATCTGTTATGTTTCCCTTTTCATTTCTGATTTTATTAATTTGGATTCTCTCTCTCTCTCTGCCTATTGGCTAGTTTGGATAAGAGTTTGTCTACCTTGTTGGTTTTCTCAAAGTACCGACTCTTTGTTTAGTTGATTCTTTGTATTATTCTCTTTCTTTCAATTGTATTGATTTCGGTCCTGAGCTTGATTACTTCCTTCCTTCTACTCTTTCTGGGTGAGTTTACTTCTTTTTGTTTTAGAGATTTTAAATGTAATAAGTCACTAGTGTGAGATTTCTCTGGGTTTTTTTTATGTAAGCATGTAGCACAATGAACTTTCCTCTTATCACTGCTTTCATTGTGTCCCATAAGTTTGGGTATGTTGTGGATTCATTTTCATTAAGTTCTAGGAAGTCTTTAATTCCTTAATTATTCCTTGACACAGAGGTTGTTAGGTTGAGAGATGTTCAGTTTCCATAAGTGGGCCAGCTTTCTGTAGTTCATGCTGTTGTTGAACTCTAAGTTTAGGCCATGGTGGTCTGATAGGATACAAGAGTTATTCCCATTTTTGTTTCTATTCATATTTGATTTATGACCAAGTATATGGTCAAATTTAGAGAAAGTTCAATGGGTGCTAAGAAGAAGGTCTATTCCTTTGTGGGTGAGAAGTTTTGTATGTATCTATTAAGTCCATTTGAGTCATAACATCTCTTCTATCCCTTATTTCTTTGTTAAGTTTCTGTCTGGTAGACCTATCCATTGGTGAGAGTGGGATGTTGAGGTCTCCCACTATTAGTGTTTGGGGTTTGATGTGTGATTTAAGCTTTAGTACTATTTCTGTTACATATGCATGTGCCCTTGTATTCACTTTTTAAATATAACACCAGTAGCACAGACACTGAGAGTAACAATTGATAAATAGGACCTCCTGAAACTCAGAAGCTTCTGTGAGGCAAAGGACACAGTCAATAAGACAAAACAATGGCCTACAGAATGGGAAAATATCTTCACCAACCCTACATCTGACTGAGGGTTGATATCTAAAGTATATAAAGAAATCAAGAAACTAGAGATCAAAAAACTCCCAAATAATTCAATTTTTAAAATGGGATACAGAGATAAATATAGAATTCTCAACAGAAGAAGTTCAAATGGCCAAAAGTCATTTAAAAAAATTCTCAACATCCTTAGCCATAAGGGAAATGCAAATCAAAACAACTATGAGATACCATCTTATACCTGTCTGAATGGCTAAGACCAAAACCACCAATGGTAGCTTATGCTGGAGGGGATGTGGAACAAGGGGAACATTCCTCCACTGCTGGTGGGAATTTAAACTTGTACAGCCATTCTGGAAATCAGTATAGCAATTTCTCAAAAAATCTGGGTATCTATCTACTCAATGATTTAGCAACACTACTCTTGGGCATATACTCAAAAGCTTCACATTCTTACCCCTAAAACACTTGCTCAACTATGTTCATAGCAGCATTATCTATAATAGCCACAATCTGGAAACAACCTAAACGCCCCTCAACTAAAGAATAATTTTTTTAAAAAAAAATGTGGTACATTTGCACAATGGAGTACTACTCAGCAGAAAAAAAAGACATCCTGAAAGTTGCAGGCAAATGGATGAAACTAGAAAAAATCATCCTGAGTGAGGTAATATAGACCCAGAAACACAAACATTGTATGTACTCACTCATAAGTGCATTTTACATGGAAAGCAAAGGATAACCAGGCTATCATACACAACCCCTGAGCAGCTAGGTAACAAGGAGGAACCTAATAGAGACATCCACTGATTCCCCCCATCCCCAGGATGGGAAATAGAGAATATCTGAGTAAATTGGGGACATATAAAGGGAGAGGGTAAGGAGAAGTGGGAAGAAAACATGAGGAAATGGAATGGTTGAGTGGGGGAAGCAAAAGAAAGGAAGAATTAAAAAAAAAACAGATATTGTGATAGCGGGAGCCACTGTGGGATTAGAGAGAAATATGGTGCTATGGAAACACCCAAGAACCCACAAAGATGAGCCCAGCTAAGACTCCAAGCAATAGTGTAGAGGTTGTCTAAACTGAGCTTCCCCTATAATCAAATTGATGGCCACTGTAGTTGTCATAGAGCCTTCTTCATCCAGTGACTCATGGAAGCAGATACAGAGATCCACAGCTAAGCACTGGGCCAAGCTCCCAGTCTAGTTGAAGAAAAATAAGAGTGATTTTATGAGCAGAGAGGTCAAGATAAAGGTGAGAAAACCCATAGAGACAGCTGACCTGAGATATTGGGAGCTCACTAACTCTGATTGACAGTTGGAGACCTTGCATGAGATTGAAGTAGGTCCTCTGAATGTGTGACAGTTGAATGTCATCAGCAGTTTATGGGGCCTCTGGCACTGAAACGAAAATTTATTCCTAGTGCATGAACTGGCTTCTTGGAACCCATTCCCTACAGAGAAACCCCTTGCTCAGCCTTGATACTGGGGGAAGAGGCTTGGTCCTTCCTCAACTGGATGTGCTAGACTGCATTGATTCACGCAGGGAGTCCTTAACCTCTCTGAGGAATGAATAGAGATATGCAGTGACTGGGAAGAGAAGGGGTGAGGGTAACAGTGGTGAGTATGCTAAAAAAAAAAATTAAATAAAAAATATATAATTAAATAAAAGTAAAAAAAGATGGTATAGTGAAATGGTTCCGTGGTCAAGAGCACATACTGCTCTTGCAAAAGACCTTGGTTTGGTTCTCAAGTGGCTTTCAACTGCCTTTCACTCCATTACAGTAATTTGATGTCTTCTTCTGGCCTTCACAGAAACTGCACTCATGTGGTGCACATATAGACAAGCAGGCACATGCATGTATATGCATAAATAAGAATAAATTGCAATTTTTAAGAAAGAGAAGTGAAAAACTGGAAGCTAATGTCATTACTTCTTAGATCTAAAAATACCAACTCTATATTAAAACAAGAAATCTACAGAACAGAATCTTGGATTACAATGCAGAGGTACACTTAAAATACACTCCTAATAGAGCATTAAGGTGATATTTAGGGCCACTGTGGAAAAATCGTTATGAGAAACAGCCCTTCAGGGTTGAGTTTTCTGGATCCAAATAGACTAAGATCCAGCTCGGTATATAGCAATCTTTCTCCAGAGGACTGGACCTCACTTATTCTCCCAAATAAAGTCAAATTCCCCTACTTTTAAGATACATCTGGAGTATTGTCTATATCATGAGTCAGCGTATGTTTCTATCCGGCTTTTTGGTCTGCAAACTGCTGGAACTTCTTGATTCTTTCACAGACAACACAAAGTCAAATCGTCACCTCTGACAAGACTGAATTTAGCTAGTAGAGGACAGGTTGCTGAACCCTGATCATCCTCCACATTGTCTGGAAACTATTCTTGTCAAGATTACAGTGACCTCCACTTGCCCATGGCTACGTCTCAGTCCTGTGTACCCTGACTACCAGCAGTGTTTGCCCACTTTTCTCTTCTTGAGACTGTTTCTTCCTGGGCCTCCATCACGTTAAATAAAAAAGTAGAAAAGAAGTATGGCAAAATGGTTCCGTGGTCAAGAGAACATGCTGCTCTTGTAAAAGGCCTTGGTGTGGTTCTCAAGTGGCTTTCAGCTGCCTTTCATAGTAGGAATGTCTTCCTACTATGCCTACTCCATCCTCTAAAAAAAAAAATCTTTTAAAATAGATTTCCCATCATCTCCACAGTTCTTCATACAGGTCAGCATCTCCTTTATATTTACATTCATTCCCGAGTGCTCACTGAGTCTTGTAACCTTAAAAATAATTTATAAGCTGATCATTCTCAAATTTCTATTTCCAGCCTCCAAACTTTCCCCGGAATCATACTTCTAAGGGCTTATTAAATTCCCCTAGCTGCAGTCTAATGCCTTAAACTTATACTATCCAGAACTGAACTCTGCAGCTAATGGTTGTTCTGTCTTTTAAGCTTCTCAATACTTTGAAGTCTTCCATTTCCTCCTTTTCTCTCCCACCCTGTATCTAAGACAAGTTCTTATAGAACTTACCTCATGCTATATTGTCCAGGTTTCTGCTCGTTAACCCTACTGCTGCACAGTGGGCTTAAACACACTCCCCTCTCCCTGGAAAACTAACGTAACCTCTTACCGAATTTCTCTGTTTCCCTTTTTCTTCTTAAAGCCAGCTTCAGCACACACATCACCTAAAAATCACTTCAAAACATGAGGTAGGTTGTGTCATTAATTTGCCAAAGTCTTGACTTCACTCATTTTCTTACCATAGAGACTAAATTAGTGGCAAAATGTGACTCAGTGAGGAAAGGTTTATCTCAGCCTATGGCTGGAGAGATACAGCCTCCATGGCAGAGAAGGCCAAACTACAAAAGGATCTCGTCTTAGTCACAACAGCCGGAGCATGAGACTTCTTGCTTACATCCTGGTGGCCAAGAAAAGAACATAAAGGGAATTCCTTATTGAATTGGCGTTCTTCTTTCCTCCCTTTTATAGATTCCAGGCCTGTGTGACAGTTCCATCCACTTGCAGGAAGGAACCCTCCTCGCTAGTTAGTTCTTTTTGAAACCTTATAGACAAACCCAAAGGTGTGATTCACTAATAGCCTTACCCCAATAACATTTATAATAAAAATTAGCCTTCCGAATGTCCATTTTTTGCTGCTTTTAGTGTCTTCCATGTACTCTTTGATTCCTTGTGCCTCAAATTCACTAAGTGACCCCCCCTACCAGGGCAGCCTCCTTACCCAAGATGTATGATTCTTCCTCCCTAAACCATTCTTTCCTTAGATGCTTATGAGGTTCTCTCTTCTGGTCTCATTCTCACTGAAATCTATTCACAAAGCCCAATCACACCCATCCTCTTGCCTCCTTCTTCCTGTAACACAAATTTGCTCCTAATGCAGATTTCTCTGGAACATCAGTTATACAGGGTGGCTGGTCCACCTGTTTTAAATAGGGCTGTACCCTAGCACCCAGAACAGTGCCTAAGTAGAGGAAGCCATGTGTACATATTTGAAAGGTTGATATTCATAAGGAAATGGTTTAATGTGCAGGATGCATTATGTAAACAATAATATTTCTTAGGCTGATAGGAATTGCAAAATCTGGTCAATAGTACACATATGGGAATACACACGTATTTAAGGGCTTCTGTTGAAGGACTCAGTTCTGAGCTTTGGAGGTCTTTTGAGTTCGAGTCTCATCAAATGACCATCTCAGTGACCAAGGCAAGTTACATGAGGCTGTTGTACTTCAATCTTGTTTTATAATAAGATTAAAAACCATAGCAAATAGGGCAGCTGTAAGAATAAACTGCTTAGAACTGGCTTGTTACATTGGAAGAGGGCAGTGGCGGCTTGCTGGGGTTATGAGGATGTTTGTACAGGACTAAGGAATCTCCCTGGAAATAACGCCTTCCTGTGCTGTACCCGGAAGCCTTGGGGGTACCATCTTATTTTTCAACACTGACATTCCTCTTTGTCTCTTTCTCCTTTTTATTTATTTTCTCTTACTGAATGGATTTTTTTTTGAAATGTACCTTATATTATTTTTGAAACAAAGTACAACGTGAATAAATAATTCATACCCTGCTGTGCATATTATATACCCTTAATAGATGTGAATAAACCAAAGGCTTTATGAAGAAGAAATAAATGAGTGGATCAAAACCCAAACATTTCTCCTCTGGCAGGGCTTAAATTCACCTCCCCAGATTCTTTATGGAAAACAGGCAGGGAGGAAAGATGCAGTAGAGGCGACAAGATCCAAGCATCTCCATCATGAACAAGTTTATCACCATCCAACTACTGAAAGATTATGCAAATGAAAGACTAACAGTGTTAAGTGCCACACGAATGTTGGCTGATGTTATTATAACAGTCTGGCCTAATGATACCCCAAGGTTCCTGGAATAACAAAGATGTGCTAATGAAATGAGGCTACATATTTTTAGAAATACAATATGAAGTGTGTATCCGTAATTCTCCTCAAATTCCCCATGTAATTAGCTTTTACAGTGATTGCTTCATTGGTATTGCTCTCTGTCTATGGCCCTTGTGAATGTCTGAAATATGAAACAGGTCTCGCCATTGCTCTTCACAAAAGATTTTCAAGACTTTCCAGATTGTAATGTCAACAGTCCCATAGATTCTGCTCTGTAGAAAAAGAACAGTAACTGTTGGAAATTGCCTAAAAAATTTTAAATCTCTAGAAACTGTCTTAAGGACCTATAAAAATGAAGAAACATTGATTCAAGAAAATCTAATATCTTGGCTGATAAAATAAAAGTCTGGGGCATTCCTCTGCCTTTCATCTCAGCATGATGGAAGCTCATTTTGATAGGATGGGAATAGTCCATGAACCCATCAATAGACCCAGCACTGTTCCCACCCAAATCCCAACCTACTGTTCCTTCTTTCCTTCATTTTATCTATTTATTTTTTGTAAAGGTGAGGATAAATTGGTAAATTGCTCCTAACAATAATATGAAGCTGTGAGGGATCCAAGAAAGCCAGATAAATCTTAACAAAATAGAATTATGTTCTCCAATTAAAAACTCAGCGCAGAGCCACAGTGTCTCAGCAGAGCAAGGACACACATATAGACCAACACAATAAAACAGAGTCTGGGCTCAGGAGACAGCTCTGAGCTGAGGCAATTGCTGGGCAAGGCTTGGGGTCAGAGGTCAGATCCCTGGAACCCACATAAATGCCAGGTGGACATGGCAACAGCTCCACTTATAGCCCAGGATGACAGAGACAAGCCAGAGCAAGCTGACAAGGGAAATTTATGGGCAAGCTCTTGGTTACACTGAGAGCCTCACCAATGAATGAGGTGGCTGAGGGAATCAAGGATGATTCTCACTGTCAACTTCAGGCCTCCACATGCACATACATGTGTACACACACACAAACATATATATACATAGATGCATACTGCACAAACATATAAGTGGGAAAAAACTGACAGTCCAAAAATAAACTGATTACACAAAGCAATTGATATACGATAATGTCCAAACAATTTTACTGGAGAAAGTGTTTTCTTCTCACCAATCGTGCTGGGACAATTGGCTGCCTACATGTGAAAGAATAAAGCTGGGCTCTAAATAAGACCCAACTAAATTGTTTAGAAGAAACTTGGCTTAGATTAGTCATGAGCCTGGAATTGTTCTTTTTCCCTTCTTTCTTTTTTGAGTTATGACACGTAAAGCCTCATAAACCAAACACAAAATTATTGAGCCTTATCAAGATTAAAAACATATATACTATTTTGAGCTCTCCTAAGGATGCTCTGAAGAAAGTGAAAATATGGCCCACATAAAGAAAGGAACAAAATATTTGAAAGTGGTGTAGTTAAGAAGACCCTACTCAGCCCAAGCCCACAAGCCCAGCCAGTGTCCTGGCCCAGGCAGGCTGATACCACCATGATAAACAGGTATGCGGTAAAGAACTGGGAGAGAAGTGGGGTGTGCTTTGTGCACTGTGGAGAAAAGTGGAATTGAAGATGGAAAGGTGATGAGGAACAGGCTGATGTGGGTGGCCTAAGCTGCCACCTTGCACCATGTGATGTCTGGGCCTGTGCTGTTGCCAAGGACCATGTGTGGTTCACGGTCCTGCCACAGCAGTGGTCTGTGCTGATAAACGTGGCCTGTGTTATCGCCAAAGGTCATAGGGATGCCCGGGGTCTGGGCTGCCACCTAAGGTCATGTTGATGTCTGGGCCCAAGTTGAGGCTAAGGGCCATGTCTGGGTCTGTGATTCTACAGCAGCCGGCCGGCACTCTCGGGGAGTTGGCGCCACCTCTCACTGTGCTCTGGGAGAGCTAGCCGTGTGGTATGGGTGTGAGAGAGCTGGCTCTTACCATTGTCTGTGGGAGACAGTCCAGGTGAAGCCCAGACTGACCAACTCAACTACCATCCCAACCCACATCCAGGGCTTTCAGTTGGCCCAACCCAACATCTACCCCATCCATCTATTACCTGCTAGAGTTCATGAAGGGGCCAGTCTTGCGGAACGATACGTGCAGGATCTCCAAGACTGGGGCAATAGCAGGATTTCTGAGGATCCAGTATTGATGGTGTACCAGAAGCAAGGGGGCCTGAACCTGACAAACAATTCATTGCAATTAACATTTGTAAGTAAAACTGTTTGGACCAAACTGTGTGACACAGTGCAGCTTCCAAGGCCACCGTGACAAATGAGTATGTGATGGAGACGTGGGAAAGATGAAGGAGAGAAATGCTTTTCTGGGTTTTTTTCCTCTTATTTGTTGGTTTTTCTTCCTCTATCTCCCAAGTGCTGGGATAACCAGCCTGCACCATCACCCCTGTCTCGCCGTGCTGGAGATCTATTCCAGAACCTCACAAATTCTAGGAAGACCTTCTACCCACTGACTACCTCTCCTCCCCAGACTGTTTTCTGTCATCTCTACCACTAACACCCAAGCTCAAGCACAGGTAAGTAGTAATGCCTGGGAGGTTACAAGAGTGGAGGGTAGATGTGAAAGGACTGGGAAATTAGTGGGATTGGAGTGTATGATGTGAAATTCTCAAAGAATCCATAAAATATGAAAAAATGAAGAATCTATCCAGAATATATTAATAAAATTAATCACAGACTAAACAAAGGACTTTTGTAATGCACAGCCAAAGGACAGGGCACCATGTTATAGAAGGCAAAGTTTTCTTTTCTTTTTATCAAACATTATGCACAGATAGTCAATAAGCACATTAAGACATTAGCTTTATTACTTACTGAGAAATAAAAATCACAAGGCATGTAAACTGCAATTTTAAAAAGACAGACTATCAAACATTCATCAGAATGCAGGGGGCATGGAGCCTCAGACCATGGGTAAAACTGTGTCACCACTGAAGAACACGCCAGCAGTTTTGTCCAAGAGTGAAATATAAAGCTGCTGAATGACCCCGTACCTCCACTCCATATACAAATGAAGGGTGCAAGTGTAAGGCGTCCCCATAGACCCATGCACAGCATTACTTACCTGTGCTTGGGCTTGGGTGTTAGTGGTAGAGATGGCAGAAAGCAGGCTGTGGAGGAGAGGTAGTCAGTGGGTAGAAGGTCTTCCTAGAATTCATGAAGTTCTGGTATAGATCTCCAGCACAGCAAGACAGAAGTATGATGATACATGCTGGGTGTCCCAGCACTTGGGAGATAGCAGAAGAAAGATGAGAGTCCTGGTCCTCATTGTCTACTTAGTCGGTTAGTTACTAAATGCGTGAGGACTGACCTTCTGGAGAGGAGAGGAGAATTCACGATTAAAATGTATTAGTTCAGCAACATATTGAGTGATATATATATATATATGTATATATATATACACACATATATACATATATAGTATACACACACTCACTCACTCACTCACTCATTAGATGTTTAAGCAGACAAGTGTTTCAGGAACTTTCTCACTGTTTATGTCATCAAAGCACTGAGAAAGGCATGCATTATCTCCTTTAATACCCCAGCTGCTCACGAGGAAGTCACCATTAATGCTATTTACATTTCATAGCTGGGAAAATCAAGGTGGTAATAACTCACCTGAGTCATACAGCACATACCAGCAGAGTTGAAATGACAGCCCAGGTGCTCCTAGCTCTAACGTCTGGGTCCTCTCTGTATTCCTTCAAGATACGGTGGTCTCTACCTTTGAGAGATAGATGTGGCTTTCAAAAGAGAAGGCTCATGCAAATCTTGGCACTGAAATCAGATTGGGTGTTCTTATTTATCAGGTGTGAAATTGATTTTTAATGCTGGTAAGCACAAGCATGCTCCTCGTTAGAGCCAGATTTTCTCGATGGCTTAAAGAAGGTTGAAGAGCAGCAGCTGCTGCCTCCCCATGCATACTCCTGTACAAATGCATGACACTGCTGACAGTTATGTGACAGCCTGGCTGCATAACGGCCTGCCTAAGTATCTAGATGGACATTTTCCTGGTTTTATTTGAGTGAATGTCTAGACCATAGGACTGAACAGAGAGGGATTCCTTCCCAGTGCAGACAGGACGATCCACCAAGCTCCATGTTGTGCAAATAAAGCAGAGAAAGTTTAACTTGTTCTCCACAGACTATCATCTTATAGTGTGTATGTGGGGGGAGGGGGGCTCATGCATAAGAGTTATGTGTGTGCACATTGTGTGCGCACTATGTATTTGCTTTCCTTAGGATATATACACATGTACATACTTGTGTTAGCGACATCGAGGGTAACAACAGAGCTGACAAGATACACATTGTTAAAGAAGGATCTGCTAGGCTGTCTCTCATGATGGCATCAGAACAGCGCAGCAATAGATGCCTTTCTAAAGAGAAGCCAGGAACTCAGTAAAAGCAGGGTGCACACAGCTGGATATTTCACAGACTTTCCTCAGTGAAGCAGTCAGCAGCAGCAACAGGGGAGAGCTCACAAGCCAGCAAAAATGCAAAGACTCCCCTCTGTCGTGTCTTTTTTTCTAGACATAGTATCGTGGTTGCTATCAAATGTGCTTCCCACATTTAGCATTGATGTAAGAATTGCAGACATCAATCAAGGCAGTTGAGATACACCTGCCCACCACATCCCAGAACATATACACAGGCCAAAGTGGGGTAGACCATCCTTCACTGGGGCTCTCTTCTCAGACACTTCTAGGTTAGGTTATGTAATAGTGACAATTACTATTATAATACACAGACAGCATGTTCTGCAGAGATAAATCTTTGTATTTATCACACACACACACACACACACACACACACACACACACAATATTTGTTTTGTATCTCAGTACCACTGATTCAGCTACAACCCTGTTCCAGCATCCCTAAAACTAACTCCAGCAAATACAGGAAATCTCAGAGCCATTAGAAACCTCATGTCATTTCACATTATAAAACACCAAAGGAAAGGAAGGGGCCAGAGTTTGCTCATTTAGACCTTGGTTTTTAATTCCAAATGGAATGGTGTCCCTGGACAGTGATTCTCCCAGGCTTCAAGGCATTTTAAAGTAACTGTCACTGTGATCATTTGCATAATTTCCACAGAAGTCAGCTAGGAAAACTTAGGTGACAAGATGCTATATGAATAAACAAAAATGTCCTGATGGTGTGCTCTTTTAGAGGGCTGTACAGTTTAGAATAGCACACAATGAATTTGCGATTCCTATCAGTCTGTTAGGATAGCTCTGACTGTCTATAAGAAAGGGGAAGGAAGGAAGAATGAAAGGTAAACCAGTTATCCCAATGGTACAGCTGCTGAATGCCTGGAACAACGTCTGTCCAGTCCACACAGACAAAAACCTAAGGCTGTTCTTTGTCTTCCTTAAACTGAACAGTGTGAAACAGAAAGTTCTTGATGCTGTGTGAACTGGCCAGATGTCAGTTCTCTTTCCCACGATGAATGATCCATATAACTACAGGTAAAGGAACACTGAGGAGGGGCGTCCACGGGCTTACTAATGTGGTGTGCTAGAGACTGAAGTATTACCGTACAACATCTATGCTGTCAGTAACCACCTTTTTCTGGTGATTGTAGACAGAATGAAAATCTCCCTGATCCATCTCCATCTCACCAACTTACAACATCCTCCTCCAGGGAACCTTGAACCATTTATTCTACCAAATCAACCGTTGACTCTGTAACTCCGTTTCACTGTTCATCTTCTGGAATGTTCTTTCACTGTTCTTCTTGCTTGAAATTCTTTACTTTCTAAATATAACCCTTTCTTTTCTTACTCAGTTTCTTGTTTTGTTGAAAAATATTCTTTGTGAATTCCCCAAAAGAGCAAAGAAAATATACTTTTTTCAATCATTGAAATACCCAAAATGGATTTAATTGTCCACACATCATTAATTATATAGTAAGCAAAGAATACTGTTCCAAAAATAATTCACCTTATATTTGGGGAAACACTTAATCAACTGTGCTTTACATATGGAGTCACTATGATAAAGGCACTTATATAAGGATATTTAAAACTGCACTCAAAATATCTTTTTCTGAGCCTTTTACTAGATTTCCCATGGATACATTTCTATACTTCCCTGCTTTGGAGCAGGAGTCAGTGTCTTTGTCCCTGACACTCTGGAAGTGAGTTACTGAAGGGTCTAAGAGTCTTCAGTGAAAAAGGAAAGTTTACCTCACACTTTCTCTTCCAAGACAGTATCCTCTTTAAGTCTGTTTATACACCTCTGCTCAGTTTCCCCCAAAACAAACTTCAGTCACTTCCTGAAATAGGCAATGACAGCTCGGTATTGGCAGTACAAAAAACTGAAAGGCTGAATATGTACCTTGCCTGGCATGTATGAAGCCCTGGAATGAGCCCCAGCTCTGCACACCAGTGGTGTGGAGGTGCACACCCACAATCCCAGCACTCAGGAGGTAGAGGCAGAAATTCAAGGTCATTCTTCAGGCATATACTAAGTTCAGTGCTAAGCTGGCCTCTGCAAGACTTTTTCTCAAAACAAACCAAAGGCTGGGGACAAGCTGCTTAGTTCCTGAACTTTCTAACTGTTCTCAATTCCTATATAGACCCCTGCATGTCAGAGGTTACTGGGTCTTCCAAGTAGCCAGACTATCAGGGTTTCCAAGAGAGTTTTAGAGGTTTGTTCATAGTGTACACAAGGTTAGCACTTTAGTGTTGGACATTTCAAAGGCCTGAGAGAGTAAAATTTAGTCTACACTTCAAATACTTAGCTAGATCCAAACTGGTACAAACATGACTGCCTGGAGATCAATAAATAAGACTTCTGAAAAATTCAGTTAACTTTTTCAAATGGAAATGGATCCATTTTATATAGTCTTGTTATTTGCAAATATGGGTACGAATTTTATATTTGTTTTAAGTAAATAAAATTAAAATAAAATCTGGCCCTGTCCCTACCCCTTGACAGAATACGTACCTCTGGCAGCACAAAGCACACAGACCAGAGCAGCTGGCAAAGAGATTCAGGAACTGCGTACCAGGAGGAGAAGGCAAGGGTGGGTAGCCTACAAGCAATAGAGTCTAAAGAACAAGGTGTTAAATACCTCGACATAGAGGGTGGCCGCTGGAAAAGAAAAAGGAAGTACGAAGCAAACCAAAAGGAAATGGAAGTCCTGCCCTTGCAGGCTGGTAAAAACTGAGAGGAAGTGGCAGGTGGTCCTACGGTAGACCATCTACCAACTGAGAGGAAGTGGCAGGTGGTCCTACGGTAGACCATCTACCCTCTACTACACATAACAATTGACACAGCACTGGAGGGCACCAGGAAGGATGAGCAGGGATAGCATGAGAAGGTTTGGGAGGATGTGAAGCAACTGGCAGAGAAGCAGGGGACGGCAGTGAGCAGACCTTCAGGAAGGTTTTACCTTATACCCCCAAAGTCTGAGAGTCTTTCTAAGGATGATATGGGATCCTGCCTCTGTAACCTACACTGTTGGGATTGGGGGGAGCGTTTCTTCTTTCTTGTGGGTTTCTCCTCGCCCAACCCCATTGACAGCTCATAATCAAATATTGTGTTTTTGATCCAGTCTATAATTCTTATGTTAGCAGAATTTATCTGTTTCCAGGAAAGATGAACATTACATATAGTGAAGCTAATAAAAGTTTAAAAGGTAAAATAATCATAAAGTCTGATGCCCATGAATATATTATTGAAGGCTTCCATTTTGCTGATGTTGCTTTTTAGGCTTTTTGTTGTTGTTGCTGGGGTGTGTTTGTTTATTTGTTATGAGACAAAGTCTCATTGTGGAGCCCTGACTAGCCTTGAACTTGTGGTGTAAATCAGGCTGGCCTCGAACTCACTCAGATCACTTGCCTCTGTCTTCAGTATGCTGGGATTAAAAGTGTGCACCACCATGTCTGCTGGGATTGTATGAAGTCACTGGAAACGAAGTACTTCCCTTTTAACTCCAAGTGACAAGACTCCTCTAAGCTCCAGTAATAGATCAGCAAATCCCTGGGATTCAGACACTCTACTGCTGCCCGTACTCGTGTGGGCTCTGTTTGCTCCTGAGGTGTGTTTATTGTTTGGTTTGATGTTTTGATCTTCTCATGACACAGCAGAATTCAGGTGTCACAGATTTTTCCAGTTTAAAAGAGCAAACAATCTTAGAACACAGAAACACCATCTCCCCTCTGCTTCATTTTAGTTTGATAACATGCGATGTGACCTGTTCCGGGCACTTGCTTTGATTCTCTGTGACACGAGTTCGAAGGTCAGCTGTGTTCCCAGTTTTGGCTTTCTTTCTTACGAGCCACATGCTTCAGATTCTTTGCTTACTCTATGGGAGAAATATCTTATGCGCTATACAGGCTTCTCACTCTGTTTCTGCCTGATATAGAGGACTGCACAGTCTTTTTATAGAGTGAAAAATCTAGATGTTACTGAAGCATTTATCTGTATGTCCCCTACCCCTCACCGTTAACATCAGAATATCATACTCACTGTGGATGCCCTGGGCAGAAGATAAACACATGGGCAAAATGCCACTGAAAGATAATCCAAAAATACTTTCAAGGAGAGACGGCAGTGCTGTGCGAAGGAAGGATTAATCAGGCAGGAGCACTTGTGTGTGTCTAAGTCAGTGTCCCACTGTGCCCTCTCATACCACCTGGGTTTTCCTTCAAGCTGTTAGGTCGATTTCTAACTAGGAGTATATTTATGGAATCACACGCATAATGTCTGTCTGTGCCACAGCTTCCTTGCTCCTTTGCTAGGTCAGCGTCTGCAACATAGTAGGTTCTTGATAAACATTTATTAAACAAGTAAATGAATATTCTGCAGTGTGGGAGGTCTGGCAGTTTCTTTTTCTCTTTAGAATTTGAAGTTAGCTCCTTCTCTTTGGGGAAAAGAGCTTTTCAGACTTATGGGGGATTTAAACTTTTGGGGTATATCTCAGTAATACTGAGAGTCATTTTTTTTTTTTTTTTAAGAGAAAGAACATGTGACGAGAGATCAGAAAGCAGGGGATCATGGGAAAAACAAGAGGTTCAGAGATGTCCAGCAAAAGGAAAGAGTTAGCTTTTCCCTCATTGGAAAATTCTAGTTTCTCAACTTATAAAGACAAAGAGAGTCAAATGGGCCAAATCTTCTTGCCTCAGAGGTTTCAAGAAAGACAGAGCAGGGAGCACAGGAAGCTTCCTAGCAGATTGGCAGTCAGGATGCCTTGCAGCAGGCCCCCACCAGCTATAGGACTACAGTGGTGTGGAGCATTCTCATCACTGGCCCGTGTGACTCAGTGGAGTGACAATCTACTTCACAGAACAAAGAGAAAAAGGGAAAGAGAGAAAAAATAGTACTGATGAGCAGACTGGCCCTGTGGAGTCTCACTTTCAGTTGTGACAGAGCAATGCCACAAAGTAGCTGGTGAACACGGGTTTGATGCTGATTCGTTTTTATATGTCTGCTGCAATTTTAATGTGAAATTATACATATTATTTATTATATATATATATTTAAAAAAACCAAAAAACCCAGAGCTTTCTCTGATCAGTTCTACTTAGGTTAGACTTTACTGATAGGCCATGATTTTCTGATCCTTGATAGAAGGTAAAACTATCTCTGCACATTCACTAATAATTTGTAAAATGGGGCCTTAACAAGACCCACAGGGAAATCAGAATTGGAGGGTTGACTCTTATCCCATAAGGCTAAGAGTTAGACCTTAACCATCTCATAGATTTGCCCTAAGCGTAAAACCGAGTCCATACAACTATTTAACTGACAACTAGGAAAAAAAAAAATAAACATTTCTCATGAAAAATAAAAACCCAGAATCTCAAATACATTGTCCATAAGGTCTAGTATATAACATAAAATTGCTAGATGTTTTAAGAAGCAATGGGAATGCCACTCAGTCTGGAAGGCAGCACCAAACTAAAGTCTCTTGCCATAAGACACTCCTTATGACTAGAAGCACAAGTCTGCACAGAGGTGGTGGCCATGTGGGCTGTACTAATGAATGCAATAAATGAAAATAAAAAGCAACCATAACCACGACTTTCCAGAACTCTGAGACACAATCAAAACACCAAACCTAGAATGTCTTGGTCTAGGAAGAGGTGAGACACATACTGAACACATAGAAGACTGTTGTGTAGCACAAGGAAGCCTATAATTTTCTCTGAGGCCCAATTTGGTCTTGATCCTGGAGTTCTCTGCCATGACGGCTCAGTGTTTAAGAGGGCTTACCACACAGTCATGAGAATTATTCATAGTGCAAGCTGGGCACTGTCAAACATCTATAATTCTAGCTCTAAAGGACCTAACACCATCTTCCTGCCTCCCTGTGTGCAGAGGGTTGCATTTACACACACACACACACACACACACACACACACACACACACACACGAGCATTTAAACACACATAACTAATTAATGCTTTAAAAATTAGTACAGAGTAGTAAAGACCATCAATTGTTTAGAATAAAATAACAATATGATAGATTCATGAAAGAATCAATTGTTTCTTTGAAAAGATGAACAAGGTTTGGCAAACTTTTATACAAGCCAACACAAAGGAAATACCCAAGTTAATAATATTAGCAACCAAGCAGGTACCACCAAAATCCAATTGAAGAACCGAGAATACTCTGTAAACACACGCCAGTAAATTAGAAGAAATAGATACATTTCTAGACACATGTGGCCTATGCAAAAGATCACACACACTATGACTAATTTGGTTTCAGTTAAAGTACGAGAGAAATGTTCAACATATACAAATCATACAAGGAGAATGAACAAAAGTCACATGGTCATCTCTAAAGATAGAAAAAAAAGCAATGTCCTTTCATAATGAAAATCCCGAAGGAACGAAATAGAAAAACACACTTCAGCCAAATAGGTACTAAGCATGACTGTACCAAACATTATACCAAGTGGCAAGACTCTCAATGCATTTTAGCTAAGATTTAAAAAAAAAATGAGACAAGTGTGTACTTTCTTCACTATTATTGATCTTGAGAACCATCCTCAATTGTTCTTCAACCTCATTCTTAAACATAGGGTCTCTCAGTTAAACTCAGCAGTGAGCCATCCTTCAACCCTGTCTCAGAAAAGATAACGTGATGTATGTAAATTAAAAGCACTGTTTACTACACTATTGTCCATATTTTAATAGGTTTAAACATTTTTAAATGCATATTTTTTAAAAGGAATTCTTATCATTTTAAGGAGTTCTTAAACATTAGTTGTATGTTTTACATCATGTTTAAGCTTTTTTTAAAAAAAAAAAACAAGTCTAGAGGACAAATACAGCCCTTTGAACATTTGTCTATCTATACTTCTGGCTTTAAATATTTACTGCAGTCCATCTGCTTTTGTAGAGGCAAACACTTTTAAAGGCTTGTATTAGCAATTCTTTCTCAGTTGATATCGGATGCAAATGGCTCTACTCCAGAGAATTAGAGGTGAATTAAGCAGGTTTAGTATCTGGGGAAAGATAGAAGCCTTTTTCCAGTTAATAGGTGATGACAAGTCCATCTAATCACCTCCCCATTTCTTCACGTGGCTTTCCCCAACTAGCTGATAATTGACCACCATTGACAACTGATTTCATTCCAGAGCAGGATGCTGGAGAGAACAATCTCCAACAAGCTGAGGTGACAAACGGGATGGCTTGAACATTAGTTACAGTATGTCATCTTTTCCCACAGAGACGCCACTCCTCTAGCCACCAGAAGATATTATCTACATGGATTGGAGATTATTTAAAACATGATGAATTTTATAATCACTGCTCGAGAATAGCACAATTGTGGCTAGAATGATAATTAGGAGTTGAGAGTACTTGTAACTCTTCCAGAAGGTCCAGGTTTATCTCCCCTACGTACACTGAACACCTCACATCTGCTTCTAATTATAGCTCCAGGAGATCTTCTGGCCTCTCCGGGCACCTTCGCTCTCTCTCACACACACAAAGAGAAAGAGGCATACACACATATGCATAATTAAAAAGAAAATAATTTTTTTGATTGGTCCAGTCACTCTGAGAATGACTGTATCATATCACCTCTAATCAGATAAGGATTTCTCATGAGAAATAGAGTCGTCAAGAGCCTGTTGGTTTCCATAGATAGCATATACATTTGAGGTCCCAGTGACTTCAAAACTGACTATAAGTAAAATGTTCCTTCAGATTCTCGTATTCCATCTGCTCCTTCTCTTGATGTACTTGGTATGTGTGCATCTCTGTGCTCATGCACATGGGGTCTGAAATCAACCTCTAATGTTCTCTTCAACCACCCTCTGTAGAAGAATGGATCTCTCCCACCTTTCTGTTCCCAAATTCCCAACAGTGCCTTCCCAAATAATTGACTTGGAAGCTTAATATTGCTTACAAACTGTTTGGCCTATTGCTCAGGCTTATTACTAACTAGCTCTTACAACTTGAATCAACCCATTCCTATTAATCTATGGTTTGCTATGTGTCTTGTGATTTTACCTGTATGCTAATACATTTTGCTTCTCTACTGGCTAGCTGGCATCTGTTCTGCTCTGTCCTCTTCTCCCTGTAGCTCTTCTTGGATTTTCTGTCTGACTCTCCTTGCTATAGGTGTCAAAGCAATAGCAATTATCCTGTGTGTGTGTGTGTGTGTGTGTGTGTGTGTGTGTGTGTGTGTGTGTGTGTACACACACATTCACAGCATACAGAAAGACATCCCACAGCAACTTTCTACCTTAGTTTTTTAGACAGGGTCTCTTACTAAATCCAAACTTCATAGATTCAGTTAGGCTGGATGTACAGTGAGCTCTAGGGATTCTCCTGTCTCCATCTCCCCAGGGCTGGGGTTACAGGCAATTACTGCCCCACTGAGCTTTTTTTTTTTCCTGTGGATTCTGGGATATCAAGCTTGAGTCTTCATGTTTGCACAGCAAGCACTTTACTGTCTGACCATCTCTCCCTCAAGCCCTTCCCAACTCTTGACTTCTTAATATCAGTTATTTTCTTTTTGCAAATCCATTATTTTATTCTATTCTGCTCAGGGGGAAGTTCAACTCTACAGACTGCGTCAATTGGTGTTCGTTTCCAGGTGATTGTTCTGAGTTTGACCATGGGTATAGGGTAATAGCCTCAGGTCATGAGGAATTGTGCCAGACTGTATGAAGTAATAGCCCCTGTCCATACATGTTAGTCCCATCCTGACCCTTCTGCTCCATCTGCAGAAATAATATGCAAAGTTATCAAAAACAACCCACCCTGCTTCTAGTCAAACAACACGCACACAGAGGGGGTTAATCTTGTAACTTCCTGGTAGCTACCTATGTATATGGCCCCTCTAAGTGAACACAACCTTCAATCCAAAGGAAGGTCAAGGATTCTCACTGTTCAAATAGAACAGTCTCAGCCTGTTGAGATGGAGAGTCTGTCTGCCCCTATGTTTCACTTTTCTTACAACATGAAACACTGGAAAGAACTTAATGGAAATGTAAGTTACCATATATGGAAGACAGAGATGCAAAAAGAGTCTGAAAAGTCCCATTTTCCTGTATTTGTCACTCAGTTTCTTTACAAACCAGTCCGTCTGAGCCTAAACATTAAAGCTCTTTCCCTGAAGAGGCCTCAGTGTCTCCTCTCTGTTCAAAAATCCCATATTTCCAGAAAAGGGTTTCTTGACAAGCAAGTATTAGACAGAGTTGGCGTTGATTAAAAGACACTTTTAAAAGATTTTTTTTAATTGTGTGTGAGGGTATGTTGCTTATGAAAGCAGTTGCCTACAGAGGCTACAAGCATTGGCTCTTCCTGCAGACGGAGTTATATGGTTGTGAGTCATCTGACATGGGTGCTGAGAACCAACCTTGAGCCCTCTGTAAGAGGAATAAGCACTCAACTTATTGCTGAGCCTTCTCCTTGGGTCCATAAAATACATTTAAATATAGATTTTTAAGTATGAAGATTAAGAGAAGGTACTCAGGAAGAAAATCAAACATATCCATGAGCATGGGTGGTAACCTCTGAAGAGTCACACTTTCTTGTTTTAGTGAAAGTCATTATAAGGTTGGGGTCATTTTTGAAGTCTGTTTTGGCTTAGTTTTGTGATCTAGAACCTTTTTGTAATCTTTTTTTTTTAGCTTTATATGGGTGTTTGCCCCACATTGGGTGCCAGATGAATGTGCAAATCTCTCTTAAAATATATTAATCTAAGATTCATATTTATTGAAATATAAACTAGTATACATGATACAGATAACAGCTTATATAGGTGCCTGACAGACTGGATTATTTATGCAATGGACGATGGGTGTTGAACAGGTCTCTCCAGCAGTCAGGAACTAAAACGGGCCCCCTAAGATCTCAGTAGCCCCTTTTGAATGGGTTTGGCCACTCTCTCTTTAGGAGTCTGGGACCCTGGATAAGTGTCTTACGACCTTATCAGCTGACACCTGAATCCCACCACAAATGAGTGGTGTATATATATATATATATATATATATATATATATATATATATATATATATATATATATATATATATTGGTTGCTCTTATACTATACCATGACCTAAACAACTTATAGAAGAAGTTCATTTGGGATTCTCACTCCAGAGGGATGAGTACATAATGTCAGGGGAGGTATAGCAGCAGGTTGCCAAGGCAGGAAGCCAAAAGATTTCCAGAGTGTATTTTTGAGAGAAAGAAGACCCTACTCAAGGTCATATATATTCAAGCCTTAAACTACAGGCTACTTCTCATTTAACATAAAGTGCCTATATATGAAAAGACTTTGCCTCATGTTGGCAGTTTTCCAGTAAATGTTAACTGTGCTAAAATAATTGCTTCTCGCCTGACAATGATTGATAAATAACACTGATCAAGGCATCTTTTCCCCATAATTTTCCTTGTCTTTCTGTCTGGCTTCACTCTTCTCTTCCGTCACTCCATACTATAACCATTTTCCTAGACTTTATTTCTGGACCATTAGCCACATTCCTGACACTTTCCACTGTACTAGAAAATCCTGCCACGATTAGCAAAATTTTCTCTACCTTCACACACACCAAAGAACTCACCCAGTTTCTGAGGTAACTTCTTTCCCCAGCTTCTTTGTAAGAAAGGACTGCCCGAAGCCAACAAACTATGGGTACAAAAGCTAGAGTCCAAATTACCTCTGTTTCTCACAGCTATTTGCAAATGATCATTCAATCATCCACACATAAAACCAGTTTTATTTGGAGATTAATGGTACAGAACTTTGTGGGCTGATCTTTGCCGCGTCCGGCCTAGTGTAGCCAAGCCTGGAGAGGGTCGTCAAGGTTAAATCAGCACTCAAGAGACAGTCAGTTCCATCATCCAGGGAGATCAGCTGCTGCTGCTGCTCCCTCAGCCTTTATTTAGCAAGCTTATATACCCCTTAAGTTCCCCTGCCCTGGGTTCCTGTACCTGTCAGTGTGTTCTCTGGCAACGGGTGCAAGACTCCTCATCATAACAGGAAAACCACTGATTGCAAAACAGGGTGTTGATGCATACAAGATCAGGGAAGTAAACAAAAAGGGCACTGACCTTGCCCAGGCTTTTTTAGCCTGACACTGAGTATATGGGTCTGGGTATGCCAGCACCCAACAATCTTTTCTTGAGAGCATTTGCCCACTTCAATTTTAGTCTTTGAAGATATTGTCACTTGGAACAAAGTATTTGACTAACGTGGCCTTCAGCTAGTCAGCATCATGTGTGTTCATTCCATTGCATTACAATCAATTATGTCGATGTTGACAAGGTAAAGGGCAGGGGTAGTTGTGCAAATGGACCTGTGGAATATAAGTGGTCTAACTAAATGAAATTCAGATTTCCTTTTTGCTATCCCATGTTAGTGTCAGCTTCTCTGTTACATATCTTATGGAATCTTCTAGAAGAGGCCTGAAATGAGAAGGGAAGAAAAGATAAGTATAAAATAAGAAAAAAGATAATAATTGCATGTTTGTGTTCTCTCATATGCAGAATCAATATCTATCTTTTATCTATCTGTCTGTCTATCTATTTATCTTTCTATGAATGTAGAAGAGGGATTATATTATGGATGGAAGGAAAAGGTGTGTGACAAACAAGAGCACCAGGGAGGCTATTATGAGCAAAGTCCAAGGATGTCTATCTATTACAGTGTCAGCAAAATCTACTATTATTTGAACTATGAAAAAGAAAAAAGTCCATTGATGCTCCCAAAAGAAAATATTCCTGTCTTATTTACTGATCTATTTCTGTGAAGAGACTCCATGACCAAGGCAACTCTTTTAAAAGAAAGCATTTAATTGGGGCTGGGTTACAGTTTCAGAGGTTTAGGCCATTATCATCATGATGGGACATATAGTCAGGCAGGCATTCACTGCAGCATTAGCTGAGAGCCAAATTCTGACCTATAGGCAGACACAAGGAGATATAGACATGCTTTGGCCTGGCGTGGACTTTTGAAACCTGAAAGCCCACTCCCAGTGACATATTTCTTCTTAAAAGAATATACCTAGTCCAATAAGAACACACCTCCTAGTCCTTCCCAAATAGTACCACTCCTTAATGACTAAACAATCAAATCTATGAGCCTATAAGGGCCATTTTAAACCAAACCACCATACAATTAGGAAAATATGATTCTATTTTTCTTTAAACTAGTGGTTCTCAATCCGAGGGTTGCAAGCCCTTTTGGGTTGAATGGCCCTTTTATAGAGATCATCTAAGACCATCAGAAAACATAGATATTTAAATTACAATTTCTAACAGCTACAAAATTACAGCTGTAAAGTAGCAACAAAATCATTTTATGGTTAAGGATCAACATAACATGAGGAAGTGTACAACAGGGTCAGTTTAAACACTTTCTTCAGCATGCTGCAATATGTTTTCTGGAAAACCACCTCATGCCTACTTCCGTGTTTTACAAATGTCTTTAACTAACTGTTGATCTTGGCTTCTCATTTCTCTCTGGTTCAATTTACATCTTACCGATGCTCATCCATCTGTGGCTATTTGAGGATGGGTTTTAAAATAATAAGTTCATTATAATAATATTTCTAAAGGTATGAAATTGTCACTAAAAAAGTCCAAGAAAAGTTTAAAAAATATTTCTGGGTAGCCCTTCCTCTTGGGTACTCATTTAGTATGACATAGAATTCTAGAAGTCCTCTTTCCAAGAGCAGTTTGAAGATGCTATATCTGTGTACCTGACACCAATTATAGTGAGAAGTCTGCTGTCCTCCATTCATTCACAGACTCTCAACAGCAGCACTTATGGTCTTTTCAATATACATAGTATCTGTATTTTTTTTTAAAGTGTCTATATATTTATTTTACTTACCCTGCTGAGGTGTATGGTTGTCTGTTGCATGAATGAATGAGACTCAGGGATAGATCTCTGAAGAAGTTGGAGATACTAGAAGGAATAAACACCACAGTCAAATCTTACCCAGCTGTCTTACAGGTTCCTCAGCCTCCCTTCCCTTGGAGTGGTTCCCTCTGTGTTTCTATGCTGTCTTAAATACTCTTTTGGTAATTAAGGTGTGGCCCCACCATACCTGCTTGGGAGCCTGGAATTCCTTCTATAATCTAAAGTGACCTCGACTCAGTTGGGATTAAGGGTGTAGGTCACCACTCCCAGGATACTCCCTGTGCTGGGATTAAAGGTTTGAATCACCACTCTCTGATTTTCCTGGACTGACTGTGGTTAGAGCTCTGGGACTTCTGGAGCTTTTACTAACCCCCCACATAGACTGTGGGTAGATTCCCTCTGATATCTCCAAAACTTCTGAAACTTTTATTGAATCCCCACAGTTGTCTCTACAGATGCACAACCAACTTTTAAAATTGAAAAATATTCAGCACCATTTATTTTGACATTATTCTGTTCTTGGACTTTTCTCACAAGGCTTGGAAGCTCCTCATGAGACATTTCCTTCTCTTGGTTTTTCTTTCCTGCTCCACTTTCCTGATCTTTCTGTGCTACATACTGGATAACTTTTTTGTTGCAATGAGGTTTCTTGGTCCCGGGCTGCCAGAGGCCCAGACCCTGCCGCGCCAGACCCCTTAGCCGCCCACTGCTGCTGCTCAGGACCCCAGAAATTACTTAGACACTTATATTAACTTCATGCTGTTTGGCCTATGGCTTAGGCACATTGCTAGCTAGCTCTTACATCTTAAATCAACCCATTTCTATTAATCTGTCTGCCACGTGGCCCGTAGCTCACCTGTGTTCCTTACCTGTTTCTTCTTGGGCGGCTTGCTTGATCTGCCTGACTCTGCCCTGCTTCTCCTACCTATGCTCTGATTTCTCCTCCTACTTCTTCTATGGTGCCTGTCATGGCCCAAAACAGCTCCTTTATTTAAAGATTGAGATTCACAGTATACAGAAAGGCATTCCCACATCAGTTTTTCTCAAACATTTCAGTGAACTAATTTTTTACTTAACTGCCAAAAGGTATTCAACATGTATAGTTAATCTTTGTCAGTCTTCATCAATTAAAAAAAAAAAATCCCTAACGGCTGTTTACACCCTTGTTCCCCGCTAGGCGGACACTTCATTTGACCTTTTATTTCTTTCCATCTGTAAATGCACTTACTTCTAAAGCTCTGTCACACGGCCTTATTACCTGTGAGGCCCTTTATTTCCTGAACCTTCCAGAAAAAGGATTTCCCATCCCCTCCCTGCTGTCTCGGGGGCTCTCAAGTCCTAGATTATTTTTATGCATTCCCCATATATAAATCTACATCCATTCTCTCCACTTCCCTGTCTCGAGAGATAATTCCTCCGCTTGTCATGATGCCTGCTTGAAGCCTTAGAAGATCAAGATGGCCCCTGTGTTTGGCTCTGTGGTGGCACCCTTAACATTGTGTTGTAACTATTTAAATGTTTGTCAGTCAGCTCCTAGTCCTGCCAGAGCAAACTAGCCTCATTTATTCTCTGTAATTCTACTTAGTATATTATTTGTTGTTTCATGAAATCAGAAACTGGAGTCTGAAGGTTGGAGATACAGTCCCTGCTCCCTTCTAAAGACGCTTTCTACGCTAGGTCTTTGTTCCCTGCATTCCTTTGCCTTCCTTCTTCATCCTTAGCTCATGTCATCGACTCTGAAGAACTTTCCCTGAGCCGTCAAGGGGAGGTTACATGTCTCTCTGTTCAAATCCCGTAGTGTTTGTGCAGCTCTGATGGAAAGCGATCCTGGTAGTCAGGAGCCCAGGCATACTGAGAATTGCAGCTGGAATGGGAAGGTATTCAGGCAGTCGGGAGTAAGCACAGGTAGCAGCTTACAGCCCTGCTTCAGGGCAAGGCTTCCACAACAACGTCGACAGCTCTGCTTCAGCAGGGGAGGCCTCCCCAGTGAGTTGTTACAGCCCTGCTCCAGTTTTCCAGAGTGTAACAACTCTGCTCTTCTAGGGAAGGCTTCCTCCACCTTAGCTTCCCCTCTGCCGCTCCCTGTTCAGACAGAGGAAGAACTCAGCCCCACCAGGGAAAAGGTTCCCTGGGCAGTTAGAGTATGCCTGTTTTACTCCCTCAGCTGTTCCCTATCCGGGCTCCATCCAGAAAGAGTCACCCAACTCTCACTCAAGAGATTTATTGGGAGGGAAGAGTCCAGGAGAGTGGCTGCCTCAGCCCAGGGTGGGAGAAGACGGGGGTGTGGGGGGGGGGTGCTGCAGGAGCAGGGTTTATATAGGGCTTCTTGCGGGCAGAGCTTCCTAGGGATGAGATTTCCAGGATGGGAATTGGTCAGACTTTCAATCCCTGACTTGGTTTGGGTTTCAGAGTAAAAAATGTTTGTTTTAGTGGCTCTTTGGGGCTTTGGGGCTCTGATTTCAGAGCCAGGGCACATTTCTTTCACTGGCTCCGATTCTAGGGCCAAAGTGTGTTTCTTTGGTACTGGTTTCAGAATCAGGGCATATTTCTTTTGGGTTCTCGGTTCAGGGATTAAGTACTAATTTCACTGGCTCAGGTCTTAGATCCAGGGTGGGTTTTTTCCCACTGGCTCTGGTTTCAAAGACAGGGTGTTTTTTTGTTTTCTTTTTTCACTGACTCTGGTTTCAGAGCCATGGTGGGTTTCTTCAGTTGACCTGTTTTTCCTACAATCCAATGCTGCCCCTTTCCTATAAGTGTCACTAATGAAAGAGTCATGTCTGTCTTGGTGCTGCTGTATCTCACCATCTCTCACTACACAGTGAGTGGTGCCCTGAACAAGGCTGAGAGGTTAGAACTGGATCAATAAACTATGATTGTGGAATATCAAACAGGAAAAGGTAGCTTAGAAGGTGCTAACCTAAGAGGATGAAGCCTCATATTTCCATAGTAGTCAATGATTCTATCTTTGAAAACTGTTATAAAGGTCGTGATTTCAGCTACTATTGAGAGCGTACAGATTTTTTTTATCAAAGTGAGGGTCAATATGAACTAAAATGTTACTAGAGAGAAGGAACTTTTCTGTTACTATAATAACACCAGATGACCAAGACAATTTGTAGAAGAAAGAGTGTATGTGGGTTCCGGAGGGATAAGAATCCATAGTGCCAGCTGGAATAAGAAGCTGATGGCTTACATCTTGAACTACATGTAAGTAGCATAGAAAGCAAACTCAAAATTGTAGTAGTAGGTTTCTGGCCCAGACTTTGGGGCCTTGCTTCTAGGTTCATGCCTGCAGACCCGCAGACCCACAGTCCCACAGAGACACACAGATGCTTTCATTAATTTGAGGCTGATCGGCCTAAGGCTCAGGCATATCACTTGCTAGCTCTCTACCCTTCATCTAATCCATGAACAGAGCTGACGGGTCAATGGGTCCTAAACTTTGAGGTTAGGCCTGAAAGTCAGGGCCAGAAACCTACTACTACACAAAATGGCATGAGACTTTAAACTCTTAAGGCCCACCTCCACAGACATACATCCTCCCAGGCTACCTCCTGATCCTACCCAAACAGCGCCACCTAGGGTCCAAGCATTCGCATTCCCAAGGCATCATTCAAACCACTAATAGTAATTTAATGTCCTCCATAAGTAAAAGTGATTATTCACTTCATTAGAGGGTCTTCTGCCAGTCCGCTGCAGGCTAACAGAACCTCCTAGCATCTTGTGAAAGAGAAACCCAGATTTAACAACTCTGGCTATATTATCCACTCAAACTCACAGGTCGGCTTCCACAGAAGGAATGAGCTTCTGTATACAGTGCTCAAGCTCTGCCCCTGGCAGGCATACCTGCTCTGGAGAAACAAAACAATTGCATCCTCACCCCAGCCCCATCTGATCCTCCCAAACTGTCTGTCTGCTGCTCTTCACCTCCCACTTTTCAGAAAGCCCCATAGATTGTGCCTACTCTACCTGCCTTTCCACTGCATATCATCAAATACAGAGAATTTCATTACAACCACTGTTAGGAATGTCTTGATTTGGGTTTGATATTGTTTCTGCTTCTATATCTCTTCTTCTCTGATCACAACTGGACTTTCTGTCTGCTACCCTCCAGAGTACGATTCTATGTTAGGGCAACTTCTATCAAATAAAAACAAAACAAAACTCGCAGCTCATTAAGCTCATGTTGAATTGTTTTCTTAAATTATTCACCAAGAACTGTTCTCAAGCAAGAACTCAACCCTTTCAAATGGCCAGACAAGAAAAGATGAACACACGTCTTTGGGGAAAATTGCTTGGATCTGAATGCTTTCTTACCTCCTTTTTATTATTGCCACTGCCTTTTAATTTCCTCTGCTTCTGAAGCAGCATCTTCCTGTGGAGAGAATTTTAAAGTAAAACACATGTCTAATGCCAAAGGAGTTGAGTTTAGGACTCAAAGGATTTGGTGAATGATGGAAGAGAAGGCTTTGAGGAAGAATGGAAATTGCTTCTGTGGAAGCTCGTGTGAGCCCAAGGAGAGCAGCTGCAGTCAGGATAGAAGGCACTGTTTTTATTGAAATGCTGTGAGATGCTGGGATGCAGAGAAGGTCATGAGAAGGGAAAGGTATGAGGCTTCCAGTTTCTTGTGGTCAGTGTGGTATACTGAAGGCAGTGACTCCCGAGTGTGACTGGTTATTAGTAGGCAACCATGTTGGAGCACTATGGAAATCATCCTAAAAGAAAGAGGGAGCAGGATCAGCAGAAGACAGCTGACAAGCTTGGTTAATAAGAACACTCAAGAAAAATGCTGAACACACCTTGAAATTGTTGAGAGAATTTTCAGTATCTAGGAGTCTTTGTAACATGGACGGAACCCGGAAGATTTGCTAGCTGGTGTTGATTTCACAAGCTAGAGTCACCTGAGAGAAGGGACCCCCACTGGAGAAAACGCTCCTAACACTGAGCTGTAGGCAAGCCTTTAGGGCATTTTCCTAGTGACTGAAGACAGATAGCCCATCCCATTGTGGGTGGGTGACCCTTGGGATGGTGCTCCAGGGTGCTGTAAAAAAAAAAAAAAAGCGCCTGAGCAAACCTTGAGGAGCAAGCCAGTAAGCAGCATTCCTCCATGGCCTCTGTACTTTTTGAAGGGAAGAAAGGGAAGGGAGGTGTTGTAATTAAATTATAATCTCAAAAATAAAATAAAACCTTTTTTAAGAGAAGGAGGAGGAGGAGAAGGAAG
Organism: Phyllotis vaccarum; assembly: GCA_033318265.1. Lineage (NCBI taxonomy): Eukaryota > Metazoa > Chordata > Mammalia > Rodentia > Cricetidae > Phyllotis > Phyllotis vaccarum. Next base: position 69,500,660 of record JARWLC010000014.1, on the reverse strand, counting down.
AGAAAGGAAGACCCAAGGGGGAAAGAACAGGGTTCAACTGAAGCACCAGATCCCCCACCCAGAGAAGGAAGGAGCCTGAGATGCATAGAGCCTGTTTCCTATGAACTCAGGCATCCCCAAAGAAATAAATGATGTAGACTATAAAAAATGCATATTGAAATCACTACTGGTAACAGGAGTCAGGGTCTTTAGGAGATAATTGGGTCACATGGGTTGAGTTGTCAGGGATGGACTTGGGGTCCTTAGAAAAGATAGAGCTCTTGTAAAAGAGGCCCCACAGGGTTGTCATGCGTCTGCCACTGTGTGCAGACACAGCAAGTGGTGCAATCTATGAACCTGGAACTGAGTGTTCGTTCACTTGACCTTGGATTTCCCAGACCCCAAGCTAGACAAGATACATTTCTGCTGCCTGAAAGTGCTACTTAGGCTATGAGATTATGTCACAGAAACCCAAATATACTAAGTGCCCTGATGCCAGGTGTCCCTAGCAGGGAAGAGGACCAAAGTCATATCACAGAGTCAGTGTTCAGTGTGAGGAGTCACATATCACCTTGACATTACTGGAGCCTCCATTATGACTATTAAAAAAGTATGTGTTCAAAATGTATACAAATCACTCCTTATTTGGATGTATCTCAAAGCAGTCAAGGCCAGGCAATGGAGAGAACTGGTAGGTTTGCAGACAGGCTAAAGTGACCCTATTATAAACCTGTGACAACAGAAACTGTAAACAATGATATGCTGCTGGGGACACTCACATTCTATTAAGGTCTGGAGGCCTCTTTAGAGCCTTGCTGTCACTGTTAATCAGGGGAGCATGCAGAGAGAAGGAAAAGCATGAGACACAAAAGCCCTGCTTCAGGCTTATGGGGTTAAGTTAAAGTGAATATGGCCTTGCACTTGGAGATGTTGTTAGGCTATTATCCTTTTAGGGAGCAGAGGCAAGCCCCTATCATCTTGTTCTTACACACACATGTACATGCACACACACATGCACACCCAGACACAGAGTCACACACACACACACACACACACACACACACACACACACACAAACACACACACACACACACACACATACTCATCCCAGAAATGGAACCCAACAAGCCAAACTAATTATTATATCAAAGCCTAAAAAGGCGAGCCAATGTGTTTTTATTGGGATCACTAACAGAATAGGGGTGATGGATAATTTATATGAGTAAACTGGCTCAAAATCAACTGCATCACTAAAAAGCCCCCCTCCACAAGATTAAATTCTCACAAAAGCTGCAACCCTGGAGCTCTCTGCACAATTTAAAGGCAACTCAACAGGTCTTGGAAATGTCTATGTAGGTGAGCTGGTCAGAATGGTCTCCCCAGAAGTTTTTTTTTTTTCTGTTTCTATAAAGTGGGAAGAGGCCCCAATGAATCTTGTGTCAGCTTGAAAGAGCAGAACCAACACCATCCTGAGAGCAGGCCTCCATGGTGACCAGGAACTAAACTCAAGCCCCCAAAATGTGATGTGATGGCAGAATCCAAAGCAAACACCCCAGACACAGTCAAACAGGAAGCATGGTAGTAAAATTTAACAAGAGCCAGAGGTCTCTTCAGACTTCTCATATCTTACCACAAATCCTGTCAGTATTCTATAACCATTAGCAATTTTATACCCATAGCCTGATCAATAGCTTCAAAAGATTACCTGACTCTATGTCCCCTTACCCAATTATAGAATTCGAAGACATATAGCTCCCTGCTTGTGGTTTTTATCTATATAAACCCTTTGTAATCAGGGCTCAAGCTTCCTCCTTCACTCTGTGGAAGATGTCCTTGCCTGGGCTTGAATAATAATAATTAAAAAAAAAAAAAACCTTTGATTTTGCTTTGGGGAGTTGGCTCCATGGCTTAGTTGGGGACTTTCTCAATGAGGGCACAATAAGCTTTCCCAGCTAAGTGAAGTCTGTTTACCCACACAGTCTGTTAAGCTTCCCACTCTGCCTAGCAAGGACTATTTTAATTCAGAGGGAACTACTAGACAACAGAGCTCAACTTGCCTTTTCTCATCTCATCTCCAGCCTTCCTCTTCATCCCATCGTGCAGCCCACAGGACACTCAGTTTGTCCAGTGAAATGCTTTCCAGTCTCTCACCTCTCACTTCTGAGTACTCTTCTCCCTTCCCTGGCTCATCCACCTGAAGTCATCAACTCATCAGCTCTCAGATAAGCAGAGAAAATTCTTAGCTATAAACTCCCTCCTGTCTGTGTTCTCCTTTTCGGAACATTTGGTAAAGTGCACTCTCTCCTTGGTATGTCACATGGAGCCATATTGCTTAGCATTTACCAGTGACATGCAGTCAGAAGTGGTGTGTGTTATGCCCAGCCTGAGGCGGTGAAAGCTTGTGGCTTTTATGTCTTGCTTCTCCAGCAATGACAAATAGGGAGACCTTATGAGAAAGACAGAGTGAGCAGTCAGCATGAAGCAAGGTCTCTGAGTGAAGGCAGAAAAGAGGGTTATTCAAGCTCATGATGACATTTGTATGAAATAAGAAGCAAGAAGTATGTTGTTAACACTTTACATTTGGGAATATTCATCACCATCTGTTGTACAGCAGTATCTTCTGAGATGACAGTCCATCCTGCAGGCATGCATTAAGATCCAAGAAGTAAACAACTCCAAATAGCTTCAAGAGTCCCTTAAGCTGACCCACTCATTTAAGCTTATATAAGCCATCAGAATTGCTGAGAGGCATTCTTAGACTAGCAGAGCTGCCTGGAAGAGGCACTGTTTACCTTGTCAAGCTGCCTATAGGCTGTGCACTGCCTTCCAGATTTCATGAGCCAGCACCCAGTTCTGTGGTTGACTTTTGGTGATGCAATTGCCTTTGAGTCACTTCTGCTCCTGTAAATAACCCTTCATTTATCCTGTGAATAACTCCATTAGACTCATCTGCTCATTAAAGTGGTACTCACTTTGATCTGCCATTGGTCCTTTTTATTGAGTAGCTGTTTTTTCATGTCTCCCCTGAAATAGTGACAACACTATGTGATCCTCTGGCCTCACTTCTCTTGTGCCAAATGTATGAATGAATTTGGTACTACCATAGGTAAAAATCATAGTTCATGTGATTTGGTCTTAGCAAATTTCTATTTAAGGCCAAAAATTTGTTACTCTACATTGTAAACCAGTAATGTATAGATACATGTTTTCTGTGTTTACCTAAAAATAACTTCCAGAGTGAACTTGTTCAGCTCTGATGGAAATTATTGAAAAGAAAAACATTAATAATGTTTATTATTTATTTGGCTGAACTGGCAAGAACTTACTGGAGGTGATGAAGTAGGAAGTAATTGAATGGAAAATGAAAAGATAGATCAAAAGCTCATGTCCACCAAGGCCTAGAAAAGCCAATTTTTAATTCCCTGAGTAGGAATAACATATGTTAGTGAAATCAAGGAGTGACAGAGACCCATGGAAATTTAGTTCCTTACATATCAAAAAAAAAAAATATATCATCGGACATTATCAAGTAAGCTTTTTCCCAGAGATGCAGGGATGGAACAACATACAAAAAACTGTCAATGTAACATCATGTAAACAACCTGAAAGAAAAAATGCCACATGATCATCTCCCTAGATGCTGAAAAGCCTGTGACAAAATCCAACACTCCTTCATAATAAAAGTCTGGAGAGGTCAATACCTAAATATAATAAAGGCAATATACAGCAAGCCGACAGACGACATCAAACTAAATCAAGAGAAATTCAAAGCAATCCCACTAAAACAAGACAAGGCTATTCTCTCTCCCCTTCTCTATTCAATATAGTTCTAGACATTTTAGCTAAAGCAGTAAGACAACAGAAGGAGACCAAGGGGATACAAATTAGAAGGAAGAAGTCAAACTATCTCTATTTGCAGATGATATGATCATATACATAAGTGACCCAAAAAATTCTACCAGGGAGCTCCTACATAAACACCTTCAGCAATGTATCAGAGTACAAGATTAACTCAACAAAATCAATAGCCCTCCTGTACACAAATAATAAAAGGGCTGAAAAAAATCAGGGAACATCACCCTTTACAATAGCTGCAAACAGCATTAAATATCTTGGGGTAACTCTAACCAAAGATGTAGCAGACCTGTATGACAAGAACTTTAAGTCATTGAAGAAAGAAATTAAAGAACATATCAGAAAATGGAAAGATCTCCCATGTTCCTAGATAGGTAAGAACGTGGGAGTGTAAAAATGGCAATCTTACCAAAAGCAATTTACAGATTCAATGCAATCCCCATCAAAATCCCAACACAATTTTTGACAGAACTTGAAAGAACAATACAATACTCAACTTCATATGTAATGACAGGAAACCCAGATTTGCCAAAATAATCCTGTTCAACAATAGAACTTAAGGAGACAATGCCATCCCTGACTTCAAGCTATATTATAGAGCTACAAAAATAAAAACAGCCTAGTACTGGTGTAAAAATGGACTTGTGGATCAATGGAATCTAATCGAAGACCTGAACCTTAATTCACACACCTATGGACACCTCATTTTTGACAAAGAGGCCAAAAACATATGATGGAAACAAGATAATATCTTCAACAGACGACGCTGGCATAACTGGATGATAGTATGTAGAAGAACGCAAATAGATCCATATCTATCACCTTGCACAAAACTCAAATCAAAGTGGATCAAAGACTTCAACATAAACCCAACTACACTGAACTTGATAGAAAATAAGGTAGTAAATACCCTCCGACAGTGGCACAGGTGACCACGTCCTAAATATAACACCGTAGCACAGAACAACAATTAATAAATGAGACCTCCTTAAATTGAGAAGTTTCTGTAAGGCAAAGAACACAGTCAATAAGAAAAAACAACAGCCTACAACATGGGAAAAGATCTTCACCAACATTGGACAGAGGACTGATCTCTAAAATATATAGAGAACTCAAAAAACTAGAGGCTGAAAGCTCAAATAATCCAATTAAAAACATTTTTAAAATTTACTCAATATCTTTAGCCATCAGAAAAATGCAAATCAAAACAACTTTGAGATACCACCTTACACCTGACAGAATGGATAAGATAAAAACACAGATGGCAGCCTAGGCTAGAGAGGATGTGGAGCAAGGGGAACACTCCTCCATTGCTGGTAGAATGTAAACTTGTACAGCCACTTCGGAAAGCAGTATGGTGGTTCCTCGGGAAACTGGGAATCAATCTTCCCCGTGATCCAGCAATACCACTCTTGGGCATATACTCAAAAGATGCACATTCTTACCTCAAGGACATTAGCTCAGCTATGCTCATAGCAGCAGTAATAGTAATAGCCATAACCTAGAAACAACCTAGATACCCCTCAACTGAAGAATGGGTTAGCAAATTGTGATGCATCTATACAGTGGAGTACTACTTAGTAGGAAAAAATGACATCCTAAAATTTGCAGGCAAATGGATAGATTTGGAGAGTATCATCCTGAGTGAGGTAACACAGGACCAGAAAGACAGACATGGAATGTACTTACTAAGTTGACTTTAGACATAAAGCAAAGAGTATCCAGGCTGAAAACCACAATTTTTGAACAGCTTGATAACAGAAGGAACTTAAGAGAGACATTCAGGGACCCCCTGGAAAGGGAAAACAGGATGATCTCCTGAGTAAATTGGGAACATAACGGAATGAGCGAGAAATGGGAACAAATCATGAGAGAAGGAGATGGTTGAGTGAGAGGAGCAACAGAAAGGGAGAAAAAAGAAATGGATTTCTTGTTAGAAGAAGCTAATGTGGGATTAGGAAGAAACCTGGTCCTAAGGAAACTTTCAAGAACCCACAAGATGTTCCCAGCTAGGACTCCAAGCAATAGTGGAGAGGGTGCCTAAACAGGACTTCCCCTCTAATCAAATGAGTGAATGATCACTCTAATTGTCAGTATAGAACCTTCATCCAGCAACAAATGGAGGCAGAAGCAGAGATCCATAGCTAAGCACCAGGTCGAGTTCCCAGACCAGCTGAAGGGAAAGAGAGAGAAGAGAGTGTATGAGCAAAGGGATCAGGATCATGAGGAGGAGACCCACAGGAACTCCTCACCCACCCTTAATACTGGAATGAGGGACTCATACCCACCTCAACCGGTTATGCCAGACTGAACTGACCCACCTTGGGACTCCTTGCCCTCCTTGGGGAAAGGATGGGGGAATGGGGTGAGGGAGGACTGGGAGGAACCAGGAGGAGGGAAGGGAGGACAAGAAATGGTATACGTAGAAAAAAACTTTTAAAATAAATTTAAAAACCTAAAAATGTTGAAGATACTATTTTTTATTTGAAGTATATGTCTACTAAGCAAAGGGAGAAAGAAAGAAAAAAGAAATAAAGAAAGAAGGAAGGAAAGAAAGAAATTCATTCAATTCCTTGTCAAAAAAAAAAATCAGATTGGATGTGAAGCTTTTCCATTCAGGGTCTTCTCAATGAAGAGACTTTAGAAGATAATAAAGAAAAAGAATCAACTGGAATCGTGCCTTTCAAAGAGCTCATCTGTGAAAGGGTAGGCTCAAAACCAAATGTCGAGAATCAAATAGACATGTTTCAGAAAGTGCTTAACTGCCAAAGAAGCCAGGAAGGAAACCTGACTATTCAAGGCATTAAGATTAGTTAGCACGTCTTCCCTCTGCGCCCAGGCTTATGGACTTGACATTTGTGAAGACATATCCTGAGTATTTGGTTCAGATGTATCCTACAGGGAAAACAGAAAAGGTGATGTTCTGGGAAGGAGGGAATTAGAGGCCATAAGCCATGGTGGGCGAGGCAGCATGAACCTCATCAGAAAAACTCTGTATCTTCAGGTCGGGGTTCCTCAGCCCTTACACTGTTAATCTTTGATGTCGGGGTGTGTGGGGGGGTAGTTTTTATTTTTCAAATCAGGAAATTGTCCTGTGTGCAGTGGTTTGGAGAAGTATTCCCAAAGACTTATGTGCAGCCATTTCTGGTTCCATAGAGAAACAGTACTGTCAGGAGAAAAGTAGTGCCTCATGGGAAGAAGTCTGACCATTGCAGGCACAGTCCTGGAGGATATATAGGGAGCCTTTCTGTTTCATGTCTCAGCTCCCATGAGGTGAGCAGCTGTATTCTACCACGTGCTCTCTGCCCCCCCCCCCCATGTTGTCTCATCAACCAAAAGCAATGAATCACCTACCTGCCCATACACTGAAACCGTGACACTGTGAGCCCAAATAAACTTTCTTCTATTTACATTGATATCTCAGTGTTGTTACAGTAACGAAGTGCAGACCATCATGATGTGCATTGTAAGATATTTAATGTTCTTCTTGAACTCTACTCATCCCATGGAATAGCCTTTCTTCCCCAGTTGCCACAACAACAGCAAAACATCATTAAGTGGTCCCTAACAAGGAAAATCCCCCTGGCAGAAACACTTCCCTGAGTTAAGGGACCAGAAGGTTTACCAGCAGGATTTCATCACAGCCACCGACTAACAGTTCTTCGGTCTTTCTTTATTCTGCTCCTTGATAAATGAAAATGTTTGCATAGGTTTCTCCTGTGCTGTTTGAGGCACATATTGAGAGCAGGTACATGTTTGTTTCTAGTTCATACGTCTCCAGATCAAGGGAATCCATAGTCATATAAGATTGATACTGAGATTCAGAATGTTGAGTTTAATTATATACTTGGCTGGGATGCTGAATCAACTCAAAAGAAGGATTGGATTATATTCCACATATGAAATAAAGAAGTTATTGAACATCTGGTGATCATAAAAATGGGTTGTGGCAAAGGCAATGCTATAAATTTAATTCTCCTGTGTGCGCCTCCTTTCTGGGTGTGACAAGTACTCTTTCTAGATTTCCAGCTGTGGGTAGAATTGTGAGACCTGCACCATACAGAAATATTATTAAAACAGTTCCAAAGAGAACCATCAGATTAGTCAGCTGGTGAAGGTACCACTACTTGGCCTGATGACCAGAGTTTAATCCCCAGGACCCACATGGCAGAAAAAGAGAACAAACTTCTATAGACTATCCTCTAGTTCCCACAAGCACATCATCACACACACACACACACACACACACACACACACACACACACACACACACATATACATACACATGCCATTATACAGACACACACACACACCATCACACACACACTTATACACAGAAACATGTACACACACACAGCCACACACACCCATACCACCATCACACACACCATCACACATTCACACAACACACCATCACATATTAGCACAGCACACCATCACACATTAGCACAGCACACCATCACACACACAGCCATACATGCAGACACATACACACACACACACACACACACACACACACACACACACACACATACACACACAAATAGATGATTAAAATAAAAATGCCTTCTTACAGAAAAAATTGGAAAACAAAAACTTGTGTCAGTTAAGTGGGATTGGGGGTAATGCTTATTAACTGCAGCAGCTCAAGTGTCATCCATTGTGAAGTCACCCTGACTCTTCTCATACTCCGATTTCCACATGTCTCATGATCCTCTAACTTGGCATTTGCCAGACTACATTGTATTTGTCCATCTGTATTTTTCTCTTGTTGGAGACAGGGGCTGTGCTGACTGGGTTTATGTCAACCTGACGCAAGCTGAAGTCATCTGAGAGGAGGGAGCCTCAATTAAGAAAATGCCTCCATAAGATCAGGTTATAAAGGAGTCCGTAGGGTATTATCTTAATTAGTGATTGGTGTTGGAGGGTCCAGTCCATTGTGGGTGTAGCCACACCAGGGCTGGCCGTCCCAGGTTCTGTAAGCAGGCTGAGCAGCCATGAGAACCAACCATAAACAGCACCCCTCATGGCCTCTGAATTAGCTCCTGTCTCCAGGTCCCTTTTTGAGGTTCTGTTCCAACTTTTTCAATGATGAACAGTGACGAAGGAGCATAAGGCAAACAAACCCTCTTCCCCAATTGTTTTGGTCACGGTGCTTCATCACCCAGTGGAACCCCTAACTAGGACAGGGACCTATTTCAATACCCTGGCAGGCCAGTATTTGTTTAATGATCAAATGATAATTGATCAAATGATAATTATGAGTCGTGTTTTGTGACAGTGAAAGTCTCAGACACACTAAAGAGAAACAGCCAACTCTGGTGAGTCTTCATGCCCCATTGAAATAGCAGGAGAGATTACACCTTGATTAGATCAAACGTGAAGCCCCTGAAGGTTGTAGCTGATGACAAACACCTAATTAATGTTCTCTTGATTGTAGTTTCTCTACCAAAACATGAAAAAAATTGGGAAATACAGTAACCTCCAATCACTTTCACCCCCAGAATGGTTCCAGCAAAGCCCATGGGCTGAGTTCAGACAAATTTAATTTTGATGACCTTTCTGTTTCTGAGATATGAAAGGGAGATTGAAAGGAAGTGCTTGAGGCCTGAAGCAAAACAATCTTCTCCATGAGAATGTGATGTGGGAGTGTTTCAAAGCAGCATGCTCTCCAGAAAGCTAAATGACTCAGAGCCCCCACAAGAATCTACTGACAGTTACTGATCTGAGGAATCTTATTAGAGAGCTGACGTCTAACTGGATCGTCATCAAACCCACAGACCATATGCTTTCCCTGTTGTACTTGTGAGCAAAAAAGTCTAGAGACATTTGGACGTGCAGGGCACTGCACTCCTAATGGTCTGTGATTAATTGTGATTGCGTGGCGCTCCAGAACAAGATGCATTATATTATTTGTTGAGAAGCCAGCAAACCTTTTGTGGACTATGTTAGAGAAGATAAGACCTACTATGGGTAGCTTTTGAAGATTATGAACAAAGTAGCCATATTTACCTTATCTTATCCATTTTGGAACATGCCCCAGAATTTTTCCTAAGCCCCTTTTAATTTTAGTACTGAATGAAGAAGGAGTTGAATTTTAAACTGTCAATAAAAAATGGTCTCACACACAGACATTAAAGAGCAAAAGTCCCACATCTTGGCTGAAACTTCTTTGTCAGGTGATAACTAAAGTGGATAAAATATCTTCAACTTATAATCTTCCATCTGAAAAGGGAATTCTGCTGCAGAAAAGGTTTCTGAGGTTTTTCTTTAGCTATGATGTAACAACTAAGAATTAAAGATCCATGGGAAATGTACCACAACTTTTATTGCATTCTTCAGTTGAGGGACATCTAGGTTGTTTCCAGGTTCTTGCTATTACAAATAATGCTGCTATGAACATAGTTGAGCAAATATCCTTAGGATAAGAATGTACATCATTTGTGTATATGCCCAATAGTGGCATTGCTGGATCCTTGGGGAGATTGATTCCAAGTTTTCTGAGGAACAGCCATACTGTATTCCAGAGTGGCTGTACAAGTTTACACTCCCACTAACAATGAGAGAGTGTTCCCTTCACTCTGCATCCTCTCCAGCATAGGCTGTCATCTGTGGTTTTTTATCTTAGACATTCTGACAGGTGTAAGATGGCATCTCAGGGTGGTTTTGATTTGCATTTCTCTGATGGCTAAGGACATTGAGTAATTCTTTAAGTGTCTTTCAGCCACTTGTAGTACTTCTGTTGAGAATTTCCCATTTGGCTCTGAACCCCATTTTTAATTGGATTATTTGGGCTTTTGGCCTCTAGTTTCTTGAGACCTCTATATATTCTAGAGATCAGTCCTCTGTCACATGTAGGGTTGGTGAAGATCTTTTTCCATTCTGTCATTTTGTCTTATTGACCATGTCTTTTGCCTTACAAAAGCTTCTCGGGTCTTTGATCCACTTGGACTTCAGTTTTGTGCAGGGTGATATATATGGATCTATTTGCGTTCTTCTGCAAACCACCATCCAGTTATGCCAGCACCATTTGTTAATGACGCTATCTTTTTTCCATGGGATATTTTTGGTCTCTTCATCAAAAATCAGATTTTATAGGTGTGTGGATTAATATTGGGGTCTTCAATTTGATTCCATTGGTTCACAAGTCTGTTTTTAAGCCAGTGGCGAGCTGTTTTTAATTGCTGTAGCTCTATATTATAGCTTGAAGTCAGAGATGGTGATGCCCCCTGAAGTTCTAGTATTGAACATGACTTTGGGGGGGGAAATCCTGAATTTTTTGTTTTTCCATATAAAATTAAGTATTCTTTTCAAGTCTGTGAAGAATTGCATTGGGATTTTGATGAGGTTTGAACTGAATCTGTAGATTGCTTTTGGTAAGATTGTCATTTTTATTATGTTGATCCTACCTATCTAAGAAGATAGGGGATCTTTCCATTTTCCGATATCTTCTTTAATTTCTTTCTTCAGTGAGTTAAAGTTCTTGTCATACAGGTCTGTGATTTTTTTGGTTAGAGTTACCCTAAGATATTTGGTGTTATTTGAAGCTATTGTAAAGGGTGATGTCCCCTGATTTCTTTTTCAGCCCTTTTATCATTTGTGTATAGGAGGACTGTTGATTTTTTTTTGAGTTAATCTTGTACCCTGCTACATTGCTGAAGGTGATTATCAGCTGTAGGAGTTCCCTGGCAGAATTGGGGGGGGTCACTTATGTATATGATCATATCATCTGCAAATGCAGATAGTTTGACTTCTTCCTTTTCAATTTCTACACCCTTGGTTTCCTTTTGCTTTCTTATTGCCCTAGCTAAAACTTCAAGAACTATATTGAATAGATACAGAGAGAATGGACAGCCTTGCCTTGCTCCTGATTCTATGGGGCTTCTTTGAGTTTCTCTCCATTGAGTTTGGTGTTTGCTGTGGGCTTGCTCCACTATGTAGAACTAGACTCAGGGCATCAGTCTTGGTGGCAAGTACCTTTATCCCTTGAGCTATTTTGTTGGCCCTCATTGTATATTCTAACAGTTTTGCTGAGAAGAAATTTTATAGAGAAATCTAACACAAGTTCTTAATTTTCCTATAAATGCTGACATTTTTGATTATTAAGAAATAACAAAGTGACAAGAAGATAAAATTAAATTAAGTTTGAGCCAAAAACCTAAAATTAAAGACCCATGGGATGTTCTATGGGAGAAATAAGAAGTGTCGTGGAATTGCAATTCTAAGGAAAATCACGTTGAGTATCCCCATATCACAAAATTCTTCTTAAATATGGCATAAGCACTGGTTAGAAAAAGAAGTTAGAAGTGTTTTCTCTCTTGGAGCTGGTGGCAAGAGGAACTTGGAAGAACTTGGACAAGATTTTAAGTCTTTGATAGTCTGCATGGCTCAGACTTTAGAAAAGACAGGGATTAGATCATCCTCCTTCATGCTATGCAAGCATGTCTGTGTGTGTCTGTGTGTGTGTGTGTGTCTGTGTGTGTGCCTGTGTGTGCATGCCTGTGTCTGTGTGTCTGTGTGTGTGCCTCTGTGTCTATAGGCTTGTGTGTATGTATGTCTGTATGCCTGTGTGTGTGTGTGTGTGTGTGTGTGTGTGTGTGTGTGTGTGTAAACCACCATATTAGAAAAACTGGAGGAATAAAAAGCCCATTATTTTACCATAAAGTTCTGTCAGACAGTATTACTTGATGCTTCTACTATAAGGTCTGAATTTGTTTGTGTGGAAGCCAAATGTCAACCCCAGGAGTTCCTCAGGAGCTGTCTGTCCAACTTGTTTTTGGAGACAGTACCTCTCACTGGCCTTTAGCTCATTGTTTCAGCTAGCCTGACTGGCCAACAAGCCACAGGGTCCCTCTTGCTTCCAGCCCCCATTCCTGGCATCACAATTGCACACTGCTGGAATCTGATGTTCACTTTTCTGTAGATGGTAGGGTTTGAACTTGGATCCTCATGCTTGCAAGTAGTTTATCAACATAGCTCTCCAGCTATAAGTATTGGACTTCAACTCTGACACTGGTGATATATACTGTATATACTGACAAAGTGTCCCATCTTTGTACTTACTAGTGTGATTTGTCGCCACACAGCAGCAAAGTCATCAGAAAGAGATGGATGAGGACAGAGTCTTTAGGTCTCTCTGTCCTATCTCCTGTGAGGTATGAAGAATCATGGGATAACAGAGCAGTCACCCATTGGGGGCCATTGCTAAAACAAATCCAGATAGAGAAACAGGGAGGAATGTTTAACAACTTTATCCATTTCCTGTTCTTTTTTTTTTCTATAAACATTTCTCTAAGCAAAAAAATTCCACTAATTAAAAATCTTGAAACTTCTCCATATTTGTTAGCAACGGTATGCAGGCTCACAAACATCCTGCCCTTTCTCCTGCAGGCTTCCAGATCTTCTCGGGCAGTAACTAAGGAGCTGAGGAATCAAGAAGACACTTTAGGAGTTTCTGGTGTTGAAGCAACAAAACATAATGAGTTCTGTAATCATAAAGAGTGAACGGGGGCAATGAGAGAGTTCAGCAGGGAAAGGCGCTGCTTTCGAGCCTGGCGACCTGAGTTAGATCTCTAACTGGACCCACATGGTAGAGGGAGAGAGAGCAGACTTCTGCAAGTCATCCTCTGGCTTCTACAGACCACTGTGACATATTCTCTCTCTCTCTCTCTCTCTCTCTCTCTCTCTCTCTCTCTCTCTCTCTCTCTCTCTCTCTCTCTCTCTCTCTCCTGTCTCTCCTGCCTCCCTCCCTCCTCGAACCCCTCTCTCTCACACACACACAAATATAATAATAATCCTTACAAATACCCAAGGAATTGTTTAAGACTCCAAAGAACATCACCTGAAGGATAACGGTGAGCTGAAAACAGGACAGACTTCACACAGGCTCGGTTGCCATTCCTAATCAGCTCAAATCCTGATTGGATTACAGTCCTTCCAACTGTGGCTGGGGACCAGAAATAACTCCCCTCCGCAGTTAGAATGCAGCAGCATTCAATGTCTCTCTCGCTCTGTCTTTGATAAGCCCGTGGGTTATTTAGATATCTGAATAACCAAGCATAAACATTAAAAATGCTATAATTGATGTGCTTGATAAACTAAAAATTAGATGAAAATAGTCAGCAGAGAATGAAAAAAAAAAACATACTTAACAACCCAGATTCTGAACAAAATATAAATCAAGAATCCTAACTAAAAGAAAGATATGAGGGAGGAGCAACAAAGGGGGGGGAAAGAGATGGATGTCTTGATAGAGGGAGCCACTGTGGGGTTAGAGAGAAACCTGGTGCCAAGGACACCTCCAAGAACCCACAAGTCCCCTATAATCTAATGAATGACCACCCTAATTGTCATCATAGAACCTTCATCCAGCAATGGATAGAGGTGGAAGCAGAAATCCACAGCTAAGCACCAGGTCGAGCTCCCGGTCCAGCTGAAGAGAGTCAGAGAGAGTATATGAGCAAAGGGATCAGGATCATGAGGAGGAGACCCACAGAGATGGCTGGCCTGAGCTATTGGGAGCTGAGTCAGAAACAACCACTGAGAAAACTTTATGGAAAGGAAATAAACCCTCCAAATGTAGACGACCATCTTAGAGCCCGTTACCTACAGAGGAACACCTAACCCAGCCTTAATACTGGGACGTGGACCTACCTCAACTGCATATGCCAGACTGAACTGACCCACTTTGGAACTCCTCATCCTTGGGGAATGGATGGCGATATGGAGTGGGGGAAAGCTGAGGGAGGCCTGGGAGGGATTGGAAGGAGAGAAGAAATGGGGAGCAGTGGTATATATGAAAAAAAAAACCTTTTTTAAATAAATTAAAAAATGAAAAAAAAAAGTATAGTTTCCCAATATGAGAGATAGTGAACCCAAAAACAGAATATAAATCTTGGCATTAGGAGGTGTATTTCATAAAGATAAAAACATGAATTTAACAGAAAAACCTACCTACCTATCTTAAATAGGTATGAACTTGAAAATGCACCTACATCAAAATATATAAAGCAGGGGTAGAGAGATAGTTCAGTGCTTAAGGATGGGCACTGCTCCTAAAGAGGGCCAGAGTTTGCCTTACATCGTTCATACACACTGGGCAGCTCACGTCTGCCTGTAGCTAGTGCTCCTGGGGATTAATGGCCTCTACAGGTACTGCACTCACACTCACATTCACACACACACATACACACACACACACACACACACACACACACACACACACAGAGAGAGAGAGAGAGAGAGAGAGAGAGAGAGAGCAGTCAATTTAACTTTTTAAAATAAAACATAGAAAGAAAAACCCAGCAAAAGGAAAACTCCATTATTCCTTCCAGTAATTGTGTGATGGGAAATTATAAAGGCATCTAAAATTGAAGTATGGTTAAAAGTGAATTTACAAAAGTCTACAATGTAAAGTCAAAGTATAAAGATGAATTATATAGCATGCTAAATAATAGTCACAAATTAAAACTTAAAATTTACTACTTATAATAGCATCAAAATTATTAAATAACTGGTAATATATGAAATATATATAATCTCTGCATGGAAAATTATAAGAATTAGCTAAAAACACTTATATTGTGATCTAAATGACAGATATATGATAGTGCAGGGCAAAATCTTTTCTAATTCGATGTGTAGGTTTTCCAATATCATTTTATTTTAGGGTCAATAGTGGGTTTTCTTGGAAAAATTAATTAGTTCTAAGAATTTTGTGGACACATAAAATGATAAGATTAACGAATAGTAACTCAAAGACAAATCATGAAGGATTCATATTGTTGGGTTATGACACTGGTATTGTAGCGCTCTCCATCCACCGCGGCGGCAGGATGTTCGACTCCTGGGAAAGACCTCCAAATGCAGAGATGTGTGATTAATGGCCGCAGCACTAGCAGCTAAGCCTGAACATAACAACTGAAAAAAAAGTTATTATTTTGATTCATGGTTTCAGGTTTCAGGGGTTTCTGTGAGGAAGGGCATGGGGTGAGCAGGAGTTCACTTCCCAACTCACCCAGCCAGAAAGACTAAATAAAGAGCATCATTTCAAATTCTAGGACAGTTGATACCTCCGTTAATGAAGAGATCTAAATCTCTTAAGGGACAGTTAATCTTAATGTCAACTAGAGTTGATTGAGAGATACCAAGAGAGAAACAGAAGCATATCTCTGGCTGTGACCAAGAGGGTATTTGTAGAGACTGTTAGTTCCTGAGGCATCTGATATAATTGATGCATAAATAAATTCACATTTGGATTGACTACTGGGAGGTACTGGGACTAAGGAAGGCATGGCCTGCCTGAAGAAGTTGGAACTGGGAACCTGGCCCCTTTTTTCTCTTGCTTGTTTCCTGGATGCCATGAGGGAAGCCACTTTCCTCTGCCACAGCCTCCTCCCACAATGTCTGCCTGCCACAGCCTCCTCCCACAATGTCTGCCTGCCACAGCCTCCTCCCACACTGTCTGCCTGCCACAGCCTCCTCCCACACTGTCTGCCTTACCACAGCCTCCTCCCACAGTGTCTGCCTTACTACAGCCTCCTCCCACACTGTCTCTGCCTTGCCACAGCCCCCTCCTATGCTATCTCTGCCTTGCTACAGGCTGGAAAAGAACAGAGAGTGCCAGCCATTGACAGAAATTTCTAGAAACATAAGCCAAAAGAAAAAAAAAATGTCTTTCTTTCAATTGTTTTTCTTGGGTATTTGTCATAACAGCAAAAAACATAACAAGAAAACCTGACTTAACACTGTTCACATTGTCAGCTGGGGGGGGGGGGGGTATGGGCCTAGATATAAAAATGAAAACAGAAGAGCTAATGGAAGGCAACTGGCAAACATTTTTAGAAACTTGGAGCAGGCAAAGATTTCTCAAAGCAAAAAAGAATTTATCAAAGTGAGAAAGAAAAAGGGATAAGTTGTGACATAGTAAAATTGGGAATTTTGAACTATTAAAAGATAAAGACTGAGCTGTGGCCCAGTGACAGAGAACTTACTTAATGAAGCTTTGGATGTGAGCTCCAGTTCAGAGATAAAAGAAAGAAAAGAGGGAGGGAGGGAGGGAGGGAGGGAAGGCAAAGAAAATTTCAATACATACAGAGAGAAGCAGATCTAGCCCGGTACATATGCAGGACTTCTGTGAATCACTAAAGCAAACAATCAATTTTTTTAAATGGCCAACAACCACAACAGATTCTCTGGAGAGGAAATGCAAATGTACTCAACCATGTCCTTTATTCATCAGAGCTAATCCAGCTAAAGCTAAAATGAGATCTGAATTGGGATGATAGAAATTTAAAAGACTGATGACACCATTCATTTCCAAGGGCATGGAACAGCCTTAAAATGCATGCAATTGGCATAAGCAATTATGTGTTTGTAAATATGAACTAAAAATTGAGCAAACTCTATGACCCAACAACTATATTTCCAGGCATGTATCTAATAAAAATGTCCAAATCTGAACTGAAAAGATATAATTGCATCATTTTTATTGCCAGAAGCTAAGCAATTCAAGCATCCCTCAACAGTGAATCTGGTATTTTCAAATAATGGACTGCTATATGACAATGAACAGACTCCTGTAACAACAGCACAGAACAACATAATGTTTACAGCATGTAGTGAGAGAAGCCTTTCAGGAGCAATGACATCACTTTTTAAAGATGTATGCTTTTTTTAACTGATATATAATAATAGCATCTGTTTATGGTACTGAGTGATATTTCAATACATACATATATGTGTTTGTGTGTGTGTGTGTATGTGTGTGTGTGTGTTAAGAGAAAATAAAATATTCCCTCAAATATTCCATGTTTCTATGGTGAATATATTCAAAATTCTTTCTGGCTTTTTAAAGATTATTTAAAAATTTTATTTCCTCTGTGTGTGTGCACACATGTGTGTGTGGTCTCTCTGTGTGCACGGGCACATATGCGCAGGTGTTTACATTCTGTTTTCAGTATTTTCTACATTGCCTTTTAGACATCGGTCACCACTCTAGGTCCATTAATCCTCTGTATTTGTGTGGTCATTGTAAATGGGGCCGCCTCCTTGATTTCCTTGCAGATATTATGCTATTGGTATTCAGCAGCACTCCTAATTTTACATGTTAATTTGTATCCTGAAAACACTGAACTTATTCTAATCATTCTTAGCTCAAATGGGGGTTTTGTAACATCTTCAGGCTTTCCTATTTATAAGATCAAATTAAGGGATGGAGAGATGACTGGCATGGTTGGGGAAATGCTTCCCACACAGGCATGAGCACCCACATAAAAGGCCTGGGATACCCTAGAATCCCAGAAACTGGGAACAGAATTACGAACCAGCCTGACTAGAGGATCAATGAGCTCTAGGTTCAGTGAAAAAGCCTGACTCCAAACATAAGATGCACAGCTCCTCAGGAATGACACTTGAAATTAACTGCACACACACACAAACACACACACACACACACACACACACACACACACACACACACACACACACACACGCTCGGGTGCTTTTTTCAACAGTCCAAGTCATTTACAAAACAGCAATCTGTTTCTCTTCCGGTCTCAATGTGTATTGCTTCTTTCTCCTACTCAACTACTCAAGTTAGGACTTCCGGTCTTGTGTTTGACGAAAGTGGTAAATGCTCATATCCTTGTTTTGACCCAGGTCCTGAAAAGATCTCCATTGTTTTCCCACATAGAATGATGTTAGCTGTTGATGAACAAGTGACCATTGCTATGCTAAGGTACCTTTCTTCTATGCTCACTTTTTCAGTTTTGATCATGGAGAATGCTGAGTTTTATCCATTACCTTTCTCCACATGTTAAGATGACTATGCAGTCTGTCCTACACTCTGCTGTGTTGTGTATCATGCTTATCAAATTTTATAGTGCTGCAACATCTTCACACACCCCCAGGATGAAACTCACTTGATCATAGTAGTTTTAACATGCTAATGGTTTAGTTTGTAGTGTTTTGAAGGATCTTTGCATCTATGTCATTCAAAGATAACAACTTTTGCTATTATTCTCTAATCCTTGCCTTTTTTGGGTACGGGGCAATTGGCAGCATTATAGAATAAGCTTGGAAAACACCTTCCTCGGAGCTGCTATTGCTTTAGATGTCAGATAGCATGGCGCTATAGAGGAGGTATGGGCTATAGAACTTTAACAAAAACCTTTTCCTACTATCTCCATTGTGCTACTCGTTTTAGCTCCTTATTACTCTGCCTGGCTGAGATGGATGATGTAGGGACCCATTTCTCTCAAGGCTTGAGCTGAACACAATATTCTCAAACTATTCTCTGAATTTCTGTCATCCAACTTACAGTATCTTGTCGTCTCTGGTTACAGTCATCCAAGCCTTCTCTCTTTTTCTTGACCTACTTAAGGGCTTCGCAAATATATTTTTAAACAACAACCTTTCCGTTTATTAATCTTGTTCTATTTCCTGGTTCTTTAGTTCGTTTGCTTTTGTTCCTTTTGCGAATATTGAGCTGACTGGCTTTTGACTTCCTAGCTTTCTTTCATTGTTAATTTCCCCATTGTTGCTGCTTTCAATGGATCTCAAAGGTCTTGGGACTGTGTCTCCATTTTTACTTATGTAAGGACAAAAATTTCTTCTTGAATTCTTCCTTGATCGATCAACTGATCAAGAATACATTGTTGTTTAATTTTCATGTGTGTTTATATTTTCCAGAGTTTTATTGTTACCAGCTTATAGAACATTTTACGTTGTGATCAGAATCAACACTCATTAAAATACCACTTTTTAAAAAAAATATTGAGACCTATGTTGTTGTTCCTTATGGTTTGCTATAGAGAGTATTCCACAGGTGTGAGGAACACTTATTATATTATCAGAGGGAATGTTTTGTAGATATCTACTGGATCTGACTCTGATGCTAGAGATCTAGAGACTACATGGGAGTTCTAGCCCAGATTTAGGAGCCTTCAGTTCCTATCATGTGTGGTATAAATTTTCTGACCTGTCCAGCCCAAGGTCAGGACCCACAGACCCACAGTACCATAGAAACACAAAGAGGCTAATATTAATTACAAACTGTTTGGCCTGTAACTCAAGCTTATTGCTAGCTATCTCTCACCTTTTAACCTATTTCTATTAATCTATGTCTTTCCATGTGGCCCATGGATTACCTGAATTTCTTCACATATTGCTTTTTGGGCAGCTGGATTGCATCTCCCGTGACTATACCCTCCTCCTATATCTATGCTTGGATTTCCTGCCTGCTTTTAAGATACTCTGTCATAGGCCAAAACAGTCCCTTTATTAACCAATGATATTCACATCACACAGAAAGACATCACTATCAGGTGTATGTGGAGAGGAGGGTTAACATTACCAAGCCCAAGACAAAGTAGTCTTTTGCTAACTTTCTGGCTCTGCTCATGTCCCAGTCTGCTTTCTATTCCTAGGAAAATGACAAAGACACAAGGACCAAAAGCAACTTGAGGAGGACGGGGTGGGGGGGGTGTATTTCAGCTTCTAGCTGTCATCCTTCACTAAGGAAAGGCCATGCATGAACTGAAGATAGGAACCTGGGGGTATGAACTGAAGCAGAAGCCATGGAGGGATATTGCTTACTGCAAACTCTTACTCAGTCAGGCTGCCCATTTATACATCCCAGGACCACCTTCCCAGGGCTAACTGCCCACAGTGAGCTAGCTCATTCCACACCAATCATTGATCAAGAAAATGCCCCACAGACTTGCTCATAGACCAATCTGATAGTCACTGTTTTCAAGTGAAGTTGCCTCTTCCCTCAGTCCGGCAGAAGCAAACAAACAAATAAAAACCCAGCTACGAGAGTTCTCCAGCAGATAGAGTTGCCCTCTCTGAAACTAGGAGGGCACCATGGATCTGTCACTGACAGTGCCATCAGCCTCCAGAGGTTTTACACCTGGCTACAGCAGGTAGCATGACAGTTAAACACAGGAAGCGACCCTTGACTGGATCTGAGTCTGAGGAAAAAAAATGAGTAGAATGTTGTTCAACTCCTTGAATGTAACAATATTTTAATTTTTTTAAAAGATTTATTTATTTTATGTGTATGAGTATTTTACTTGCATGTATGTCTATGCATCACCACACGTAGGGGCCGAGTGTCCTCAGAGATCAGAAGGAGATGTTGGATCCCCTGGAACTGAAGTTACAAATGGTTGTTAGTCATCATGTGTGTGCTGGGAATTTAATTATTGTCCTCTGTAAGAGCAACAAGTGCTCTTAACCCCTGAGCCAACTCTCCATTCAGCCCTTGTAACAATATTTTAATCGTCTAACAGTATGTCTTTAACCTTACGACAGTGATGGTGGGTCTTAAGTTTTGAAGTGAATCCCAATTATCTAGAGGGTTTGATCAATTGTTTCATGCTGTGGTGTCCACCTCTTCTGTGTTCCTGGTTTCGGATTCTGTAGGTTAGGGTGGAGGTGTTCTTCATTTTCACGGACTAGATGGGATCTCATGGCTAGAAGGAAGGAGCTACCATGTGAAGGAGCAAAGTGGGAGCCCTAAGGCAGCAGCTGTGCTCCTGAGATGGCCCACCAGGGTTCTTGGAGGGAGACTTCACTCTCTCTTTGCATGTTTATAGTTTTAACAAATCACAAACTCGTCGATACATTATAAAATTTTGTGTCTTTCTCAGCCACATCTGATACAAGGGAATCTAATTAACAGAGCAACTCGCTGCATGCAGAGTCTTTTCCCAGTTGGTCTGCAGTGAGAACTGAGCTATGTGACAGGTCACTCTGTGTCTTTCCAAGTTCTAGAATGGTGCTTCTCATGCTGAGAAACCAATGAGATTCACAGCAATGTCCTATAAGCAGCTGTGTTCACAGAACTCAAGAAAACGGTAAGCCCCAAAACATGTCATCGCCCTAAGGAGGCTATGTAACCTTAGGAACCTGAGAGGACACGTGCCTGGGGCAGGCCAGGGAGAAGGTTCCAGGAGAGAAAGGCAGCCACCTCCCAGAGCCTGATAACTAGTGTTGTCCAAAACCCACTCTGTCGCACAGATGTCAGGAGGGAGTAAGCCATAATGCTCAGATCTGAGAGTATGAGGGACCGAGGATCTAACGTAATGAACAAACAATTATCCTTAGCAAACCCAATTGTAATCAATTCCTTTATTGAGGACTTTATACATGAGGTAACCATCTTTATTATTCTTGCCTCTTGCTCCACCTCCAACTCCTCCTATGCCCCCTCCCAAATCCATAGCCTCTTTGTTGTGTGTGTGTGTGTGTGTGTGTGTGTGTGTGTGTGTGTGTGTGTGTGTGTGTGACCTACTGAGTTCATCCAGTGTTGCCTGTATGTATCTGTGTCCAGGGATGACTACTTGGGATTGAACAGCCTATAAGGGAGCTCATCCCTGAAGGAATCTGCTTCCTTCTCTCAACAACCATTGATTACCTTAGCTTTTCGTCTTGGGTGTGGGACCTTGAGAAATTTTCCCTGTCCGCATTGTTATATAAACTGATGCTGTACGGTAAAGATTTTTATTGTACAGAAGTACTTTGAGTGATATTTTTTATGTTCCTGGAGATGCCAAAGGAATCATTTCAACCATATTCATGTTAAAATGAAAAATCTCATAATATGCCCCTGATTTTCTGATATACAGAACTTTGCTTTAAACTGTATTCCTTTGTGCGGAAGGAGAATATATTAATCATAACGGCTTAGAAAATGCTGAAAAGTGAAGAAAACTTGAGCAGCTGCAAGACTGTAAAGCTGCTAATATTTTTGTGGGTCTCTTACAATGCTCTCTCTTAAGGCCTTAGGACCAGCTTCTTCCTCTAAAACAAACTGAACCACGTATCATGTCTCTCTTCCCTTAAGAGACAAAATCTCTGTCCCCACTCTGGCTGAGCAGACCACGCTGGCATCCCCACTTTCTCCAGTTCCCAGAGGACTCACAATCCACATGGTGACTGCCATGTGGAATCTGTAAGTTAGAAGGGCTAGGAAAAAGTCAGATACTGTGTCTGTGCATATGTGTGTGTGCCTGGTGTGTGCATGTGTATATGCATATATATGTATGTGTGCAAGTGTGTGTATGTGCATGTGTGTGTCTGTGTTTGTGTGTGCGTGTGCATGCATGTTTGTGTGTGTGTGTGCACGCATGTATGTGTGTAGCGTGCATGCACATGTACGTGTCTCTGCGTGTGTGTCCTTTTCTTGTTATCATTATTAACACCTATCATTGTGGTGTGAAAGGGGGGGGGCTGGGTCATTTCTGTTCTGTCACTGCCTCATTGGTCGATATTACTCTCTCAAACTAACCATTTCTACACTAAATAGCCCAGCTTAGCATATTGGTACTGACTGTTCACTGGGCAAGGTGGTACAATGTGAAAGACTGTCTGGGAACCAAAATTTAACCTGAATGAAACATGATTTCCCTTCTGAAAGGACAGATAAAGGAGAGAGCCTAGTGGCTAGAGGTAGCTCATCAGCACCATAAAGGAAAGAAATTTATAGGGGCCCAAACCCAGATGCCTCCCCTTTCTCTGACAATTCTTCAGCCAAGTAGTTTCACAGTTTTAATGACAGCCAGAAACAAATGGACCTTGGGGATATATTGGAGGGCCAGGCTGAGAAAATGATAGAATTAGGTATGCATTCTCCTAACAGGCTGGGCACTGTGGCATAGTACCACAGAAACTCACAGCAGGTGAGTATGGGCAGAAACAGAATGAGACCTGACAATGAGATTGGCCATCTGCCCTGTACTGATAGACCAATGAATGAGATTTTCAGATACCCCAAGAGCTTCCCTCTCCTAGAATGTCTATTTTAAGACTCAGGTTTTGTCTAAGCTAGGGTTTCTATTGCTGTGAAGAGACACTGTGAAGATGGAAACTCTTACAAGGAAAACATCTAATTGGGGTGCCTCAGTTTCAGAGATTCAGTTCATTATCATGGTGAGGAGCAGGATGGCGTGCAGGCAACATGGTACTGATGACATCTTAATCAGAAGGCAACGAAAAGTGGTCTCAGTGTCACACTGGGGGAAATTTAAGCCATGGGACAAGGAAGTGGAAAACAGGAAGGCTTAGAAGGAAGGAGCGGAACTCTGCCAACCTTGATGACACAGTCACACGTGAGAAGGGAGGGACCCAGTCTAACCCCTCTTCCCGCTGCTTTCACTACCTGTACTTTCCCACTCTCTGCTTGGAATTCTTCCTCTGGTTTGACTGTGGTTTTGCCTTTCTGAAGCTCATACTGAAATGAATTCCCTTTTATGAGGTAGTGAAAAGTACAACT
Source organism: Phyllotis vaccarum (assembly GCA_033318265.1). Taxonomy (NCBI): domain Eukaryota; kingdom Metazoa; phylum Chordata; class Mammalia; order Rodentia; family Cricetidae; genus Phyllotis; species Phyllotis vaccarum. The sequence continues at coordinate 69,476,548 of JARWLC010000014.1, read as the reverse complement.
GTGTAGAATCCTTGGAAGGTAATCAGGTGACTGCCCATGAGTGGAGAGATTTACTCACACTATTGTTCGTAGATGGATGAGTTAATGAGCCATATATCCCAAGAGTCTCTCTACTGCTGAAGCCACGTTGGATTGGTTGCTTCCCAGTTCCCTGACTCAGGCCATAGCATCTGAAGTTCCGCCTCAGAAATATGTCTGCAGAAGCTCATCATCAAACATGACCTTTCAACCTTGGATAGGCCACCAGGAAAGAATAAATGCCCTAAGGCCTGATGATCTAATAAAGAAAGCAAAGCCCTTATCTTGGTCATTGTGGTACTGCAGCAGTAAACGGGGCTGCAGATATCTCCTTAACATATCTTTCACTGTCTTTAGTTAAATACCGGGCAATGGCATTGCAGATGGTGGTTCTACTTCAAATATTTTTGAGAAGTCTTCATACTGCTTTACATAATGGCCACTAATTTGCATTTCTATCAATGATGCATAAGGGGCCCCCATTACATTGATCAAGATATGGAATCAACTCACATACTCACCACTAGATGAGGAGCAAAAATAATGAGATGCATATGAATAATATTCATCGCAAAAAGAAGGCACTGTGGTTATTCACAGGAGCATGCATAAGCCTGGTGGGCACTGTATTGAGTGAAAAATGACAGGAAAGAAATAAAAATGATGCATAATGTCACTTACATATAACTCTTAGAAAGTCAAACTCCACAGAATTAGAGAGTATGGTGGTAGTTATCAGGGACCAGAAAGAGGTTGGGTGAAACTCTAGTTGAAAGGTACAAAGATTACTTAGATAGGAACAGTAAATATGGAGGTCTGTTGTACACAGTGACAGTAATTAACAATGGTATTCTGGGTACTTGAAAATCACCAAGAAAGTAGATCATAAATGCACTTACCATGGTTTTGACAAACACACGAGGTGAGGAATGTGTTAATTGGCTTGGTTTGTTAATTTCTCAATGAGCAAGAAAAAAATTATATTGGCAGCTAGGAATATAGTGTAATCAGTAAAATGCTTGCCACACAAGCAAAAGAACCCTCATTCAATCCCTAATGAATAAAAGATATAGTATGTGCCTGTAAGTCCAGTGCAGGAGAAACAGTGGCAGACAGATCCCAGGCTTCCTAGCCAGTTAACCTAGGCTAATGCTAATGGGCAAGCCTCGGCTCCCAGTGAAGGGGTCTCCCAGAGAACACCTGAGGTTGACCTCTGCCCTCCAAATGCATGTGTATACATGTGAACACACATATACAAAACCATTATATATATAATATATATCACTAAATATATATATATATATCACTAAAACAAGTAATTGAACAAAAGAAAGAAGCAACCTAAAGTGTCTGATTATCACAGGAGATCAAATGAAGCTGGGCAGACAAAAAGTGTACTCAGACAGTTCGACAAACACCTAAACAGAGTATAATCCGAATGCATGTCCTTAAGGAAGCTTGGCACAGAAAAACATCATCTTCGGGTGCCAAACAAAACAAAATTGTTGCAGTGAAAACATTCAGCAGTTATATTAAATGACCCAAAGGAATGATCCAGAAGTCTAAGTGTAAGAGATATCTCTCGTCAGAAACATGGAAAAGCCAGAAACCCTGAGGAGAATTAAGACAGGATTGTTTCCAAATGAAATTTCAACTGCAGCCTGTGGTTTTGATAAATTTTACATGGAAACTTTGCCCACAGAGGCTGGGAGTGAGAATATAAGCATCACCAAATAATACCCTCCTCATTCCCCGGCACAGAGGCATTTTCTGTTCCATGATATTTCTTTCTGAAAAGCAAACGAAACAAACAAGACTTCCCCCAGGGGTCAAGAAAAGTTTTCACAACATTAAGAGAAAGAGTGGATCCAGGACACTCAGGATGCTGAAAGCAAGACCTCTGTGCGGAGAGAGAGAGAGGTACCAGTGCAGACAGAGTAATACTTCCAAATAAGAACTAGAAGGAAGCACTGGAGATTGTTCGGTTCCATGGAGGATTTAAAACAAAACACGCAAAACTTGCTTGAAGATAAGACTGCTCTGAGTGCTCATTAAAATGGGTCTCTGGAGGTGGTGGCACACAACTTTAATCCCAGCACTAGGGAAGCAGATGTGATGTGGGAATGTCTTTCTGTTTGCTGTGAATAGCAATCTTTAAATAAAGGAGCTGTTTTGGCCCATGACAGGCACCATAGGAAAAGTAGGAGGAGGCATCGGAGTAGGTAGGGGGAGCAGGGCGGAGTCAGACAGACTGAGCCAGAAGCCCAAAAGAACAACATGTAAGGAACACAGGTGAGCCACGGGCCATGTGGCAGACAGTTTAATGAGAATGGGATGAGTTAAGATGTAAGAGCTAGCTAACAATGTGCCTGAGCCATAGGCCAAACAGCATGAAGTTAATATAAGTGTCTGAGTCATTTCTGGGGGGCCTAAGCAGCAGTGGGCAACTAAGGGGTCTGGGGCTGCAGGTCTGTGGGCCTGGGCCTCTGGCTGCCTGGGCCCAAGAAACTACTACATTGTAACACAGATGTAGGTGGATCTCTGTGAGTTTAAGGCCAGCCTGGTCTAAAAAGTGAGTTCCAGCGTGGTTGAGAGCTGTTTCACAGAACACAGAGAAATTCTGGAGGTTACTGGGGCTGGAGAGATGGCTCAGTGGTTAAGTATCAGATGTTCAATCATGAAGACTAGAGTTTGGATTCCAGCAACCATGTTAGACAGCTCCATAGGCTTTGACGCCCTCTTCTGGCTTTCTCAGGCACCTGTACACACATGTACACACACACACACACACACACACACACACACACACACACACACACACACACACTAAAATTTTCTATAAACATACTCACTTGGCTTGTTGCTTTGGTAGCAAGCCTGACCTTCCTTGCTGAACTCCATTCAATGGTGGCTCTTACCCTCTGTTACAAGAGTGCTTTCTTCCTGTTGTCTGCTTGGTCTAAGACTACACCATAATATACAACAAATAAAATACATCAGAGCGTTGAGGATGAGCTTAGAGGTAGAGTTCTGCAGCACGCAGGAGACTCTAAAATCATTGTGTACACAGCCCCAGAAAAAGAAATGGGCTAGAAATGTAGCTCACGATCACTAGCTTCGGCACTTTTGATGAGTTCCAGGTATATATTGTGGTATCTGGAGCATTGTTTTTGCCTTATTTCTGTTGCTGTGATCAGACATGCTAGCCAAAAGCTACTGTGATGATCTGAATTGGGATGGCCCCTATACGGAGTGGCACTATTAGGAGGTATGGCCTTGTTAGAGGAAGAGTATCAGGGTACAGACAGGCTTTGATGTCTCAAACATGCTCAAGCCATACCCTATGGGCAGAGTGTACTCAAAAGGCACCAGTACAGAATAGATATTTATTAAAATTTATTAAAATATAAACCAACACTCACAGTACAGGTAACAGTTTATAGTAGCACCTGAACAGGGACTGGAGTCTGGAACGGTGGAAGAGTGATGGACAGATGATGGATTCTGATCCTCTCTCCCCAACAGCCAGGAACCAGGAAGAGAGCTCGCTCCTGTTCCAGCAGCCCCTTATCAATCGGGTTTCCACGCCCCTCTTCAGAGGCCCGGGGCTCTGGATAAGCGTCTCTGGACCTTATCAGCTGACACCTGAGTCCCACCACAATACCCAGTATGACAGTGTTTATTTCCTGTTGCCTGCAGATCAACTCCTTCTCCAACACCGTGTCTGCCTGCATGTCACCATGCTTCCCTCCATGATAATAGACTAAACCTCTGAAACCTTAAGCCAGCCCCAATGAAATGTTTTTCCTTTGTAAGAGTTGCTGTGGTCATGTGTCTTTTCACAGCAATAGAAACCCTAAGTAAGACAGCTACAAAGTGAGAAAAGAATGTACTTGGTTTACTTCCAGGTCACAGTCCATCACTGAAGGAAATCGGGGCAGGAACTCAAACAAGAGCTTGAAGCAGAGACCACGGAAGATCATCACTTGCTGGTTGCTATCAGGCCTATGTGCCTTTCTTATACAGCCCAGCATGTACAGAGAATAGAGTTTGATCCCCCGTGCCACATAACTCAGGAGTTGTGGCTGTGGTGGTTTGAATGGAAACGCCCCCAGAGGCTCATATTTTTGCCTATTTACTCCCCAGTTGATAAACTGTTTAGAAGGATTAGAAGTGTGGCTTATTGGAGTAAGTCTGGCCTTGCTGGAGGAGGTAGGTGTCTTGTGGTGGTGGCTTTAAGGTTTCAAAAGCCCATGCCAAGCCCAGTGTCCTTCTCTTTGCTTGTTGCCTGTAGATCAGGATGGGAAGCTCTCCAGCACCATGTCTTCCTGTGTGCATCCTGCTATGACGTTAATGGATCAGCCCTCTGAAACTGTAAGCCAGGCCCCAGTTAAATGCTTACTTTTATAAGAGTTGTTTTGGTCATGGTGTCTCTTCACAGCAGTGGTATGCTCTGGACATGGAGATAGGAGTATCAAAAGTTCAAGACCAATATCTGCTACATAGTGAGAGTGTGAGGCCTGCCTGGGATACATGGGACCTTGTTCTAAAACATAAAGTAAAAATAAATGCCTTGGGCTGCAGGAAGAGGATAACATCTAGAACTCTAGATCCATAAAACAAATTGAAGAATTTGGGAAATGATTCCTCTGAGCTGTAACTGCTTTTCGGATGTTTCTTGCTTTGAAGCTTGTGGAAGTGTGGGAAAGTTTAGAGGATTTCTGTCAGAAATCTGTCATGTTTAACAGCTTGTTTCTACACTGGGATCTATTCTGAAAAGTTACTGTTTTGCCTTGGAGTGTCGGTGGAAGAGAGGTCATGATGTGTGACAGATAAATCACCCGAAAATGTGATCTAGTCCCAGACTGCTGTAGACTGACCTCAGGGAGGTGTTTGCCTTGAAATGCTTGCCAAGAAAATGGTGGCAATGGCTTGACCAGGAAAAGTTTGTCTGGACACCAGAGAGTCCTAGAGAAGCAAACAGCAATGATTCCAGTGAGCATTGTTAGTTTGTTCATGAGGTGTCTGGACACACAAGGACTAAATACACATACTAAAGTAATCTCTCAGTGCTGGCAGCTCACAGACTTCTTCACCATCAGCCATGGTTTGAATGTGAAGTGTCTCCCACAGACTCAGTGTTTGTGTACCGGGTCCCATCAGGCAGCTTTATCTGAGAAAACTGCAGGCTCTATAGAGTTGGAACCTTGCTGAAGAAAGTTGATCACTGGGAGTTTTATAGACGAGCCCCACTTCCTGTTCAAGTTCACGTTCTGTTTCCTGCCTATGGCTACACAGTGACCCCGCAGCCTCTGTACCTGCTGTCGTGCTTGCCTTGCATGCTGCTGTCTTCTTCACCATGGTACACGTTACCCCTTCAGAGCTGTGAGCACAATTATGCCCTCTCTCCTTGCAGTTGCTTTTGTCAGGGTATTTAATCACAGCAGCAGGAAAACAAGAGCACCTCTCTCTCCATGTGAAAAAAAGTCATGCTTCACTAGCACTGGTATTCCTGGTAACTTCCAAGTGTGTAGTATGGATCTGAAGCATTGTTTTAGCCTTCTATTGCCATGATAAAACATTCTAACCAAAAGCAACATGGGAGAGGAAAGGATTTATTTAGCTTACACTTCCAGGCACTATCCACATGTGAGAGAAATCAAAGCAAGAAGTGGGGCAGGAGCTAAGAGCAGAAACAATGGGGGCACTGCCTGCTGGTCACCATCAGGCCCATACCTAGCTACCTTTGTTCTATAGCCCAGGACCACCTGCCTAGGATTGGTACTGTCCGTGGTTGGACCCTCCAACATCAATTAGAAACCCAAACAACCCCTCACAGACGTGCCCACACACCACCAATTTGATCTGGGCTGTGCCTTAAATAAGATACTCTTTTCAGATGATTATGGACAGTGTCAGTTGGACACCTAAAACTAACCAGGACAAGCCAGATGTAAAATGCCCACCTTCAAGCATGAGCTAACTTTTTTCAGGAATGAAAGAATAACCGGTTTTTATTTAAAGAATGGAAAAAGTAAAACCCCAAACCTATCAGTTGCTAAATACCTTCATCTCGAGAAGTGTAGTTGATATATGATGCCATGATGTCACTGCTCTGTGGAGATGTGAAATGCCTTGTCAGGAACTAGATATAAGTTTAAATGTGCTCATTGGTGTCTGAACTTCATTACTATAAGGCTATGTTTCTCAGCATACTATGATCAGGTTTGAGAGTTAAGATTTAAAATCTTGAAATTCATTTGCATTGGTGAAGAAGGTCACTGAAATACAGACTTGAGAATTTCCTGCCTGGAAAAGTAGCAGTTAAAGTAGAAAATTATGCTTGAGAAAATTATATAAATATTTTTGTATTAAACAAAATTAAAGGCAGAGAGGAAGTGCATGTTTTGGCATTGTGGGTAAAATAGAAATAACAAAGAAGGACTTAAAATCATCTATAGCAAGTCCTTACTAAAAGGTAAAAGGCAGGGCATATAGTGGTCATTGCGATATGGTTGATAATATAGAAAAATACGTACAACATGTTTATAAATTTGAAATACAGTGACAAATATACAGACAGACTTTAGGGTCACATTTTTGTTTTGGAAAAAAAAATACCAAATGTGTGTGTGTGTGTGTGTGTGTGTGTGTGTGTGTGTGTGTGTGTGTGTGTGTGTTCGTGTAGTATTAAACAGTAATTATGAACGGTATTTTTTTTAAAAACAGTTTAAGGAAAATTATAGCATATTTTTAAAGGACAGAAAAGAACTAAAGAACTAGAAAAGCCTGATTAAAATCCTTACTAAAAAAGATGTCTATTTTGTAAGAAACAAATATATATTCTAAGAACTTCCTATTGGAATAGTCATTGAGATATAATTCAATTTGTTTTAGTTTGGAATAATTTGTTTTTATTTTATCTGTATAAGCACCACGTGTGCAGTGCCCATATGTGCCAGCAGAGGGCGCCAGATACCCCTGATTGGGGTTGTAAGCGCTGTATGGGTACTAGGAACTGAACCTGGTTCTACTGTATAAGCAACAAGTGCTTTTAATTACTGGACCATCTTTCTGGTCAGTGGAATTTTTTAATTAAATAAAAAACATTTAAGTTTAATTGATATCAATAAGAAAAGCAT